>WAAE01020227.1:0-249267 GCA_013400495.1 Nicator chloris | reverse complement strand
AAAAAAAAGACAAAAAATATCCCCAAATGCCAAACTCACTATAGAGGACAGAGATACCTGTGTGATGACACTCTCACAGCAGTCTCAACCATGGTAAATGGACTGCACCGTTCCTTATAGACTCAAGCACGTACCTGTGTAGCATTGAAGAAGGCAGCCACAGTGGTTTCAGGGAAATAACTCCCAACAGGAGCCCTTCCAGGCTGCATTAAGGCCACATTTGGGGAAGTACCCGCGTATTTTTGGTGGTAAATAGCAGGACGATTTAAAGTCAAAATAGGAGTTCTTAACAAACTATCCAGGTTCACCTCCATCCTGATTTTACCTCAAATAAGTCAATCAAAAACTTCTGTTGGCTTCAGAGAATGTCTGACCAAGCCAGGGTTGTAGCTAAACTAAAATGCCAATACATAATTTTATGTCAAAATGGCTTTACACCAAGTGGCCATAACCATGTGGGCTTGCAGGAAGTGTTAATCACTTTGAATTGGTGAAGCCAATTTCCCAAAGATGGGTTGTTAGAAGAAAGTCAGGAATACTAAGCAATCAGATTTAAAATTGACTGTTTGATGTACTTTCCATGTGTACAAAAAAATATCTGTCATTGACATCAATGGCTTACAGTAAATATTTTTTTTTTAATTAAGGAAAACCAGAGAGGACTGAGGTGTGAAGGCAGGACTTGTGGTGGAAGGCTGAGCCCTGAACCATGATGTTCCACCTCTCATGACTGGCAGCAGGATTAAGCTGAAATGATCCTTTTTTTCAGCTTGTTGTTTTTTTGAACTGCCTTCTTTTGTGCCTTCATAATCCAAAATGAAATGCTTAGTAAAGGAAATCAAATTTGGATTTGCATGTATGCCATCCAGCTTTGTTCTAATCTTATTCCTTTTATTCAGAATGAGAAAAAGTCTGTTATTTCACTTAATTCAGTCATATCTCTGGAAAATGGAAGCTTGAATGCATCCAAGCGATGACCTGAGATGTGTGCCAGTAAAACTCCCCACCTCTTGTCATCCCTGAGATAACAGGCTGAGATTCACCACTTCTCCCATTTTGCTCCTTCCTGTTCAGCTCACTTCTTTCTGAACATCCATCTGGCATTATTGTGCTTGCTTAGCAAAATTCAGGACAAATTAAAAAAGGAAGATAATTTCTTCAAATTCTAAAGTAGCTGTTAAGCTACATCTGCCCATTCAATTCAACCACCAGCAAAGACTCTGCCTCTGCCAGACATGCAGCTGTACTTGCAGCCGTGATTCAAGTCTGGAAATTCATTTCCAGACTCACTAAAAATCGACTGGAGAGACATACAATGAGTAATATTTTCTGTTTTGTGTGTGTATGGATTTAATATAGACAGAAACTTGGCAAAAGAACCTGCTACACATTTCCAACAGCCTATCCCTGTAGACTAAGTGTTACAATATATATGTATACATTCACAGGCATGCATTTACACATACTGAGATACATAGACTGCCATATATGTATATGTATATATGTGTGTATACATACATATATGCACATGCAATCCCTTCTAATCAGTTGGACAGTTTGTAACACCAATTCTCTCAAAACAGGAGAAGAGAAAATTATTGGGTTATTTTTTTAGAGTGTGTTACCTACAAGTGCAGACCTGAGTTTAGTAATCATGCTTTTGTTGCACACAGACCGTAAAATATTTATGGAGACAATGCGATTTGGGTCAAGGCATTAAATAAAGTAAAAGTTGCTTTATTCAATATGTGATGAACGGTATTCCATATTAAAAACCGGAGGGAAAAGTGTTCAAATGAAAAAATATGCTTAAAACAAATTCATTTGTTCAAAGTTCATAAATGTTTTAAGAAATGCAGAAAAACAAGTCTTGAAATCCATATTTACTGTACACAACTGAATAAACTAATAGTGTTTATTTAATCCAGAGGGAGAAGTGACTAAAAATTTAGTGTTTCATGATCAACAAAAAAAAAATTTGTCCTTGGAAATTACCATAGTATTTATTGTCAGGCAAGTTACAATAGAGTTATAGCTCTTCTCTTGATAAATTAATAAAGCTGCTAGGTCAACATTGATCTAGACAGAAAATATTTCCTCCAAGTCTGAGAGTATTTTTGAAGCTTCAATTGTACAATATTGCTGCATTAAAATATGTGGAGAATGCAAAGTGAATTTACTTGGCTGTGAGACTTCTGCTATTTAAAAAATAAAGATTTCAGAAAGACTTAATCCCATAAAAACTTAAGCACAGGCTTGACTTTATGCATGTATGAGGTCAAACTTGCCCTTCAAGTAGTGAGTTTGTAAAAGAAAAGCAACTTAAATGGCCAAAGATATTAAACACTGCTGACCTGCAGGCACTTAGTCCATGTAAAATATGTGTAGAATACATTATACAGATATGTGGCTGTGCAGTTCTTGTCTAGTTGAGACTGAAAAGAAGCCATTATTTGGCTTTCATATTGAATGGATGTCAGAGAAAATCTGCCCAGCCTTTAAGGCCCCACCAGCTCCAGGACTTGCTACCTACCATTTTTCTCTTTCATCATGTACACCTTAATATTGAGATTTTTACCTCTCCCGCTGGCTTAGTCTGTCACCTTCTCTTTCTGAAACTGAAATTCACTGTCCCTTGTACAACTGGCTCATAGAACACTAGATCTGCTGCTTCTTTTTTTTTTTTTTACTTCCCCTTTCAAAACTTTACAATGCCACAGTGCTTAAAATAGCAGCTGTGCAATTATGCCTCAGAAATGAGTTGTAAGGGCTGGAAGGTACTTCCAAGGTCCCATATATGTGCTGGGACCATGCCATGGTGCTCACACCCCAGGTCTGATGTCACATATGCTGTGAGCTACCAGAGGAGTCAGGTACCATGGCTTGTAAAACCTGCCGAGTAATGAAGATGCAGTAGCTCATTATAGGTCCAAGTTGTTGTTTTATTTGTTGTAATCTTCTAAAAATTAAAGACAAAAGAACCATGCCTTTTGTGACTTTTAAGCACTGTCAAGAGGATCTCAACATTAATTGGAACTTAATAACTAATCACAACAATTTATGCAATCTGAATGCTATTTCTGTTCATTTATACTTTGAATTAATTTGTTCAGGGTATTTTGCACTGCTTATGCCTTCTTCTCTATTCATTCTTAACACATCTGACACGTTGCTGCATAAGTAGAAGCAAAAATGCCACTGAATCCTCACAAAGGTCTTTGAAATAAATAGATATGTGTTACAGAAGGAAGTAATATATCAGAAAGGAGCTCAGCCTCTGTCTTGTGCAAGGAGCCAGTTACAGACATCAAACTCAGTGCCCGTTTGACTTTACAATACTCCCCCAGAGAGTCACTGTCACAGACAGAGTTTTCTTGTGGCGGTTCTGGTTTTTTCCTCTATGACAAAAATCTCTTTGGTGACTTTTAAGCCTGGATAAAGGAATGGGGCACATCTTGGTGAATCTTTACTAGACACCTGCATGCAGACAATTTGACCTATGAAGGGACGTACTGACCCTAAAGAACCATCAACACTAAGTGATAAAGTGGGAGAAACAATATTTAATTTAGATATCATTTAAATAATTTATGATTTTACTTTTGCCTTAGTCAAAATTCTTTCTTGGTTAATGCTGTAAAAGCAGTGTCTCAGTATCTTCAGAATCAGTAATTTCCTTTGCTTCATTCCCAGTTATTACAAAATACAGTTGTGTTGTCAGATTTATTTCCATAAAATTTGTGCTGTCATGAGAAAGGGAGTATTTGAAAAAGTCTATAATAAAATAAACTCTCTACATTTTTTCTTTTAAAATATTCTAAGTTTATAAGTCATATACACATAGACTAAAACTATAGCACCAGATAAATAATTTCTATAGCTATAGCTAAATCCCCACAGAAACAGACTGGCTATACAAGAATGTTTTTGCAAGAAATGGAAGAAATGGAGGAGGAAACATACTGAAAATAAGAATATCTAGCTAAGGGGTGTCTCTGAGGTACTTGTGAGACACAAACTGCTGTCTAAATTCAAGATAGGCAGCAGAAATGAGTTGCTATATGCAGAGAAGAAAGCCAGTTTCTTCTTTTCCCTTTCTTGTCATAGAATGACCCTCAGACTCAAAATTCAGTATGGTAGCCTTCCTTCTGTGTAACAGGTACAAACTGTGATGTCACTTGCTTGAATCACAGTAGATCATTCTGCTTTCAATTTCTGTGTGTCACAGACCTTGCAGCAAAATATCCCTTTTTATATGTTTAGATTAAAATTTATGGAAAAGTATTAAAGATTCCCTCAGCAATGTTCTTTTCCTCAGTTTGTAAGCAAAACCAAAGCCCAGACCCCTTTTCTCCACATCCCTGAAGCCTCAGTACCTGAAGCACCTCCAGTGCAAAACACACAAAGACTTCAGACATGGTGCTGATGTCTCTGAGTTGGCTAGCACACATCCAACGGGGGTCAGATGGATGGGGCAGTTCAGCAAGACTGAGGGAGCTCTGACATATGTTATTAAAAACGTTGTCATACCTTTGAATTTGTGATAGATGTAATTCATCATGATCTATTTTGCTGGAAACTATGGTGGTTTGACAATTTGTGTCAAGAGCTACCCTTCACATAGGTTCCTGTGAGTAACCTACACCAGATCTGAAAGCAACCCATCCCCAGAAAGGTTAACATAGAGTGGTAAACAGCCATCCATCAGTGTCCTTTGTGTTCATGTCTGGGGATAACAGGGATTTCACCAACAGCATATATTTCTTTTGATCTTGGTGCCAATGATAATTGCTGTTCTTTTTGTATCCATGCTGGGTTTCATGTGGATGGCAATGGTACATGTACTTCCACTATATTTATTAGTTCACCCTATGTTACCTGCTCCTGTATAAAGCTGGTACTGTCTGGCTGTCAGATTTAAAGTCTGGGATGACTAATGACTTCCACAGCTAACTGTTAGAAAGACAGAAGCTATTTTAATTGGGGCTTCCTGTCAGCTAAAACAAATGTCTCCTCTTCACTCTCTACTGGAAGGATATCATCCTGAACTCACTCATCCTATGAACAGTCCTGTCATCTTTATTGATTCAGGACCAAGCTTGATCCTTGTGGTGGCTGCATTTCTAAGGCAGTGTATAATGTTTGACTTTCAGCATACCAACATGGCACATCATGACTACTACAGGGATTCAGATATATTTTGCTTTCTTTCTTCAAGAGCACAGAGGCAGTGTTTTTTCTGGCCTTCCTAAATAATCTGGTAAAAAGTATAGTTCTTGCAAATTTCATTGTCCACTTTATTATTTTTTCTCTTTTAAGATACAAGAAAATCTAAAATTTCCACTTATACATCAAACCAAAAACTTCCAGGCCCTGCATGAGGTGTTAAGTTACTAAAAACCTAAAATATAATAGTCATGAATCCAACTAAGCAGATATTTCATGCCCTCTACATAGTGATTTTGGCTGAGTCACCATTGCAACGGTGACACCAAAGATAAGGACCAATGCCAGACAAAGCCAATGACTCTGTTTTTCAGTGTTAGTAGGGAACAGTCACTTTTCATCTTTGCCTCTGCAAAGTCAAGTCAGAAAGGCAGGGCTATACAGCTTTGTATGATGATGTATATTCAAGATGCAAGCAAGGAGCAGCAATACCTGTGACTTCATTGCTATCTGCCAAATTAAAGAATTTATTTCAATTATAATTTCAAATTATATTCCTTTACTTCTTATTTATTTGTTGATTTTCCCCATGATTATATAATTTCAATTACACAATTAAAAATAGGCACAGTTTAAAATATTTCTGTTCTAAAAACAAAAACATACAAGAAATATAAAAATAGAACCACATTCATGTACAGTGACAAGGCCATATGAAGTAGATGTACTTGAATTGTAATACTGCACGGTCTAACTCAAAGAGGACACATAGGCTTTATATTACAAAGGGAGCTGAGCTGAAGACTTAAACCACTTATTTCAAAAGACTGAAATAGTCTGTCCCCTGAGAACCTTAGATACCCCTTTCACCTTATGTACTAAGTCTTGTTTTATATTCTGTAGATGCCAATCTTCTCTCTATGTCTGCTTACTGATGTTCAGCCCTGCGGGTATGGCCCTTCAGGTTTTTCTTTTTACTGAGATTTGGGAACCATACTCTAAAGTTCAGAAGCGTTATTGTAACCTTGGCCATATTTATGTTTGAATTAACTGTTTCAATGCTGCTTTTTCTGACAGTAGACTTGTGTGAAGTAATTTTACCCAAGTAACCTCTTGCCAGTTACTCGAAGCAGAAAATGCCCTTACTTGAATTATCAGGGTGAGGATCACCAATGCAGGAGAAACTATAATGAATGTGTTAATTGCATCAAGTTAATAGGTAACCAAATAATATAGTAAAAAGTATCTAATTTCAATTAAATCAGTGTACAGGTACAGAGGGAAAACAGGTTTGTTCAAACACAATGATAAAGGTAATTTAAAATATCAATACTTAGAAAAAAGCTATTGTGATCAGATACAATGTTGTTGTAGTGAAACCTAGTGCTTAAATATCAGTGGGATAAAATGTTCCAACAGATATATTCTTTCACTACAGAGTTAATGTGAATCTTGACTCCTGGGGTTAGTCAAGGCCACGTGAGAGCAGTGCAAATTCAGTATCTGACAGACGAAGGAACGACCACATTAAAACATCTGAAGGTGTGTGCCTTAAAGTTTGGGAGCTCAGATGTTTTGAACAGCCTTCTGGTTCTTTCTCAGTAAGGTGGGGAGAACTTGATCCTCTTGTCATGAAGCAGTTCTGTGGGGATGGCAATGAAGGACTAATGGCACTCAAGTGGCTTAGTATATATTCTCCCTAATATTCACAGTTCAGTCACTCAAGACAGTCTCACTTACTTGCAGCTCCAGGTGCCCGTATGGCTTGGGCTGAAATCAGTGCTAAGCTGAGGTGACAAACCCTGGTGTGCAGACATGAGGATTGGGGGCAGGATGCAAGTACCTGTCTGTGTTAAATGGCATAAAGGCACACACCAGCCAGCACAGCCCACTTTCTGCTGACCTTTGTGCGCTTTCCAGCCCAATCTCATTCACACGACTCCTAAAAAGACCAGCTGATCTACAGCCAACCAGAAATAAAAACTCTACATGACAGCACTTGTGCTGTCTAATACTAGACTAAACAATCTGACACCCAGTTGCAGTGTGTGAGTGACAGAGTCAGGAAAATAAACCAAAGAGAAAAAATAGGGTCTTTGCCTCAAGCACTGTTAGAGGGTTAGATTATGGTTTTGCATCCAGTGCCAAAGATGTGAGTATATGTCTTTTTTTTTTTTAATATTGAACAGCAATTCCTCTCCTTTCCCTAAAAATCTGCCTGCTGGTTAATTTCATAGCTATCAACTGAAAGGCAGAGTTGCCAGCTCCGTGTAACCCACCCCAAACCTAACAGCTGTACTTGTGCACATGCAGCATCGAGCCATCTGTGCAATGTAGCACAAAGCACTTGCTTGACTTAGTAAAGGACAAGAGAGAAAGGCTTTAGAGCTGTTAAGAAACCTTTCTTCTGGGGAGTGTTTTGGCCAACTTGTGCCTTGTTTCCTGGGAAGCGTGCAGAAGCGGGTGTCCTGGAAGAGCCGCGAGGAAGTCTGGCTGAGCGCAATAGCGTTCCTTCTGTGGGCTTGCGGTGTGTGCACACCACTGTTGGTGGAACAAATGGTAGCCATATGCTTCCTCCTGCTAGCTAGCTAGGCATATGTGACCACTGCCCTCCTTCTACCAGCTCCTCTGTGTTGCCACTCAGAAATCCAGCACCCCAGGAAGGACCGATCTTGTTGATGTGATCTTTGCCAGGACCCATACCTAGGAGCAAGGAAGACATGGCAAAAGCATATTCCCTCTCCTTTAGTGGCTGACTTCAATCTGGCTAATTTGCCTTTGTAAGAGGAATGAGTGGGGGGTTGTTCTTTTCCTTCTTCCCTGGTGTCTGTGGATTAGAATGGAGACAGAGAATGATTCAGCAATCACTAGGGTGACAGTCAGGTTTGATGGATATATTAACACTTTGATTTAATTTGTTTTTGTTTTTATTTTTTTTAAAGAAATAATGCAGCTCAAACACCTGACTTTCAAAAAACATGCTGATTTTACTTTATTATACTTTTTACTGGTACATCTCTTGACTTCCATTTGGTTAGTTACCTGTTGTGATACTGAAAAATGAGAACAGTACCCAGACTGTAGTGTCACTAATTCACTCTGGGTATGGGACATGACATTTAATATTCCGTCCAAAGTGTCAGTTTCAAGTACCTTGAAATGAAGTTAATAAAATTATACAAAGAATTAATTTCCCAAGAAGTTTGGGCTCAAGTCATGCTTCCATCAAGGTTTTGAATAGTCTACTCTACAGGCTGGGAAAGAAAGTAGGATCTCACTTCAGCCAGTTTTGGATTCCTTCTCTAAATAGAAATCACTTGTAGGAGTGAAATCTGGACTATTTTTTACAACATCTAAAGTATTTGCGACTATTTTCTTCATTCAGGGTTGATTCCAATTAAAACATATACAGCCCTGGGGTAACAATTAATTCAAAACATTTTGCATTTGAGTCTTTCAAAAACAATCAATGTCTTTGAAAATAGTGAAGTGAGCTGCTTTTATAAGAATACTTGTGGCTCCAGCCCTGAAAACAGGTATTGCAGGAATATTCCGTTTCCAGTCACATGACAGTGGAAGTAAAGCTTGCTGGATGTGGTCAAACCACTTCGGGAAACTGGCAAAGTATTTTTTAGCTACAGGGAAGAAGTGAATCAATAAGTATATTTCAAACTGCAACTGAGAAGTACACAGATGCTCTGTCTCAGCTGGTATTTTTGTTGGTGGAGTAAAAGGTTGATAGGATTAACAGAAAAATAAGTCATAAGTCATGTCAAAATGAGTCCAAAGAGATATCTGTAAGAAAATAAAATCCATGGTGAATCTTTCTCATTGAAGCCTGAATGAACATTGTGGACGGCTACATTTTATGCATTTTTTTCAGTAAATTGACTAAACCCCCTTAAGTAGAGTGGAGTTTCAGTCACAAGGAACTCTTGATTTGCTTTTGCTTTTCAGTGGAGCCTGTCCTGCAGGGCAGTTACTGCTTGGGTTGTTATTAAAGTCACAGTTCATAAACCATGAAGACAGGCATAACTGTTCCCATCACTAAAATGCATAAATGAGCTTGAATTTTCTCTGAAATCAGGTGCAGTTCAGATGCTGAGCAGTTATTTCAATGGGAAGGAGGGTTTTAATTTCTTCAATAAATGAAATTAAGAGATCTAATGCTTGATTGGCAAGTGTGTAGGTGGATCTGATGACTAAAAAGTAGGAAACCCTCTTGAACAGACAGGAAAAAAGTGGGAAATGATACTTCAAAATATTTTGGCATTAGAGACATTTAGAGATTACTCTCTAATATGGATTTCATATGTGAAATTATGGGGCTGATGAAAAGTAGTCTTCTCATACTTTATGCAAACCTACTTTTTACAATGTACACATCTGGGAGGATTTTGATAAATTTTCAAACCTGTGAAATGGGCATATCTATACTTCTTTTGCATAACTCCCAGAGGACTATTGAAGGAACAGGGTGGTGTTGTCCTTCACACAGTGCAAACTAATAAGAAAACTACATGCTTCAGAGTAGGTATGGTCTAGGTATGTATCTAAATGAATACATAAACAGGATGGAGCCAAAAAAAGTAGGAATAAGGGAATTTGAAGATTTGGCTGGAATTGTATTATGTTGGAAAGCAAAACAGCAGTTAGTGTTAATGGGAATTCTGAAGATGGCTGGAGTAGAACAAACAGATGGTTTCAGCTGGACATGAGGATTCCAGCAATGATATAACAGACATTAATGTCTCCCATGTTCAGGTGCAACCGAAGCTGAGATTTCACTGGTATAAACTTCCAGTTTGGATTAAACCCCTATCACATTGTCTTTTGAATGCTCAAAAAGAGTAGAGCTACTTTCTCATCAGAGACTTAAGACCACCCTTTTACTCAAGGGTATCTGGAAAAAAGCAGGTATTTTCCTGCTGGAGGTTTTCCCCCTGGCATCTTGTCCAGTTTTGTCTTGATGTGACAGAACGGACTAAATTTCTATGTTGCAATCAACAAAATATGCTAGACAATTAGCAGGCATTTATTTTATTTGGAATTATATACATTTTCTCTCCTAGAATAGAGTTTGTGCTTCCTATAATCAGACAAATATTGAGCCTAAAAGAAAAACAGCAGCAGTCTGCTGCTTTAACAGGAGTGAAAGAAAGGCTGAAAATTAATTTTGAACCAGACTCACACGAAATGTCTGGTTGTGCTCAGAAGCAGGTGTTTTGATATAGGTCGATTCAATCTACAGTGAAACAATTTTCTAAGTAGAAAATCTGAAATGTTTTGATACAACTGATTTTTTTTTAGGAAACAGTCCTATGAATATTTGATTTTATGCTGGAAAAGCATTCATACAAAAAATTACCAGACAATTCTGCCATAATTCTTGCTAGATTTAATAGTATTTGTATTATATTTTGTTAAGTAAACACACAGGTCTTTGTAGATCTTGTCTTTTTATAACCTTTATAGCTAAACTTTAACAGTGAAAGTTAGAAACTGAAGATCAAGTGTCTGTTCAGTACATTGAATTTCATATACCTTATATGTGGAAACCAGCATGTTCCAAGAATTTTCTCTCTTCTCTTGTCTCAGCTTTTGATAATCTTTTTAAAAGATCTGGGGCTCTATCTTTCTGCCATTCCTAGGAAGAATGAGAGCTAATACAATGGATTGATATGGAGAGCAAATTTAAAGGATTAGGAAAACAGGTAACAGATTTAGCCAACCCGTGTCTTTGCCTCAAGCAGCCACTTTACAGACCATTGCAAACTCACTCATAATCTGTAAAATGCAGATATCCATCAGTTTTACTAGGTAGTGTCTGTGCCAACAGCTGGGATAAAATGAGATTACGCGTTGGTTTCTGATTTCTCACTATAAGTGCACAGCCATAAGAGCAGTTAGAGGAGCTCTGTGGGGTTAAACATTCACACACATACAGACCCACGAGACCTTATTAAACTTAATAATTCAGAAATGCTATGAGCAGTTATATGAAAAATTAGAGCCTGGCATCATGCACAGATGAACAGATATTTCTCTGTTCTTTCAACTTCTCTCTGTGATCTGCATGGGAGACGGAAGGTTTCTTGAATCTCCCTGAAGTTATGAAAGAAAAAGAGAAAAGATGAACTAATTTAAAATCTACCCCAAGGGAAAGTTCTTGGCCCTGGTGGGTTTAAAGAAGATTTATATAAAACCTTTTCCTTAGCCTTCTTCATACATTTACTTGACATACTCTTTTCCTTGAGGGATTCAGGTGCATTCACTTCTTCCACTCCTGTGCACACACTTAATTGTACAGATTACAGAAATGACATCTCTTGTAAACTGATCTTATTCATCCATGACAATAACAAACCTGTAAAAAAGTTCAAGCTTTGTCAATACCACATGAGCTAAGAAGTGATGATCTTGACCAGAGTGTTGATTTTCACGATTAGCTGTGCTGAACACTGCATTCCCAACTGGTGGATGCCCTGTTGCATTCATCAGAGCCTGCAGTGGTTTGAGCTGGAGAAAAGGAGGCTCTGGGAAAACTGCATCACCCTCTACAACTACCTGAAAGGAGGATGCAGCAAGATGGGGATCTGCTTCTTCTCCCAGGCAACAAGAGAGAAGATTACAGGACTCAAGTTGCTCAAGGGGAGATTCAGACTGGACATTAGGAGGAGTTTCTTCATGGAATGGGTTGTAAAACATTGGAATGGATTGTCCAGGGAGGTGGTGGAGTCACTATCCCTGGAGGAGTTCAAGAAATGACTGGATGTGGCTCTTAGTGCTGTGGTTTAGTTGACAGAGTGGACGTCAGCCAAAGGTCACACTCGACGATCTCAGAGGTCTTTTCCAACCCAATGGATTCTGTGATTCTGTGATTCTGATCTCAGTGTTTGCTCTGGGAGCCACAGCTGGTAGGAACATTGCCTTCCCGGTGCTGAGATGAGTAGGTGTGTTATCTTCTCTTCAAAGGGAGGTATGTCAGTTCAACTACAAATAGTTGTGCAGTAGCGTAAGAACAATGACGGCACCCAAAAGTATCAGTTCACAGCACTTTGGGAATCGGATGAGGACTTTGATACATCCAAAGTCTGAGGGAAACCTTAGACCTTTCATTTTATGTAAGGAAGGATGCACTTGATATTTTATGATATTTAAATCCTAGGATCTGTTTTCCTAAGAACAGTTTTATGTTGTAATGATTTTAATTTTACAGATTCACTGGAAAAGTGATTTCGCATTTTACGGCTTCTATTTGTCTTCTCAATCATACATTTCTCAGATTAAAATAAGAACAGGAGACTGATTCCCTGTGCAGGCAGGGAATATTAAAAGATCCTTCTTTACACAAATACATTAGTGACAAATCTTAAAAGCTCAGTCAACTCTACTAGCAATTTTAATTCTCCTGATAATAGCTTATGATAAATTCTTCTGAAAAATGAACTCTAATGTACTTCATCTGAGTGTTTCAGAGTTGGGAGGTCTTAGTATCAGATACTAAAGAGGGTTCATAAAACTACATTTATGAAACAAGTAAAGTATGTAAGTGAGTTCTTTGTGAAATGAAGGCACTGCAGCTTTGACACATGGAAAGTGAGATTTCTAGTAAGTGCTGTTTGGAGTGACGATCCTATTAGCAAGCCCATAGCTTTATAACAAGTAAGTTGTATGGCATGAAAAGTCACACCACTAAATCAGACAGTTTGCACTAGTTTGCTTTTAATCAGTTTGTGAGGCACCTGCAATCTCTACATTAACTGTGTAAATTAGGGAGTGATACTACAATGCTTGAAGAGAAAGTTTTCAGGATTTTTCAAGGTGCATCTATTACCTCAATTAACAGTAAGCTTGTGTCCTTGCATTGTGCTCCAACAGATTGAAGTAGTGCTCCTATTGAATGTGCTACTTTGCTTATAAAGTGGGATTTTTATTTTAGAAAATAAATTTTCACAGAAGATACCATGTAGATTTACTAATGACTTAACTATCCAAAACCACATCCTGCATAAATTCCAATTTGGGTAATATATTTGCTGCTTAGTTAAAGTTAACCTATGTTTATAATTAGATACACTGGGATACTCCAGTGGAATAACTTGAGGTCAGTTGGAATTATATTAATTTATAGCAGTGAGGATCTGGCTCAATACTTTTCTTCGGTTCTTGGCCTAGGATCCCACTAGGGAGGCTATTAATAGAGTGGCAACATCACAAGGGAAAGGAAATGGGGAAAGGGGATATTGGATAAGTATTTAAAAATAAATTTAATCCAATCAAGACTACAGACAGTGTCAGAAATTAAATTCTAGTCAAACAGTTGCTGCGTACACTCACCATGGGACAAAATTCTTAATTTTTCACAGTAGCACTTTCTGTATTCATATTCTCCCTTTGTCTCTGGCAGTTGGTGTACTATGCTTATAGTGCATCATTCAGCTGAGTTCTTTCATTATTTTATCATTTTCATTACATTATTTTTATGTATTCTTTTGTCCATCCATCTGTATTGATCTGCATCTCCTCTTAGAGCCTGGGCCAGGGGACCAGGACGCTCATTTAGTCCTGTGCTTGTGTGGCACCAAGTGAACACAGTACGAGACAGGGCATGGCAAGCAAAGCCACAGCAATGCTCATCAGTGCTTAGGGCAGACCCTGCTCCCCTGGGCTTGCTTCACCTCCTGCTGAAAACCCCTCACAGCCTTCCAGTCCCTACTGCTGGACCAGGAGAGAAGGAGACAGTGAGGCCTGGGGGACTTTCCCCCGCTTTAGGGTTGTCTCACTCTGCTGTGTCTTTGAACACACCCGTGGATGCACGCACACATAAACTCAAATTACACCTGAATTCTCTGAATTCTTTGAAAAAGCATTTGGAAACAATGGAACATGATTTAAGTTATTGCTTGCTTGCTTGCTTGAAGTAGGTCTTAGACGTGCTACCACATTGGCTTCCTCCAAGTCTGTAATGGCTCATGGAGAAGGAGAGTGGGCACTCCCAGCTTGATTTTCAGCTCCTCAAAAGTGCCAGCAAACCTTGTTCAAAAGCATGCCTTTAGGTCTCATGCACATAAATGTAAAATCTTTGTTGTTTCTGTCTGTCAAAGTCCGAAAAATACCATTGATTTTAATGACTATAAAATTTAATAAATACATCTTTCTGTGTCAATATCAGTATAATACTTCAATGAGTTAATTTAAGTGTATTTACTATATGATTTATTTTCAGTCAAGAAAAATCTACAGAGAGAAGACATTGTATGGCTTTCATTTGCATTTATTTTATATTTGGAGTATTTGACATCAGATATAAATCTGTGCATATGTGCTGGTAAATACTGTCATTACTTTTTAAAAGGGGAAATCTTTCAGGAGTGTACTTAAACACAGAGTTATTGTATCACATCTTCAATCAAAGCTATGGACAGTAATACTGCTTTTAGGATGACTTCTTTGTTTGTGCAATATATAATTTTTATGCATTGTTATCTGGCAATGGACATGATGTTAACAACAATATACTTTCCATTAGACAAGCAGTACACTTGGATCCAGCCTGATTTATAAAACAACAACACAACAACACTAGTTAGGGCATTGTATTCTACTTGCCAGATGGTTAACTCCCATGGGTTAATGAGTATACCCAAATTCTAGATGATTTAAGATGTCCTGCGGATATTTCCTTAGGTACAAGGATTGCTGGCTGTTAATTTACATGTGTACTGTATTTTTCCCCCTCTCTATTGGTCTCATGAGGATTCTGAATTTCTTTTTCTCCATAAAATGCTAATAAGCCATATTTAACACCTTCCCCTTTTGCTGCTCTGACCATCAAAACATTGTTTTCAGATTTCAAACACTTCATCCATTAGACCAAATTAGTTCCTCACAAAGAACCAGGAACTGGAAATTTTTATGTATATACAAATACACTCTCTCACTCATTCACACATACATATATACACACACATATATATACATATACATATACACATATACATGTATGTATATGCATACATGTATGTATATACATAATACACACACACTCATTTTCCTTCTCACCTTGTGCATACTATTTTCAGAAGTGCATTTTGCTGGAATTTCTCATCACTTCAACACAAGAAAATAGTTGAGTGTATTAATAAAATTTTAGCAAACTCTAAAAGTCTAAACTATTGATTAGTCTGGAATAAACCTGCACTTTGTTTTATACCAAAGAAAAAGTCTATGTTTGTGTGTCACAGAGGGTTGTTATCATTCTTGACAGCTGAAATCCCTGAAAAGGATTTCTTTATAGTGGTGTTACCTCTGACTCTGCCTATCTGGCACACATTCACCTTGAGAGAGAGGAGTTTTAGAAGCAACATGAAAGGCATTCATCTAGAGGGAAAAGACATGGACAGTTAAGGACAGTTGTTTTATTCTTGCATGTGGAGAAAAAAAATGTGAGTGGAAATTGCAGGGCAGTATGTCAGAATTTCAATGTTAACTGAAATAGAGATAGGGCAAGCTGTTTTATCAACATAACTGGCCATCAGCCTTGTTCTGGTTTCTACCCCTTCTGCATTATCATGTCACCTTATACCCCTTGTGTACATTCAAAAAATGCAGAGGATTAGGTACTGGGAAAGCTGAAGAGGGACTGTTGACAAATGAGAGAGCAGGGAACAAGGAACAGCTCTTTTGTACAGAAATCTAGGTGCTGATGTCATGAAATAGCTCACACAACACAGTTGTGTTCCTTCTGGCATCAGTTGCTGGCATCATTTTGTGGAAGATACTCTAAGATTTTGTGGAAGATTCTGTAATGGAAAGTTCTTCTCTGATTCTCTTTTACCCATGTATAGGACACACGTTCCCTTTTATCTATATAGAGGTTGAATCATCATTTTAAAAAAACCTATCAAACTCTTAAGCTAAAAAATATCTTGAGTCAACAAGTTGCACAAGGTCAGCACAAATATTGTATAAATAATTTCTTTTTCATTTAGATAAAATGCTTTTTCTCTACAACTTTATCTTTCCTCATTTTGTTACAACTGTATTTTAATTTACTTTTCACTTTTCAATTCACTCCTCAGAGCATTTTATTTGTATTTTTTAATCCTCTCATTTTGTGTATGTAGCTTATAACTTTTTTTGTACGTCTCCTCAGACCTGAGTGTTTGTGCAATGCTGTTCAAGCACTGCACGTTACTGCTGTTTCTACCACTCACAGCAGCAACAACAAATCTGGTATTTACAGAAGACTCTCCACCCTCCTAGAGATATTCACTGACTTCTGGATTGTTTCTATCACTTCTTCCACTTAGAATGACAAAAGTTCGAAATGAGATTTAATATGAGGGAAAGCCATCATAACTGCAAAGAAAAAAAATCCTATTTTGTGGCATTCTATATGCATATTCTCATTTTTTTTCTGCTATAACTGTACTAAACCAGATAGTTTTCCTTGAACTATTCATTTAAACTTTTTTCCCCTCTGAGTCACCACAGTTAATTTCAAAACCAGCATTGTGAATGAGGTAGATGATTTCTTCCCATCAGCATCACTTGATGAGAATTCTGTTTCCCTACAGTAAAACTGAGGTACCTGGAAATACCATCCAAGTATTTCAACAGCACATAAACCAAAAGTACAGGGCCATCAGAAAATGAGAAATGCAGCTGATCTTCATCAGCATATTTATATACCATTTCAAGTAGAGACGTCTCCAAGCAAATTTGGATTCACTGCTGAAGTGACTGGTTGATGTTCAGAAAATCTGTCATCATATCTTAGTGCTCCAACCTGGTTTTCATGGTGGGATAATGTGACAGGAACCCCGTGTGTGCCCTGCCCTGCCCTGCTCAAGGGAGGAAGGAGTGGCAGGGTAAGTTGCCATTCCATCCTTTCCACCTCCTGAAGATTATCAGTAATCGAAGTCAAAGACAAGGAGTGCTGAGGACAGAGAAAATGGAGTCACTTCTGCCCTGCTGCCTGTGACAATTTGTGAGCAGAATGCTGGCATGCTTGAGGTACCAAGCCTCCCACAGTGCACGGTGTGCCTGCATCCACACCAGCCTGGGTCACGAACCTGCAAGACATCTGTTGTCTGGCTCCTACCTCAGTTTAAAGAAACCTGCTTCTCGGACTGCGAGAGCCTTATTTCCAGATCTGGGTAAAATGATCAGAAGCCATAACTTGAAGATTTACTTGGACCTCTGCAGGTAATTTGTGCCATGAAGATACACTCAATGGAAAGCCCTTCTGAGGGAGTGTTTGTGCCTCAGATAACTCAGGTAACTCAGATAAGAGACCTCTAGAAGAGTGCTGAGCCAGGTAAACAGTGTTCACTCTGCAGGTTTGTGCCCTTCACTATTACCACTTTCCTTGACTCATTGTTTGCTTCATTAGGAGCACTGCCCTGTGTCTTCAAAGCACACATTAAAACAGCAGCTCATGCTCCATGTACCTATTTGGAGACCTAAAAGCCTGGATGCTGCACACGGGTCTGATGGCGTGGACTGAGGTCACAGCCAACCAGGACCAACCACACAGTTATGGGACAACATCAAAGCAGAAATACACAGCTCTGTTGTCAGCAAAATGCCCGAGGGCCCGCAGTCACAAACCACCAGCAGTACAGGGACTTTGTTTACAACCCTGCCCCTTCTGCCTCAGCCTTTTACATATCCACAAACGCTGCCAGGTCTGATCCCAGGGAAGGAACTCTCTCACAGTTGTGGTGGGAGGTAACTGTGGCTACTGTATTACGTCTTCTCTGGCAACAAATAGGCTGAATGTTGTTGGTTCCCAATAAGGAACATCCTGACTGGTTTCTTACTGACAGGACAGCTGGCAGCAGGGAGATGGCAAAGCCTGCTCAGAGCTCTTTGATTCACAGACCCCTGGTAACCAGACAAGACACAAAAGCATAAATTTTATATGTAGCCTATTGTGTGCTCATTGAGTAAGTTTTAAAGTTTAATCTCTTAACACCAAAAACATAAAAAAATCCTGACAAGAATCTCATTAAAAAAGCACCTAATTCTATTCTTGTGTACCAAATCTAATGATAATACAGTTAAGAAACCTGTAGTATAGTGGGCAAAGAAACAAGCAGCAAACAAGAAAAGTATAGACTAAGTGAGCCAATGCATGGAAGGAGTTACGGGCTGAATGCCCATCTATGGAAATCTAATCAGCATGGGCTGAATACGACTCTGCCACCCAAACAGAGCATTATAGGATGCCAGCTGCATCTGCTTCCCCTCCCAGTTATTCCTATTTTTGAGCATAAACCAAGCTCGGAGGGAGTAACTTGTAATAGCATGCCCAAATAAGCAATGCTGTGAGAGGTGTTGTAAACCTTTAAATTGCCATTAGCTAATCAAAATCATTGTTCAGTGACCATTATATTTTATTAAATGACCACTGAATCAGAAGTTCTTACTGATTTTCAATTACAATGTAGGATAATTTCCAAGACTCAATAGCACCCATTAGCAGCACTGGGACCGCTGAAACCTCCCTTACCAGGGGGAAATTCAGTGCTTAAGAAGCCACGTTAATTTCTTCTTGTAGGTAATTATTTCTAGACAGGCATATTTCAAAAAAGTTTTCCTAGCAGTAACTAATATATTCACATACAAGTGTGTGCCCCTCCTCTTCCACTGTCAAAAGTCCCATCTCTTCTGTTTGAGAAGGGGTAGAGGGGAGCAGCACAAAACACGCACATGGAAGGGCAGAACTCCTTCCTCCTTGAATGGGTAATGCCAGAAGCATGGAGGATTACAGCACCTCCCACCTCGAAGTGGATGCTTCCCTCTCACAGGAACACCTCAAGAAATAAAATACTTTTAGAGAGGTTGAGTGAGCCATGACATTAAATCTGGTATGTAATGTGAAAATGCCTTTCCATTTCTATAATTAAAAATGTAACAGTAACAAATATTTGTGAGGTCTTCCTGCAGTGACAGAGGAGAGGTATTTTGTGATTAACGTAACTACGGGGACCATTTTTACCGAAGACTAAAACACACTCTATGTGTATGTGTGCTCCTGCAGAGAAATCTCTTTTCACTTAGTATACTGGTGAAGGTAAAATAATGAACAGCCAGGTAGCAACGAGTTAATTCTCCCAAAGGAAACAGAAGCACGTAGTTAAATACTACATCACAAATTACCATTTTTATGTCATCACCTCACCATGACTTTAGCACTAACCCATCTCTATCTTCATACTCTCATTAGGATATAATGCATATTCATGGTCCTGATTATATAGCCACTTTCTTGACTTGTTTTAATTGTGCATAAAGACATTGTGACAGGAGACCTGACCTTTTCAAGATCATTTTCTCTCCATTACTTTTCACAAAGCTATTAACTTGTCGCCTTCCATAAGATTGCAATAATTTATTTCCCATTAATAAAAAATTCCTAGTGCCATGCAAATTAAAATTTATTCAGCAAATAGAATTCTTAGGATTATTTTCTAATGGCTTTATATACTTCCAGCTTAGGAAGAAAAATAATATTAATGGATACAGGCTGAGTGGATAATTGCATACATTGCAGAAAAATGAATATACAACTGGTACTGTGGCTTACTGCACGCCAATTACCCAGAAGAGTTCCTTTACTCCCCTTTTCAATAAATATATTAAATAATTTATTGGGGATATCATTATAATCTTGAAATTATTCCCATTATATAAAGGGCTTGGCAACCTGATGCACAAACAACAAATGTTGGTGTTAGAAAATCCACACTAAGTAAAAGTGCTTGTAAGTGTAAATGAAACTAAGGGAAGGAGTAACTTCGACAAAGTTGCAATAGAACTGTGATAGAATTAGAAAAGAGTTTCATGGTGAAGTGGTAGACAGAGTTTATGTTTCTCAACATTTTTCCGATAGGAATGAATTATGCTGAAATTGCACAACATGTTAATGACACAAAGGCTTAGATTTTCTGAGAACTTTTCAGAAAAGTTGTGCACTTGCTAAAAATCTTAATATAATAGGAAAACCAGAGCATCATAATTCAGCAGTATTTATTTCCTTTTTATTACAGCTGAAAATATGACATGCCCATAAACTTATTTACATAAGTTCCTATTGTGGAAAATAGCTCATGTACATTTCAAGCTATGTATTAGTGATATGTAGTAACTCCTGCACAAACAGATATTTCAGTGTTTAGAAGCTGGCACAAAAACTGCAAACCACGTAATAGCAGCCAGTTCAAGTCCCTGACCATCTACATGGGAGTGATGATGATAAAACTCAGTGACATCTTGTTGGAAGGTTTCAAGGCTGTAGAAAAATGAAGCCATTAAACTTTCTACTGCAAAGTCACAGAGAAGTGCGCTGAAAGAGGAAACCTTGGTTACCTGCTCCCTCTGCCAAACAACTCAAAGCAGCTCCCACTCCACCTCAGTGCAACTGTAAACTCTTGCTTAGAAATCTTTTAAAAACTGCTATATGTGCTATGCACTGAGTAGTTTGGCTACATGTAGGACAGGAAGGTGGATTCATCAGCAAGTTGGATTCTAACAGGGAAATATGGAGAGTTGTATGGAAAGACATGCAAGGAGAAAGAAAAGGGTTGGGGAGGGAATGTAGGGTAGAGTACAAACCACAGCAAGAACAAGCCCTGGAAGAAAGAGCTTTAAATGCCCTTCTAATGCTCTTCTGCCTGCAAGTTCATGGTAAGGATTAAGTGATTAAACTATGCAATGCTCCCAGTCCTTTAAATATGCAAAACTAGGTGCCATGTGGACCCCACCTTAAGTGCTGCTTTAAAAGAATCAAATTGCAAATCACTACAGAAATCCAATTAAATTTTGTCGTTTATCTCAATGCAAGGAAAAAATCAGAAAATTTGCTGGTTTTGTCAGTTGGCTTATACTTGTTCAAATCCCACATTCTCTTTTCCTGTCTTAATGTAATTAAATGACTTTGTTAGCCCAAATCCACGGTTTATCCCAGAGTATAGGTGTTCTGACAAACTTTAAATTTACAGTCAGAATTAATTTAGGCATTTTATACTTTCGCACTCCTTTGAACACTCCTGAGGAAGTGTTCATAGTGTAGCATGAATGACAAACAGTAATAGAAAAAGCATTCAAATCTATTGTAGCTTTGTCAAAGCTATTGCTTTCCTCATACAAATTACTTTCACAAGTCCACAGTGGTCATTACTGATCCCTGAATTCTTACCAACAGTAATCACACTGATGTGCACAAGCACTGCAGAAAATTAATTACAGCTTGTCTTTCATGGGATTGATGCCTCTTTCCTATTAGCAGGGTATCAGTACCTTTTACTTTAGAAGGTGAGAAAGAACAGTTTAAATGTGTAAACTAGGGAAAGTTGAATAATAGGACAAGGACTAGTGAAAAAGTTATTGTAACCTTCTCTGTTAATAGGTCTTTGCTAATAAGGACCAGATTTGTACAGGTGCTGAAGGTGTCTAGAAAGAGTTGGCATTTCCTTCTGCAATTGCCTGCATGTAGCTGCAAGACCTATCATGAAACAGTTGTATTAGGGATTTCAGTGGAACTTGGAATAATTTAATTGGCAATTTAGGCTGTGTTTGCATTTGAAAAATTACAGATTTAGGGCTCTGGGAGAAAGGGCTGGCCACAAAATGGTGTTTTCCTTCATGAAAAAAGATGAGTGAGAATGAACATTTTTGTTTGCTTTCACAAAACACTGTAAGGGATTCTCAAAAAGCCTTAAGTCAAATATTGAAATATTTATTTTAGCAAAAAGAAACCAAACCAACAAAAACGCCAAAATCAAACCTCAATCTGTTTACACAGAGGATTTTTTCTATTTCATTTTTGTAGGAAAAAAAGCAATTTTTTCAAAAGCGTCTTTTAGAGGGCTTTATATCATACACCACTGTCCACTGACCCATGCTGTCCTCTGCTAACATTTAAAGCAGCAAAACATGTTGGACTACATGTCTATTTGGGGCAACTTTGCAGCAGTGTTGAAATCAACAGAGATACACTGAGGGATTAGCTGGGTCTGCTTTGCCTGCCACAAACCCAACAGTTTAATTTTCCGGCAGTCACCAGTATTCTACATTTGTTACAAGAATACAGCTCTTACTAAATCATTGCATCACTTGTGTTTCCCCACGCTGATGCTCATTTACAAATTAAACTCAGCTCTGCAGCATTGCAAAGATCTTTATCTCTTGGCCTAATTCAATGGTCTAAGCAAACGTGACAAGTACCTATTACACAATTCAATGTGATGTAAAGGTGGGGCTTTGCTCCCCTTTCCTTTGCAGATGGGGATGTTCTGCATGCCTCCCACACATCTCCATCCAAATGCACAATATGGATGTTTTATCTTTCACAACAGAAACCTTCTGTTCACGGATATGTCAACATTCCTGAGAATATTTCTGAATTTTGCAGGTTGGGACCTTACCTGAATATCAGATAGTTTGTCCCGTGACAGCAATACAACACAAAGAATAAACTCAGCTCTCCCTAAAGCCCTAATATTCTGTATGGTTGTCAAATCTAAGAACTTAGGAATCATTGCTGCTTATTAACATGAGTTTCAGCTTTTACTTTGACCGAGCCAAGATTTATTCGAATCTTGATTTTTCAGCAAATAATTTATATGTATACTTTACATCTAGCTATGTAGCAAGATATGATACCTTACACACAAAGCTGATGCCATTTTCTCATTTGGTATGAAGCAGAAGTTTATATGTGTACATGATACTATGCTAAATTTTTGCCTCTGTTAAATTTTGGCAAAAAATACGAATATACACTTCTTAAAAAAAACATGGCACAACGAGGAGGATACACATAGCTGTAGAGCTGATGCAGGAAATATCTTTTGTGATGTTCTGATGCACCATATCAAAGATTTGTCATTAAAAGCAAGCATACTATCAAGTGAGAAAGTAGACTTGCATTGCAATTATTTTCCTATTAGCTGCTGCCCATTGCTCCTGACAGGTATAAATTATATCTCTCCAGGTTGCCCACAGATTAATGAGTTCCAAAACTGGCATTTAATTGTTTGGGAGTAAGAGGCAGAAAAGGAAGGTATCTGCAAAAAATCTTTATCCACCTGTGATTAGAAGGCATTCTCCTTTCCGTCTGCTTTTCCTTTCTCCCCTGGCATCGCTTGGGTGATAACTGACACTTCTATCAGAGGATTCCTTTCGACGCAGCAGAAACTTGCAGCTGAGGCAAGGCCAGAATTAATAATCTGCGTGAGCAAACACACAGCTGCTGTTTGTGGAGAGAGATTCTATTAACGAACAGTGAATTCTCATAATTAGCTGAGCGGTTTCTGCAGCTGCCTGCCTGACCCCAGACTACACAAATTGTGGGTGGTGTTCAGCCTCTAAATCAATCTTACCTAATTACTAGAAGCATGTTCCTCCAGTCCTAATGACTGGGGGGGGCAGGGGGTGGGTATGGGGAGGAATAGACATTTCCTTACCCATTCAAATGTTCCTCTTATTAGATTCTCCTTTGTGCCTAAATTCGTATTTTTTCTATTAGCATTTCTAAGGGTATACAGGTGTGAATACAAATCAGAAGCACAGAAGTATAATTCATGTCCTACAACCATGTGCCAGTGCGTGTCTGCTTTGCAAACAGTAGCAAAATATGTGCTTGTTGGAAGCATCTGCCTTGCTTCAATTCACAAAACATAATTTAAAACACACATGTCTGTCTGGATTCAAAGCCTTTTCTCTGCCCCACTTCCCCTCCCCCCCCCAATTAATATGACAAAAAATGGAAAACCATGAATGGTTGTGCCTTAGTCTGGTCCGAAGCCCAGTTACTACAGTCTTGTCACGTGGCGCCCAAGAAGACAAGCGCATTTGTCACTCGGGAAAAAAAGGGATGACTTTCCCTGACAGCCGGTTGCTCAGCCAGGGGCTTCGCCTTCCCAAGCCGGGGTGGAGCACGGAGCCAAAGGGCTCACCTGCCCTTTTGCGGGGGGCAAACCTGAGGCAGCTCCGCTGGGACAGGGCATCAGGAGTGCAGCTGCTGCCCTGAGGTGCCTGCAGGGCACGGCTCGTGGCACCGGCTGCAGCCCGCCCAGCATCCGGGCGGCACGGTCACTCCTCGGCAGCTCTTACTTCTGCTGCGGGAAACGTTCGCTAGCGTTCCCAACTAAATCAGGTATATGTGTTGTAACCAATTCTCCCTAAAATATCAGTCTCCAGAACAAAATCCCTCGCCCATCCCCATCCTTTGTCTGATTATGTACCTTCATAAGCAAAGGCTCCCTTTGTCACTTGTCTGACATCGCTGGGCTTGCAACAGCTCCTCCCTGATGGTAAAATACACTGCTGATGTCTGCAGCTCTTCCCGTCCTGGGAGTCCCAAGTCTTCAGCTTCTCCTTTGGTGTCCTTTTAAGGATTTGACTTGTTATCTGTTTCTTCCACCAGAATTGGCAGCACCCAGAAGATCCAAGTTCTGGGCTCCTTTTTTATTTTAGCTCAAAATTGGATGCAGGGCAAGTCATTAAGGGCCTGAGAATGAGCTGGCTGAGTCTGATTCAGTGTTGACCTAGGCAGTAATTGGAGATGGTTAATGTGAAATCAGACATTTGCTGTAATTTTGAGATTAATTAATTTAGGAATGAATGCACAGACAGCAACTTTGAGTGAAGCTTTAAGAATGACTCGAAATATTAACTCTCAGGAGTTTCACGTAGAGATACAAATATTACAGAGATACAAATATTATCAGCTTTCTTAGAAGAATTTTTAAGAGGGCAACATCTCCCAAGTTATTTTATACATATTTAAGATGATATATTTGCTATGATTATAAATATCACAGGTTTGTTTGTTAATGACCAGATTTTCACCTGCTGGTCAGTGACAACCTTGCTGTCAAGGGCAAAACTCAAATAACAACATTACACCAATGCAGAATTCAGATTCATGAAAACCAGCAGGAAGGGGCAAGAGGAAGGCACGGCTTGTAGGGCAAACAATTATACAGAGGTATAAGAAAAATACATTTTCACAGCACTACCACTTGTGATCATTAAATATTTGCCAATCAAAAAAATCTCAAATGGATTCATTACTCACATTGTTTATAAATTGCTTTATAAAATATTTTTCCTTATAAACTATTAGAAAATCTGAGAACATCCAGTAATTTTAATTTGAGATTTAGATTTAATATTTCGTTTTCACGATTATTTTTGCTTTATTGATTGATTCCTCTTGGAATTGGCAGACCCAATTTCAAATATTTCAATGTGAAGATCCAGAACGTTACTGGAAGTTATTTTGTCTGAAGCAATTAGAAGCTGTGGTGTATAATTTCATCTTCCCAAGCTCATGTCATGGCTAGTAAAGCTTCTGAATATTTATACAAAGTGGAAGCTGTAGGGCTACAATAACATAAAATCTATTTCACAGAAAGACGTGTATTTCCGAGAATATTTTCTAAGGAAGGAATGATTAAAATAATTTCCTGTGACACATCATGTAAAGAATTAAAATATGTTACACTGTCAACATGTGTTCTCCAGAAAAAGGGAATGAACTGAATTTTATATGTAGAGTCTTTCTTGGAATCAATGTGAAAAAAACACTTTTTGCCCTGTCAAATGCAATGGTTCAGGTTCTTCATATTCATAATAGGAAATTTCATGTCATGTAACTTAATGATTAGTTCTTTAGTGCCACTTGTAGCAGGTAATACTACACCAGAAATCCAAAATCAAACATCCCTGGGCCCTGAGTTAGCAGATTAACAACATAAAGACCAGTCTGTATCCTGCACAGCAACAGCCCAGCTGGACTTGGCCCTTAGGTCATTTTACTTGCATACAACAAACCCCACTGACAATAATCCTCTTAGTTTTTCAAGCACAGCCTCATATCCCAAATTTGGTTGTAATAGTTTATAGAGGTGTTGGGAGGTAGCTTCAGTAAGTAAACAATAAATGGAGACATAATGCCCGTGTGTTTTCTGCTGCATGTTAGTAATACACAATAGAAGTTATTTCTGTCTGTTTAACATGTCAGCTTCTTATAATATTAACAATAAAGCACTGTCTGAAATATGTTCTGAAGATGCACATCAGTTGCAACCTATTGCATATACAGAATGCAGTCTCCACAATAAATCTTTTCAAAAAAGAAGACGTTGATCCAAATAAGCAAGCAAGAACCCAGGTTCTAACAGGGAAAAGAACAATCCTTTTCTGTTAAAATTGTGTAATAAATACATTGCATTTCCTATGTCAGTCAAGAGAAAGTCACATCATGTTTTGATCCTGTCTTATAACAGAAAACTAGGAACAAAACCATCAGAACTCTTCCAACAATTTGTTTTCGTAGGCAAGGTACTGCAGGGCACTCTCATGACAAAGCCCAGCCAGTAAATAAGGATTTGTGGCAACAATAAGCAACCTGTTCTGTATCTGCAGTCAATAGACACATTGAATGTACAACAGAGAGTAGGTATGGATACAAATTAAAAAAAAAGTGACAACAAAAATAGATATAGGTGTGGTTAGGTTTGTCCTTCAGCCAGGGTCCAAAGGGAAGCGATAGCTGTGTACAAGGGCAGAGTGACATGACACATCCATGAAACACCCCCATCCCCAGAAATAACAATTCCAGCTCACCAAACAAATCAGCTCAAGTTTTGTAAAGCCGTGGATGCTGCAGTCTTTATCATATTTTCTTTAAAGAATGGGAAAGATTTTCCAAATTTTATTTTTCCTTGATCAAGCTAGCCCAGGACCCAGCTGTGTAAAGAAGGAGATGATGCCAAACTGCTGCAGATCAGCTGATGGCAGAAGCCCAGCAGAGATTCATGCCAAGGGGTTTTTTCTGCTGTCAAACCCTTTTCAGAATTCAGTGATGGGGGACACTAATGATCCTGAGGAAAGCAGCCCAGAAGAGTGAAGAGGCAGATTTTACAGTGGGGTTTTGTGGGGAGACGGGAGTTCTCACAAAGCTGAGGACAGCCTGGAAGGGAGAAGAAAGACCAAGGAAACAACAGGTTACCAGTCCTGTGTGGTTTAATACTAGGCAGCTGTAAGTGAGCCAAATGATGAAATTAACCCATGTCTGCTTGTCCATATTTCCACCTATCTGGGGAAAACCATTTTGACCCATGCAGCAATTTATTACCCTGGGAACAATACTAAACGGGCCTATGAAGAAACATGGTTCAGATCCACAACCCTCTACAGCTTGGTTCACATCAAATTATCGGTCTCTCATTGCATCTATTTACAAAGTTGTGCTTAGTTTTTCATCTATTCTGAGCAAAAGTATGCTTCCTCTACAAAAATCCAGTGCAATCAGTAGACCTTAAAAAAATCACCTGGGGAGACAGAGCAGTACTCCTCTCCTAAGGATGTGAAATCTGAAAATCTGGGAAAACGAAAACAATAAACCAGCATAATTTTTAGACAATGGAATAATGCACAGGTTACATGTTATGCTTTATATTATTCTCATCCTGTAGGCAGACCAGAGTTGGTGGTCAGAGCCCTAGGAGTTCCTTAGCAGGCAGACAGGGGCTCAGGTAGAAGCAGCTGTTCATTTTTCTGAACTGAACCTTACTGCTGAACCAGAAGTGCACTATTTTGTGAAATGAACTTTGTTTTCCTCAAAGTATGCGTTTCAATCAGAATGTTTGAAAATCAAATCTGAATTCTCTCATGGTAATATCTACTTTGAGAATATATATACTTCATGCAAATTGTTTTAAAAAGAATGTTATGAACAATGTGCTCATGGGGCTACAAATACCAAAATTATTAGATTTTGCGGGATATTTTCAACCTTTTGCTTATCAAGTTACCTTACTTGCTAGTATGGTCATATTTTTTCTAATGTGTAACTGAAACAACACATAAATTCTACTCTCTCTTTTTCTAAATGTCTCATTATAAATCTTTACCGTTTAAAGTGTGCGATTATAGAGGTCTTAAACCAAAATAGTTTATTAATTAATACTCAACTGTACAGACATGCTGTACTTTATCCATTGAGCTGGATAACAAATTTGCTACTGCCACCTGAACAAATAGCAGTGGAAAAATCTGTAATTTTGAATTCCTTAGAGAGGATCAATTATGTCTTAGAGCACCTCAGAGAGGCAAGGAATTCTCTGATGTTTTATCCACATTTTCCTCTCTCTTTGCCATAGAAACTTGGGAGATTGCAGGTCCAACCCCAAATCCTGAAGTTCTGAATCAGCCTTGAGGTTTTCTGCCATTCTTTGCTGCTTCATGATTCCACTGGTATGTTCTCTTTCTGCAGCTATCTCGCTCCCTTCAAAATGTGTGTATGAATGAGTCTCCCAACAGTCAAACAGGCTAAAGTGAGCATATTTCAAAGCAAATACAGCTGCACACATCTATATTCTTGTTCCTGCTCTTAAGAGAAATTGAAATATGTTCAATTCAAACGGCATGTGTAATAGTATCATCTTAGGCACAATTGAACTCTTAATAACCTTCCCCTAAACCTCCACTATAGCAAAGTCTCAACACATACTTGACTCGAAAAGGTAAGAGGAGATATTTTTCTATAGGATTCATATTTGAGCACTTTGTTGGGCTGGGGCCTCAGTCCTGTAAAAGGCTGCATGTGTGACACCCAGAGAATCAGATACACACATGGTAGGTGAGACATTTTGTCATGCCACTGCACGGAGCCAGAAATGCCAGTGCCAAAGCAAGGTGTGGCTGAAAGGACCTCAGAACTTGTTTTGTCACTCACTCAGTCCCAAGGCAGGAGCAGTTCTACCTAGAGCATCCCTGGCAGGTATTTTACATAACCTACCCCCAAAACTGCACCACAGTCTCCTCAGACTCCTCTGATAGTTCCAGCACTAGAAAATTCTTCCTAAAGTCTAATCTAAATCTTCAGTGTCATTATTCCAACTCTTGTCCTATCTCTTTCCAATATGTGAGTACCAGAATTTCCCTCAATCTGCCCCAGCAAAAATAACACAAATCCTTTCAGCTTTCCTCCCAAGTAATTTTTTTCTGAGATTTTATAATTTTCTTCTAACTCCTACACCAAGATGCCTAAAATCAGCCACACTGCTCCAGCAAGGGGAATGGATAGACCACTTCAGCTGTCTCCCCATACATATACTCTTATTTGCAAGACTCAGTAAGGTATGTTTGCTTGTTCTGCAGCAGTTGAATATCATTGACTGGCATTGCTTGTAAGCCAGTGCTATCCCCAGAGCGTTTCCTGCAGACCTACTGCAAATCAGGTGTTCCTGACAAAGCCACACTGACACTTTCCCGTACTTCTGTTTTTTCTGTAGTCTGCAAAACAAATCGTTTAGTAAGGTGAATCTAGCATTTTGTAAGAACTGAAGTTCAGATGATGGTTTACATATAACAACAGGCAGCAGCTACCCCCATTTGCTGCTATTTTGACAATATCCCTGTTTCTAAAGCTACAAGCAGAGCTTATGTTTTTTTCTCTAGATTTTTAAGTATCCTAGTGTGAAGCCCATCAGACTCAGCTTATCTGAAAGCGTCTATGAGTAGTCTCATCAACTCCAATGAGATGCATGTGCAAAGTTAAGCCTGTACTCAAGTGCTTTCCTGGATCAAGGCCAGGAAGCTCAGCACTTTACAGGCCGAAGCTGCTTTAAGTTTTCATGATTGGCAATGGAAATACAGGACTACCCAAAAAGGATGTGCCCACACCTTGCATGGCTCAGGCACAGTGTAAGAACACAAAGGTTATAGAGCAGTGCATTGTATTTCCCTAAGGGAAAATGTGAAGTTTCTTACAGATCAAGAGGAAAGCCCAGACCCTCTATGCTTAGCACAAAAAAGAAGCCTCTACATGACCTATTAGCCCATAATTACTACTGATATAGCAGCCTTTTCATGCATCTCCAGTGTGCAAAGACCCTCATAAAAAAATGAAAGAAAACAAACTAGCATAACAGCACTTTTGTGCAACAATTTGGGCAATAAGCAAGTAAAAGAATTGTGCTTTTGAAAGGACTGCTCTTTGTGGGAAGTCCTTGAATTTCTGGACAACTTAATTCAAGACCCATACTTGCTGCAAAGGTAACAGAATCCAAGTGTAAATTTTAATAATTGCAGCAGTGATTACTTTTGGTTCTTGGCAGTTCATTACTGACTGCACAATTCCGGAGGCTCTCGTTAAATGGTCCATGGAATGAATCAGGCATGGAATTAACCTATTTTGAGTTCCCTGAAGCTTATGTCCCATGAAGGAGTATTCACATACCTCTCTTGGGGCCAATCCCGAAAGCCCTTCCTCATACGAGTAATCCTTACCCACACCAGACTGCTTTTGACTCCAGTGCCAGCATTTGTGCTAGCAGAGGCTGTGCTTGTGAGTAATCATTTGCAGGACTGGGTGCGTGGTTTTCATGTTCCATTTGACACAAGCAAATTACTTGTGGGCACAGTCCCAAGTCTACATGAAAAATTACACATACTTGTTTAAAAAGAAACAGCATTTCTGTTACATTCTTCCTTCCTTTCTAATTGCAAGCACATTTGTGCTCTGTCCTAACGGAGGCAAATGCCGGTGAGATTGGGAGCAGTGCTTGTGAATCATTATTAACTGCACAGTGCTGTTCAGATGCCAGCTGTGATGATCCGTGGTCTGTCTGCTAGAATTCCCCAGGGAAAAAACATCTGGGAAAGGGTAAAGCTAGGCAGAGGGCTAATAACTATCAAGAATCCCTTTCTCTTTTTTAAAGCTTCCCTTTTCAGATGTTTTGCCTTAAGAAAAAATCAAAGAGAAAATCCATTCCCCTCCCCCCCATATTGTTTCTTTTAGTCTAAATCCCGCAAAGATGCAGAGTCCTGCTGTGTTTCCTCTCCCTTCCTTTCTGGCCAAAGTCAGTGACAGACCCAGGAGGTGTTAGTGCGCTGTCACCTGGTGTTGTCCCGGTGTTGTCCACACCCTTACAGGCTGTTCATGGCGTTGCTTACAGGCAGTGGGTGCTGGAAACTGCACAATGGGCACAGACACGCTCTCTGCAGTACAAAGAGCTTCAGAGCTGAGCCAGCGGAACCAAAATCAAAGGAGATCTTAACATGCACTGTCTGAACAGGCTCCTCTACATTGCTGTGAATAATCTGCATGTGTCTTCTCAACACTTTTAATGCACAACGCTTGGAAGCCAATCTTAAAACTGTGACAGGAATATTGTACAGTAGTATTATCTTTATGAAGAACAAAGCCAGTGCTTTAAAGATAAGCTGGTTGGTTATTTTTTCCTTTTATACCTGTTTCGGTCAACATCTGCTTATGACCTGAAAAAATTCTCAGATCTTTCTTATATGGATAATATAACAAAACTCTCCTCTATTTCTGTCAGATGAGTCAATTATCTAGAGTCAATGAAAGTTTTGAGTCATTTAAAGAAATCTGTAAAGTCAATTCAGACAGTGGATTTCTTTTTCTTTTTTTTCTTTTTCTTTTTCTTTTTCTTTTTCTTTTTCTTTTTCTTTTTCTTTTTCTTTTTCTTTTTCTTTTTCTTTTTCTTTTTCTTTTTCTTTTTCTTTTTCTTTTTTTTCTTTTTTTTTCTTTTTCTTTCCCTTCCCTTTCCCCTTTCCCCTTTCCCCTTTCCCTTTCCTTTCCTTTTCCCTTTCCTTTTTTTTCTTTTCTTTTCTTCCTATGGTAAACGGACAGGTGTGGAGTTAAAATAGAAACCAGCTGGTGTTATCCTAAACTGCTTCTCCTAATCCTTCAACAGTAACTGGTCTGGGACAGCAATGTCTCCAGTTTATCTTAGTGGAAACATCATGTTGAGCCAGACACTATAAAGATTTTTTTTCTGGAAAATCATGACTCAGATGAGACTGGAAAATTCATTTTCATAATTTAAATTTAGAGCTCCAAATAGAAAAGATCAGGGGCTAATCTTTCAAGACCTCTCTCCTATACTTAGTCCTTAGCTCTGAGTGTAGAAAATCATTACTCAGAACTTCAGACCTGGTTATTTCACTTGGATATCTGAGGTGACATAAGGATTTTTGAAGAACATGATAGCAAAGGTGCTAAATTGGTGCAACCCTTGAATAGGCAATACCAAGGTGAAGCCTTTGCCCCACTTTTGGGATATGCAATTCAATTGCCTGCTGACACTGAAGATGTGGCATTGACTGACTGCTGGTAAGCCCAGCAGAGAAGCTGCCACTTATCTCTCTGTATTAAACCTTATCAGAGATTTTTTGGAGCACTTAATTTTTGTAAAGCTTTTAAAACACTTCAGGCATTTGAGGACTCACAGCATGTAAAGCATAGGAAAAAAAAAAACCTGTCATGAAAGCAGAATACCAGGAATAGTGCAAGGGTCTCACTGCATAGAATTACATATGTCTTCTCAAAGGCATGAAACCAGAGCATAGGGACCTCCTGGTCATTGCTTTAGGTTCAGCAAAGGTACTTTTTAACCCCTTCAGAAACTTGCAAGGTTCATCCTGGCATTGGCTGCTTTTTCCTCCCTCAGACTCTAGACTGAAGGGCTGTCCCAGGCTCCATTGTTTTTATTAGCTGAAATTTATGCATGTGTTCCTTTTCTCATGGACATGTAGATAGTGTTCATGTCATAAATAACTAGAAAGCAGGCGCAAAATCAATATGTGGAAAGCTGAGGCTTAAAATGTGGTATAACGTTTTAATGATCCCACACAGGGCAATAAAGAGCTCTGGCACTGAACCGGGGACAAGGTAACCAGAAACCTGGCTCCTCCAAAAGAGCAAGGTGCTCAAAACAACCAACACTGAAGCAGAAGACAATCAAAACCAGATTGAGATTCACTGAGATGCCGCAATAGATCTGTCAAACCCAGTCATGCACACAGCCAGCCCCCTAAACAACCGCTGGGTATCATTTTTGTTGGAGTGCAGCCACCAGCTGCTCTGAGCCAACAGCGACCCCACGGCGAGGCTTCTCTGCTGACCTCCAATGCTTTAATTCCTCTGCATGCATATTTTAACATTATTACAAAAGGTTTCATTTACAATTCACAGGCTGAGCAACAATGAGTACATTTCATGGAGGTCAGCCTCAACCATTCCTCCTAGTGATGGAATTATAGTTTAAACAGCTGGAGCATGGTCCCAGGAGGGATGCTGGGATATGGTTCCTTTACAGCAGAATAAATCCATCAGGCATATTTCATGTGTCCGATAACATTAATAGATATCAGGGCCTTTTAATATTTAATGAACTCACTTCGAGGTTGTTTACTAGAGAAGGAGCAATCAGAAAGGTGATCACAGTCTTTTGATCTCTAATGACAACAGCAAACCCCAAATCTCAGCCAATGGGCTCAGCCTCCCTCTCTCCCCATGCCCTGCTGCTGCCCCTGTGAGCTCTATCAGAAGAAGCAACCTCATTCACGACCTGTTTCAGCTTCAGAATGTGCAAGGGTGTTTTTAGTTTTGTGGTTCAAAAGTTAATAATTTCCACATTTCCCACAATTTAATAGAGATGCCAGAAACTGTCAAATAGCTTTCAGTTTAGTGATGGAGAAAACAGGAAAGGAAAGACAACTTGCAGAGGCATAAAGCAAATAGTAGAGGAGGCAGAATGAGCCTGGGTGTGCTAATGAATGTTATGTCCATTAGCACAGAGATATCACTGAATGTGAGCTTTGGCAGTGACACTCTTTACTAACAGCCTTTGGTCTTAATATTGCCATCATATGTTTCCTTTTTAATTTTGCTATAATACCCAGTTTAGTAGAGATTAGAGGATTTCAGCTGGATAGAAGCTTGATTTTCTTTCTTCCCTCTATTTCATGTCCTTATTTTTAAAATACTTTATCCAATTTGGTTACAAGGAACTGTTTCTAGAGGAGATGTGCAGTGACATCTACCTCTTATTCAGAGGTTTCAGGTACATCTTCTGTGGTAGAGGATTTTTGTGAGCATTTAGGATTAATTTTCTTTTTATCACAGCTAGTGTGGTCACAGACATTGGCAGGTGAAAGATGTGCAACCTGCTTCACAGCAGGATAGCCCCAGCCAGTGTGAAGAGAAGCATAAGAGACACAAGTTGTGTTCCTGCAGAATAAGAAACAGAACCTGGAGCTCATCTATTCTGGAACCACTGGGGTGGGGTGAGCATGTGAGTTTTCACATGCAGGTTCATGGCCTATACTCACTTAAATGTACAAACCTATGATGTGAGTCATACCAGGGACATCACTGACCTTGGCCAAGGCCAATATGAAGAACTTACACCTGGTGTGTTAAGGCAAGATATGGAAAGAGCAACTACCTCCACATGAGATATCAGCAAGACCCACATCTCCCTGTGATCACCAGTGTGCAGTGGACTTGGATTCAAACTGAACAGGTGCAGAGACAGGGCATTAGTAGGATAATTGAAAGCAGAAATCCTGTTGTATGGGTAGAAACAAGTTGTTTCCCTTTTCTTATAATCTGAAAACCAAAAACTGGGGGGGGAACAGGACCGCTTTCTGCACTCTTGGGGGTGAGAGAAGGACAGCCAGGAGGTAGAAAAAATGTTTTCAGCTGGAAGATGCTGTTGAAGCTGAATAAAGAGTCCAGAAATGAATGATGATTAGAAGTTAAAAGCATGTAAAGGAGTGAGGAGCTGGAATAAGAAGTAGTAAGAGTGAAATCATAGCTTGCTTTCAGATGGACGTTGATAAATTTATATCACTTACACAAGTAATTGTATCATTGCCTGTAGTAAAAGTTTGGATTTCATAGTTTTAGAGATGAGTCAATCTTATCCTTGTGATCAAACAGATTTGGGAGCTGTGTCCATGTTCCCTTCATCTTGCCTCTCTTCACTCAAAATCTTTATTAACAACTACTTCTGAGTTATGAACGAGTTAGCCCAGGGTGGCAGACTTCATTCATAATTTTTTTACTTCATTTGTCAGCATTCATCAGAACAGGTTTCAGCTCTGGGTGAAAAACTTTTAGCAGATAACCCAGGGTTACCAATTTAGAAGAACGAGTTGCTGTGAAAATTGGTGAACTATGCAGAGAAACACATTGCATGCGAAATCCATTAGGATTGTTCACTTGCAGGTTTTGCCTTTTTTTTTTTTTTTTTTGTTTCCTCCCTGTTACTCTTTAGTTTTCAGATTTTCTACTCCTTAAAAAGTGGAGAAGTAAGCAGATGGTGGATTTCCTGAGAGCCAGGGATGCTCTACTGATGAAGTGCTGTCATTCACAGTGAGAAAATCACCACCAGCCTTCACCTTTTAAAAGAAATCATTTTCAGGTAGAAGCACATTTAAAATAATTTCAATCAAAGCACTAAACCAGAAGCAGATGTTCAGATATGACTTAGGAATATTTAACTACTTTGGCAATGAATACACACAGATTGTTTTTAACAGACACTGGGTACCTCTCCATGCCTGTCCCCTTTTCCTTTTGCCTGTTAATGACAAATGGTTAAATAAAAGCCTCAGCTGCAGTTTCATTAAATGACAAATATAAAGAACAGGTAAAAGTATCTGCTTGATAGAAGAAATTATTTAGATTTCCAAGAGGATCTCATGTCAGATGCTGACATTTGAGATGTGCCTGCAAAGGAGCTTCCATTGAAACATCTTATTGTACAGAAAATTAATGGTAAGAAAAAAAATCAAGCTGTTCCTTGTTCTTTCTCCTCCTTATTTTTTTTTTCCTCAAAGTTTTTAATTAATATGCTTTAAAAATAAAAAAAAAAAAAAAAAAAATTCCTGCACATAAAGGGCCAGAGATCTCTCTTTGGAAACAGAATCTGCTCTGGAACAAAAATTGAAAGCACTAAAAGCTGAAACTAATTTCCAGATGGAATAAATTGGTTCCAGGTTTCCTTGAGATTTTGGCCAACATATTGCACAGCTGAAGCTGAACTTGCAAATTTTACCAAGGGAAAATGTCTCAACAGGGACACACTTCCCTTGAGACTCTGTCTGCTGCTTGTGCAGTTCTGTTTAGACTCAGCTATCTGTTTCTCCCTGTCTCCAAAGGCAGGGCACACATCTCACCCAGACTGTCACCGGCACCCTCTTGAGGTTGCTGCCCTGCAACTCTTGACTTCCCTGCCTCGCCTCAGACTCACCTAAACAGTCCCTGAACCCTGTCAGCCTCCAAAGCTGGGCAGCCAGGCAAGTTTTATCTGATTGGAGCAGGGTGGGTCTGGTTTATTTATTGTTTAATTAAGTGTAATATCCTTGACAAGGTGCCTTATTGACATTGCAGCAAATTAAAGACCTTATTATGCCACAAACACTGTCATCACTCAAGCGAAACTCGGTTCAGAGGGGAATTTTGCTGGAGAAAGGACCACAGTGTTTGAACTCACTGTTTACCTGAATATAGCCATGGCAGCATATGGAAAAGTATTCTGGGATTAAAATATGGGATTTGTCTCCACATTTTACCTGTTGCCCCTTTGCTGAGATTGCCAACACTGGCTGTCCTTATGATACATCTCTCCAGAAGAGAAAACCCTTCTTTTTCTCAAGGCCAGGTGTTCAGACATTGTTGTGCATGGCTGCATCTGTGCTTCAACCCGTGACATGTAAGATATGGAAGGTTCTGGTTATCCAGTCAATGCAGAGTGCTTATTTTTAAAAGAAAAAGCCCTCATTAAAATACAGCAATATTTCCATACCATGGAATTACAGATCTTTCTCCTTTCCAAGAAAAGAGGGGGGAAAGGCCTCCTTAAGGCTTTTAAAAACAATAAAAACTGTTTGTTTAATAAGTGCTCTTTTGCAAGCTCTCCAACAGCACAACCCATATTACCCAGAACCGTCATCTGTTCAGGGTTCCCAATGTTAAATAAAACCTCAACCAAGCACAAATGTGAGAATGGGCTGAAAACACTGCACTCACTGGCAGCTTATTCTCCAGCACACAAGGCTGGAGCTCAAGGATAGTTTACTGTATAACCTCAAAGGCCTCTATCAACCATCACCAGCATTCAGTTCCTGACTATATGTGCGGTCCATGGTTTGGTTTACATGCTATATTGGAAATGAAGGGGAAATGTACTCGTTTCTAGCCAAAGCATCTACCTATGCTATTTATAATCACTGTATCCCAGGTCTTGAGGTTTTGGCTTATACAGCGTGGTTCTAGGGAAGATATGTGCTAGGCAGTGAGGGAGTACAGGTCCCTTAATTCCCCATGGGCCTGTAGAATCATAAGCAGGTTTACAAAGGTTTGGCCTATGCTGAAGAAAGGTTAGAGAGTGACAGGTTGTGTCTTGGGAATTTTGCATGTTCTATAGCTCTAGGTAATTTATGGAGCAATCTATCTCTGTGGATAACATTCTTCTTGGCTCAGAGTAGGTGCTTCTCTTGCCACTCTAGAACATGGCCAGTTAGAGCTGAGACTATCTACCAGTCAGCATCTCCTGCTATTCCTGGCTTTGCATACTTTTGAAATTCGATTAAAAACTGCCTTTTAAATATCTTTATCATATCCCAGTGGAGATTATTTTAATTCATCCCCTGCATAGCAATGAAAACCAGAGGTGATACTCTTTTTATCTTGCTGATCTAGGCCCCCCTCACACTGCAGCCATAGCAGCGTGGCAGAGCAGCCCCCCAGAGTGCAGAAGGGCTCTCACTCCCCAGTGCTGGCATCCCACTCATGCATTATCTCTTGCTGGGGTGGAAGGAGGTTTTCTGTCTCCTGAGACCATCTTGCCTGTGCTAGCCCTACCTGCAGACTCCATCACAGAGCAGTTCCTGGGGAGAGGCATACCAGCCAGCTGGGGAGACACACTATATGCTCTCCTCCTCCTCCTCACATGCCAAGAGATACTGAATAGGAAGGATTCTGCCTCTGACAGCGTCTGACAGCCCTGATCAATAGCTATTGTTTAAAAAATATACTAATGAAATTAGAGCTTTCTTGTAACAATGCTGTCTCCTCAAACAAGAACCTACAGAATAAGATCCCGTCTGCAGCCCCTTTTCCCCTTATAAATCAAAGCAAGAAGGGAGCTTTGGATTCTTTGTATTCTTAGAGGACCAAATATCACACCACTCTGGAATAAGCCATAAAAGCTGTGGGGTTTATTCACCCAGAAAAGCCATTATTTTCCAAACAGAATGGCACATGTTAGGGCACTATACATGTCACTAGGAAGCAAGAAGTTTGTTTACCTTGCTGAATATAGAATTGTTCCCAGTTTAATGGGTTTGTGTTAAAATGTTACCCACAATATNTGGGGTTTATTCACCCAGAAAAGCCATTATTTTCCAAACAGAATGGCACATGTTAGGGCACTATACATGTCACTAGGAAGCAAAAAGTTTGTTTACCTTGCTGAATATAGAATTGTTCCCAGTTTAATGGGTTTGTGTTAAAATGTTACCCACAATATATATATATATATTTTTTTTTTTTTTCTCCCATCAAGCACATTACAGACTGATTTTTTTTCCACTGGTGAGTGCAAAGGTGATACAATGATCCGCAATTTTCCCTCAAACATGCCATCCATATTTTATTAACCAAGTAAATTATTTAAACACGTTCACTAACACACATGCCTCCTCTTATACACATGCCACACATTCCTGCCACTGCAGCCTTCCTAGATGTAATGAGATGCTCTTCTCAGGATCTTTTTGCCCAATCAGACTGTAATTAAGCCTATGAAGATGCAGGTAAATGTGCAAGATGCCTGTTTAATTAAAAACTAAAATGAGGGCTTAAGTATCAATTTGTGTTCTATTCAATTACCTGAAAGATTCGTAAAGCAACTTTACCTTTCAGTACCTTTTAATTAAAAAAAAAAGAAAAAAAGAAAAAAAAAAAGAAAAGCAGCACAAAACTGAAAGTAAGGCACCCTAAATTCAGACTTCCATATGGCATGGCTACTTCTGCATGAAGGAGAAACAGAAAATCCCATGGAAAAAAAAAGTTTGCATCAAATCACGGAGGGAAAAACCTAACCAAAACAAAACACATTGCTGTCAGAACACAACAGACTGAGTCAATGTATAGCTTGCATATGGAAACAATGACATGATTGTTTACTCGCTGGTTTAATGATATTCACTTTCTCCTAATGGCAGTGTTGAAAATGTGAATGCCAGATGTTAAGCCTACAGCGCAGAAGCGATGAACACTGTAAAATCTTTAGAAAGGAATTTATCCTGACATCAAAATATAGTGTAACTCTTCAGTTTATTAATGCTGTGAGTGGTTTTCTTTTTAAATTTATAAAAAGAAATAGTTTCATGTTTGCCATTTAAATTTCCATATTTTATAACACTTCAGCAACAAATTTACATATTTCCTGGAATCTGCAGATATAAAAGCGGTAAAACACTCCAGGCATTATTAGATAGTAGATTATAACCCATTACTATTGTTTCAATTAGCAATGTAAAAGTGACCTGCAGTGTTCAGATGACCCACTAATGGATTTAAATGCTTTCAAATATTAATGCAGGTTTTCTAAAGATGAATCCCAAACCCATTATTCCTGGAATAACCGTGAGCTGAAAAGCTGGCAATGATTGTGCATTATGTGGAAAGGCTCATGGTTAATTAAATGAATACCTAGCATTACACTGTTCACTTTAGTGCTACAAAATTATTTCTCATTGATTTTTACATTCTGAGCCTGTGATTCAATTTACTTCTGCAATTTGTGTTGTTGTGTCAATAAAACAGAGCTGCTTGAAGATGGAAGCATTAGTGAGGGATACATACATTAAGGCCCAATGAAAACCGTAGTTTTCCTATTTTTTTGCCCTGCTGAAATATCACTTGTAGGCATCACTTGGTTATGTATTATTAATACAATTTTTGTTTGTTTCCATCTGCTCTTTCTTCATTTTTATATTCAGGAGCTGGAATGTTAGTGATTACTTAAGGGTGAGTAGCTAATTTTTCAGTAACAACTTCTCCTACTATCAAGAACAAAAGCATCATCAACACAAGTCTGTTATTTCATGTTAAATGGACTAGAAGGATTCAATTCATCAAAGCAATCATGCTGGAGATCCAGGGAGTTTCTAATTTGGCAAATACATGAAGTTGAATTTTTAAGTTATCAAAATTGGTAATTCTGAGAACAGATTGCAGAATCAGAATCATTCCTGCATGGGTTTTGAGAAACACTCATTCTCTTTGGTGTACAAAACTGCCTGAAGGAAGGGGTACAAAGTCTTTCCATGGAGATGCCCACTGAGGAAAACTGATGCTAGTAAGATTTCTTGTGGGATGTAACACTCCACTGCTGGTTTTCTGGATACTTTTATTGTCTAAAAAGCGGCTTGTGTGGTACTTCGGCACATTTTCTATGACTGAGTTGATAAGTTTCTCAAGGATCTTTGGTTTTGACCACCTGTGAGTGTTTGTGGAACACATGTATTTTATAGCATCTGAAAAAATTTTAAATTAATCCCCTTTATACTTGTCTTATGCTATGTATAAAGTGAATGCAGTAACATTTTCCTTACCTTTGTCTTGGGACTTTAAGTAAATTTGTTCTCCAGAGTCAGAAAGAATTGATAATGAGCACTACACATCAAATTCTAAGCCCTCTGCAACCCTAGTCAGATAGGGATCAGTCTCCACAATGAGTTTGGTTAATAGCAAGATCTTCACAGAAATGCACTTATAGATCTACTTCTGTTGCATTGTACCTAAATGAGTCACCATTCATTCGTGGTCATTATTATTATTATTATTATTATTATTATTATTATCATCATCATCATCATCATCATCAAGTTTTTTGAGTGGGCATGTGAATCTCAGTTTTCTTACATTAGGAAAAATGAGGAGTAATTCCATTAGAGCCAGTGCAACTGTAATGATGTAAAACCAGTGTAGGTGAGAAGATAATCAGGCCCACACCATTCATTGTGTGACACAGTCCTGTAATCACTTACTTGCATGAGTAATGCTGTCTTCAGGAAGTTCACCGAGTTCAATTGGATTATTTGCATGAGTAAGTATCCCCTCATGTGTGTGCACCCTATTTTCATATGTTTAATGCTTCCAAAGGGGAAACTAACTATAAACCAGCATTGTGAAGAAACATAAGATGTAAACCACTATAATAAACATGTAAAAATTGAATTGAATTAGAAATGTTAAAAAACACGCACAAAAAATCAAAGAGAAGCAACTTGGTTTTGCTTCAGGGCACTGCTTTTCAGAAACCAGAAGGTGTGGCGGAAAATCCTATTCGAAGTTAGGATCATTATAATCTCAGATAATTAAATGGCTAGGGAGCTGTTTTGTGCTCACCAACTAGGACCATGCATTCCCAACTAAAACGCACTTATGTGCAGCCTCACTTAGAGCATTAGCCATTACTTGAACCTTGACCATGAGCACTCAGTGTGACAGTAACCAGTTTTGTCTCCAGAGCCAGCTAAATGAGGATGCATGTTTGTGATATGGATTAGACAATTTTTATGATGGCTGAAAAAACCAGAAGGTTTGCAACTGGCTTAACTGGAAAAAGATCTGGCTTTCATTACTAAAGGTAAGCAGTCCTGAACATAATTAAAGATTTCCTGCAAAATGGGATCATTCTGCCAGGATTCTTACAAAGGAAGAATTTCTTGCTATGCTATGATCTGTAGGTAAATACTATTTATGTACTTTGTATTTTTAGTGGATGAAAATGTCACTTATGCATTAAAATGTTAAAAAAATCTCCTAGCCACTCTATTCCTGTAATGAATTCATTTTCATTTTATCGCTCTCTGGAATGCCATTTCCTTTTCCTTCCACTTAGCAGAAAAAATGTAAATATGATTATTTTCCCCTTGATATGTTGTCCATTATGCTATAAAATACAGTGAACAAGCCCCAGTAGTTTGGCTTGTAGAGAGTCGCTTCCTGAACCTGAAGTGAGGAAAGCCACCTGTGCTGCAGTAGCACATCCCTCAGCCGTAAGGAGGTGGTGGTGGATGGGAGATGCTGTCTCAGGAACTTTCATGGCACAGAGACTACCAACCCTTCACAGACAGGACCACAAAGACAAAAGTCCCTGTTAATATTGGTATCTGTTTTCACTAAGTGAGAAGTGCAAGGCTTAGATTCGGCAAATTGGGATTGAGAGCCCTGACCACAACTGATAAAAGTACCAAAAACCATATCAGAGGGAGGAATTCAGGCACCTAAGCAGTGTCAAGATGAAACTTAGGAAGTATATGAGCAAGCCATCAGAGTTTCCCCACTCCCAGGCTGGTAGGGCACCTGCTGTTATGCAGGTAAATGCTCTTACAGTCATGGCTTTTCTTCTCTGCTCCTTATTTTGAGTCAAGGAAATTTTCGTTCCTTTCTATTGAGCGGTTTAGCTTCAACAAACAGGATCTCAAACCTAGGTCACCTACTCTCCAAGCTGGCATACTGAGCATCAGGCTCTCCCTCTGCAGCCCCTATTTAGCCAACCTTTGCACAGGACTCTGCCACAGTCTGCCTCGAAAGAGTGACCGAGACACGGTTTTCCTGGAGCGGATTTTAGGTCTTTAATGGGGGTCTTAGTTAGATATGTAAAAAAGGACTGAAATGAAGCATGAAATGACTCAAAAACATAAACAGTGTTTCAGATGTCTCTGTCCCTCTCCAAAGCATTTTCTCTTGTCTGAGATATTCCACGCCCGCTGTCTACTTCTCGTGGATCTATGGCTCCAGCTGGAAGCTGCTGTGTGGTGACCTTAGGCCAGTACCTGTGTGCCTGGTTCTGGACTTTACTGGTAGCCACAAGTCAGTAGAGATGATGCACACCCATTATCCTCCAGCCTGGATAGGAAATAGGGAGGGAAGAGGATTTTTTCTCCTCTGGCTGTGCACACAGAGGAGCTGTCTTCCAACCTGTTTCTTTGGTGTTGCTGTTAGCAGAGAGAGACGTGAACACCAAAATCCTGTGCAGGTTCATTCACTCCTGCTTTGTAGATGCTGTAGTCCCTGTTTGGACTTTGTGAAACTTCATCTTACCTAACACTGAATTTCACAAAGTTGGGAAGGTAGATCTAACGATAAGAATTTAATACTGACAATCTCTCTTGGCTATTTTTTTCCTGGGGGAAGGTGTTGGATGTTTATTTATTTGTTTGCTTAGCAGTGGATATTCCCTCTGATATTCCTTCATAAATTCCTGTATTTCCTACTCATTGTTTTAAAAAGAGAATTTTACCAAGACAAGACAAGAGAATTTGGTCCCTTTTAGATATGCATGTGCTGTGATTACAAGCATTCAAGATTAAATTATACAAACAGAAAAACAAATATCCTGTGTAAAAGCTATTCTGTAAAAGCTATATAGTCTAATTAGAAAGACAGAAACAAAAATCATTATGGCAATAAAGAATTAGAGCACAATAAAGAATATAGATTTTAGAAATTTATTGTAGACTACCAACACTGTGTATGGATTATACAGCTGTGAGGAAGTAATTTGGAGAAATATTTACTTACCAATATATTAAGTGTAACAGTTTAGGAGTATCCTTTAGAATTCTGTATTTTTAATAAAAAATAAAGTCTATTGTTTGGACAGAGGACATAGGGAATTTTACAAATTAAGAAACTCAGATAGCAGTTACATGTCCAAGATTTATTATTAAGTTGCAAAAATGTAACTGAATTTGGAAGAAATTCTGGAAAAAAGAAAGGAAAGGTACAGGATGAAAGCTTTTTTTATAGTAAGATAAAAAAAAATCTGAAACGGCATTTTATGCAAAGCTTGAAGTGAATTCAGATCCTTTGTTATGGTTCATGTATTTTCAGCTTCCCACATTTAATCATAACAGGCTCCTTGTGGTTTAATTATGATCAGAGTTCTGAAGATGATTCAACCACTTGCACCGAGAATTTGACTTACATTGATCAGAAAAAAATCTCCAAGTCTTAATTAACCATTTAACTGAAAAACATTCCTTTCCTGAGACACTGCCTTATGCTGTGATAAACTAAAGATGTGTAAATCCTGAATTATAACCTGGGAAATACATATAATAGCTGTTTAAAGGCTGCAAATAAGATTGCAATTAAATATGTTGGTATGAATTTAACCCCTTTGTACACAAGCTGGGTTTCATTCAAGACTGAACCAGGTTTGGGCAAGAAGTAGTGAATACATGCTGTACACATCTAGTAGACCTCAGATGTGGATATTCACTATAGGGCAGCAGTCCCTGTGAAAATAAATGTGGGTTTTTCAGAAAGGCTCACAGTATTCTGAATTCTGTGGGTCCAGAGGGAGGTAGTTGCTGAATGCTTGTGAAAATCCCATTCCCCATTCATGAAATGTATTGACTACAGCATCAGTGGGAATGCAAGCCCTCTAGATATTCTAATTTGCCCTCAGTATTTCAGCCTAAAATGAAGAAAGTATTTTAGTGGGGACAAATTTCAGAGTTACAAGAACAGATCCCAAGACTGCATACACTTCTACCTCAATGACCAGGTCTAGTGACCTGACACTACATTTTTGCCTTGACAGAAAAAGAAAAAGCTTTTTTTTTTCCCCACTTATGTAATATAATAAAGAAAGAGTCAAGATGACTGAATCATCTTGACTTCTAAAATCATCACTCGCATTGAAAAACCTCGAAATTGATTTGTTGAATAGATTACTCGAAAAGTGAATAGATTACTTGAAAAGATAAAAATCTCAACCAACAAAAAAAATGCATAAAACTCTTCCATTTGACAGTTAAATTCTAGTTCACTTGATAATTTCAGCTTTAAATCAGACTAGATTAGGAGATAATAAAAACATACCTGCTTACTCACATGAGGAAATTCAGGAAATAAAAGTAAGTAATTTACATAAACATTGGATGAGCTCACACATGCATTGACCCAAACTTCATATTAAATAGAACTGCAGATAGATGTACAGTACAGAAGTATAAACCTGAAAAATCTGTTCTTATTTGTATGCTATTAGAATGAACCTTTTAAAAAAGACTGCTGCTTCTGCCAGTCCCTTAACAATAATGGAGAAGAATTCCTCTGTACGCTGAGATCTGTTCTTTAATTTCAACCTTCAATTTCTTCAATTTTCAGTCTTGTTAGAGATTGTCCAACAGAACTAATCCAGAGGATTTTGTACTCAGAAGAAGCTGCTGGACATCATCACAAATTCCCACCTCTCGAGGTGGAACTCTCAAGGTGTCAAATTGTAATGACTTAATCAAGGACAGATCTTGAAATCCTAAAAGATCACGCGTGCCTTTGAAAGAAGGCATAGAAATATGCATTTAGGAAGAAAATGCAAAATTTTACGCAATTCAAGAAAATATTTTTTTGACTTAAAGATTAAATAAAAGTCAGCTGAAAATTTGCATTGAAATTAGTGTGCAGCAACATTGTTTGAGATAAGATTAAACTGCTGCAATGCTGAAATTTGTTGTTGATAAGGAAGCTTAAATGTATTACACTATGCTGTATTTTGCCTCCCTTTCACTCAGAAAGTGTATTCATTATAATAAATTCACACTTTACTATGTAAAATTCATTCATATAGCCAGAAGCTTATAAAAAGAATATAGACTAAAGAGCAAGTTGCATAATGAGATCTAATCTATGTAAAATAAGTCCCAGAAGAAATGTCCTTTGCTTTGATCATATCCCTTGAAACAAGATCCCCTGCTGGAAACCACAATAAAATGAGAGCTTGGGAAACTTGCCTGGCAAGCAAGTTAGGTTTTTAAAAACAAAAGCTCGCCAAGCCCACCGACCTCATGATCCCAGACAAAACGTAATTAAGGCTAATAAAATCTTTCAGACTCCCTGAGGCTTAATGGGAGAATAAAGATTTTTTGGGGGGGCTCACGGTAGGAATCCTGAGCTCTCCTCTCTGCCTCTGTGCAACCAAAAACCTCAGCTTGCTGTCATGGGCAGGAAAAGCCCCAAAGTCCATCCAGAGGCAGCTGGCAGTGGGGACATCCCCTCCCAGCACACACACGTGCACAGACACGCACTCACACACACCTTCCCCCATCAGAGGACACAGCAGCCCTTCTGGGTTCCAGAGTATTTTAGCGCTGGCTGATACCTCTGATGCACAGGGACAATTTCCGAGTTTTCTTTGCCACCAGCACGGTGGGTGAATCACCACTGCTGAGAGATAATAACGTTAAATTTTTTTTTTTTGAGTGCTTTGCTCTTGCAGGATGAAAGGTGTTATGCAAATATAGAATGTCCTTATCATGAACTAAGAGCTTAGAAGGACACATTGTAGTGGCCATCAGTGTAACCCACCAGCACATAGCACCCTGAAGGGGAAATGCAAAGAAAACCAGTAATTTCTTCAGCAACGGTACTTCCTTTATATTGTACTTCAGTCCTTAATCCTAAGAATCATTTTAGTTGGGAAACAAGATATATAAATCATTGCTTATCAGGGAAACACTAACATCTTAAAAAAAGGAAATTAAATCATTAATGTAGAAATGTATTATTTTCTTCCTCATGTGGCAGGCAGCCTGAGAGTGTTATTATAGAAACACACTCCTTGAGCACCCTCAGTGCACCCTCCAAGGTAATTGCAGATGCTGGATGTGCAGCAGGACAAGGGCGTGAAGATGGGGGCCCTCTACATCAGAAGTAAAGGTGTTGGAAACAAAGGATTCGCTTTCCTTCACACGGAGAAGAGTGCAATCAATTTATTTTGTTTTCTCTAGGAATGGCGAGCTGAATTGCTTTCCCGTCACCTGTCTGCTGTGCCTTGCGCTCAGGACAGATCTGAGGGAAATGATTTGTCCTGCTGTCCTGGTTAGGCTGAACTGGCCGAATTTCCTGCCGTTTTCTCACTGTGGTGTCACAGCATGCTTGGATAAATCCTATTCAAAAGCTGAGCACGGCAGCAGTTTTATTCTCTCTCTCTTCTTCCTCTGACCATCAGGAGCCCTGTGTGGGGTGAAGGTGTTTTCCAGCAGTGAGTTAGCCATTGCCCAAGCTCGCAGTGAAGCTTGAGCTTCCTGGTGTGCCAGAGAACTGGTGCAGGTGCTGCCAAAACATGTCACTACCCCAAGCCCCAACAACATCAGGGATGACAACCAGCTTCTGGGGCCACCTGGAGTCAGGGAACGCAGAAGCTGGGGAAGGCACCTTGGCTTGGCCCGCAAAACTTTCGTATTTGTTTTATGAATAAAATTTCATAATTTTATGAAATCTGCCTCTTGTTTTGGTCCATTTTGGGGCAGCTGCTCTCTGGTCAGCAGCTGACCACCCACAGAAACAACTTATGGTGTTGGAAGGCGACTGGCAGCACCTCCTGTGTCCTGCTGGGATCAGCATAAGAGTACCTGGTGCTGGGGCAAGAGAAATCCACTGGCCCCACCACTCCTCACCCTTCCCCAGAATTACTTCCCACCATCCCAAAGGGACCAGCACCGTATTACCAACCTTTCAATGAGACAGCCTGGCCCTGTCTGTTCCCTGTTCTTTCCCTTATCTCCTTAGAGCAGAGGAGCAGATTAGCCACAAAGGAACAGAGAAAAGGTCTTTGCTGTCTCTCTGCCACCTCTACACATGGGCAACGTGTTCTGTCCATTTGCGCTGAGATGATGAAACTAATAATTGTTTCAACATTTCTCTAATAGCTCTTTTCCCCATTTGGCTTCATTTAATATATACACTCACCAGTTTAGAAATATTGCTACCAAGGTTGAGTTATGAAAAGTTTATCTAATGTCTGACTTGCTTTAAAGACTGTTAGAAGCATCACTTCTGCACAGTAAAACCTCGGGAATACACAAGTGATCTTAAGAAATACAGTATGACTGCTGTGTGGTTTCCCATTGCCTTTGTAGTTTCTGAGACACTATAACATTATTTAATTAGCTAAAATTTCCTCTCTCTTGAGGATGGAAACTCAATGAAATGTCAACAATGCTGTCAGTCTGCTTTGGGCTAAACTCATTACACAAAGGCTCACGATAAAAATAGTCCAAGACAGATTATTTTGTTGCAAAACATAGGCCCACACAACTTACACCTCAGAAAACAGATATGGAATTCATAGAAGTGCTGCATTCTGAGGGTTAATGGGACTGTTAAGTTCCACCAGGCAATTACAGATGTTATGTGCTCTCACTGTTCTATATTCGACCAGTAAAAAGAAAAAGACTAAATCCTGTCAATGATTTCTCAGAGACTGATGAGGGATATTCTTACATTGGTCAAAGGCTGATATGAAATCTATATCTTTGCTTTAAAAATTCACCTTTTCCCATCACTGAGAAAGTGAGCAGAGATTGCATTTTAAGAAAAACCTGATAAGGAGTAAAGAAAAAAATTGTTTCATTTTACTTGGATTATAATTGATATTTCAGAATACATGTGCTCATTACTAAGCATAATAAAATGTGGCATTTTCTATTGTCAGAGGATTTATAAAGGCTAAATTTCTTGATTTATTTAAATAGTCAGATAGGAAAGAGCAAACTACAAAAACAAGTGCTATATACTGAAGGCATGTGAATTACCTCCTTCCCAAGGATAATGCAAATTAGAAGTATGTAGAGCTTTGTCTGCACCTGGGATCTTTAATGAAGATAAAGAAAAATCAGACGGAGATTCTCCTGGGAAAAGAGAGGATCGTTATTTGAATAACCTGCAGTGAATTCTAATCAATGCAACGTGACTTTGAAAATGAATATGGTTTTTCAACCCGCTGTACATGAGCCATAATATTAATCATAACTTCATGGTACAGTAAAGCTCATGACAAATGGTTATTCAGTGGACTAACAAAAAGACCATTCATAGTGGGAGGAAGGTAAGGGCATATATAGAGTAATTTATTTTTGTTTTGTTTGCAAAAGCAACTGTCTAAATATACACATATACCTATGCATATGCAGGATGAAATATGTTCATTTTCCTTCAGGAGTAACATGAACAAGCATTGTCTGATCTTGTTATTCTTCAAAGAGTATTATTTAGTATTATAGTAGTTGTATTACACAAAGCTTGAGATAATTTTTTTGCATCAGGGTTTTCTGGATGTTTCAGTCGTGTATCTTCCAGTGTTTGAAGCCTCTACTGTGCCTCTAAAAGGCTGGAGGTAATTTGTGTCTTCTTTCCACTACTAAGCTTTGTTCACTCTCCTGTATGTGTAGGAAGGATTTAACATAAAGCATGGTTCACTGGCTGCAACATGGAAACACCATGCTCATTTATTTACCTAGAGCAAAGAACAGAACTTTTATGTATTTTTTCCATTTCAAGAATTAAAATCAATAAACTTTTTGACATTTTCACTATTAACGTGTTTATATCAGTGAAACAAGCTGGGTCAAAAATCAGACTTTCAAAAAAACCCTTCTGAGGGAAATCAGAGGCATTTTGCAATGTTTTTTAAAGGGTGAGTTCATATTTTAGCCAGAGGGTTATTTTTTTGGGATACAGTGAAGTAAATACATCTTGTTTTTTGATGTGGTGTGGTGAGGATGTTTGTATATAAGCAGTAAAATGTGACAAGCCATGCCATAAAACGCTATGTACCAACGTGTGATGAGATGCTTTTTCTTCCTCACTGTATCTATTTCCCACTTGCAAGTGGCACTTGTCACCTCTGCCTGTGGGTGGATGCTCACTGGAGTTCTGGCCAGGCAGGGAGCTCCAGTGGGGTGACCCAGGCAGCACCATGGAGGGGTTGGGGTTGTGTGGGGATGGTGACCGTGTCTGTACAACATGTGTGTCACCACATTAATAGATTCATATATATACGAAAGTACAACCGCTGCCTGAAGCAGCCCTCAGGCAAAAGCTCAAGAAGAGCATAAGGGCCTTGAAGGTTAAGCTCAAGATCTGTCAGTCTGGGGTAAGAAGCAGACTGTAGAGCTAAAGAATTTCCACTTGCAACACCTTACTGCCCAGCCTTGGACACTCAGACTGCACGTATTCATCATGTATTGGTGACCTGGGGCAGGAGAGCCTGCCTTTCCTATACCTAAAAAATCAGTGGCACAAAAAAAAAAAAAAATAGTAAGAGCAGATCTATGAAAGAGGGGGTCATTGTGGCTACCTAACTGAACGTGTGTTCAGAGTGCAAAAAACTAACAAAATCCGTGGATGGAAATGCTATGGGATACCTAGCAGATGCAGCATCATAAAATTTATCTTTGCAGCACTGTTTCTTTTGTAAAATCATGTTTAAAAAACTCCAAAACAAACAAGGAGCCACAAGGTAATTTGGATCTGTTGAAGGAAAGTGGTGGATGCAAAGCAGCTCAACTTTGCTAGCTTCCCAAAGCAAAGGGTAAGGAGTGATTTGATCTGAGTGTGTAAATATCTTTTTGTGTAGGAGATTACTTGAAGAACAAGGGTGTTTAACTTCAGAATCATCTAGAAAAGAGTTGAATTTTTACTACTTCAAATTTTGAAAAGAAGACTGGATAACTTTGTAGAGAAGATGCCAGAGTTCCTTTGAACACTGTGGGTGTGATGTAAGAAATGCTTGGTGAAATTTTATATCCTGTGTTAATGAAGAAGTCAAAACTATGCACAGGTTCTTTTAGGACTGTTTCTGCCTTTGCCCATTAATTCTGGCCAGTTTGATGCATATTCTATTTTAACAGAAATCATGGTGTTCCCACAGATTCAGTCTTTCCAGATTTCTGAGGAAGGATGATGAAACACGAGAGTAAGTCATTCAGTGGTTGCAGAGAGGTACCATCACCAGAATCTCCCAGTACTTGTCTTGTCATTATCCTTGGTCTTACCTGGTTTGGACCTGAAGCTAGGCTGTTACGGCTTGCTGCAGCATCTGGGAAGACACAGTTTTGTGTTGCTGTGCTTTATTTTACAAGGTTCCTGATTTATTTGCATTTCTTGCTGTGAACTTAAACCATTGGTTTTCTGGTGCTTATTTTTTCTTATGTAAGACTGTCTATAAGAAGATAATAAATAGCTGAAGTGGTGGAATAAAAAAAAAACAAACCTGCTCTCATACTCCTCTTGAAGAAGCTTGAAGCAGTGGTAAGTCAGACTCTCTTCTTTCTATGGACATAGTCCTAAGCTAGCCAGATCTGAAACCTGAAATCACTAGGACCAAACATTCACTGTTGGCGCTCAAACTGACTGTCCCATCTTCATGTTCCCTGTCTTGGGAAGAGAAGTTTGGATATCATAACTATATATATCATACTATAACAGTGATAACTATAATAAATGTACTGACTAATGCCATTAAAATTACTCTAAGGTGATTAAACTATGATGCTCACAAACTTGGATCTATCTAAGCCTAAACAACAGAAAGGTTGATCTAAGTAGCTTTTTTGTTTTTAACTATGCCATATCTTTGGATGCTTATAGTATGCTTAAAAATGTCTGACCTTGGGTTATATGTGTCTTCAAATATATAACTATATAACTAAAATGGTCTTGTTTCTTACTGTTAGTTTTACCTAAACCATTAGGGAAAGCTTCATTGGGAATTAGACTTGGGTTGTTGAAAATTACCTGATACTTAGAATATCAAGAAGAATAGCAAGAGCTGTGCATATCTATCAATCTATATATCTTAATTTGTGCTAGTGGACTTACCTTCAATAAACTAAAGAGTTCCCTGTAAGAATTTTATTTTCAAAGTAGTTTTAAATGCAGCAGTTTAGGAGTGATCCCAGGAAGTGCTTCCTGTGTATCTGCTTATGTCCATCTTAAAAGCAAGAATCAGCACTGAATGAAAATTCGCTCAACAAAGAATAAAAATTTGACCCCAGTGAAGTAAGTCATAGATAGTTTAGACACTGAACTTAGTGGAGTCAGCATCACCCATGAGTTTTGGTTGCATTTTCACACTATTTGAATGTCACAGGAGATGCTGAAGCTACACAAAGAGAGGAAGGAGTACAACCACTCCCACATAACAGAGGGGGCAGAGAGGAAAGAAAGTTCACGTCCATCCATCAGAGAAGAGAGACATACTTTAAACGTTTTTGCTCCTATTTCATAGTGATTTAAAATACATAAATATTTTTCAAATTCCTTGAACAGGTGTAGTTATAGATTCACAGAATAACATAAATACATGATTGTTAAATTTGTAAGGACCTCTGGAGGCCACCTGGTCCAGTCCTTAAGGATGATCACCTAGAACTAGTTGCCCAATCTCTTCTGGATTCACCAATATTCAACCTAGTTAGCAACAACACTTGGTTCAGAGGGAAAAAACCTGAACAGCTTTAGAATGCAGAGATGATCTAGTGCCTTTTCTCCAACCACTCTACATTCTAACTTGGTTGTTTCTTTGAACTCATTTCAGATGCTCTTCCTTCTTTCACCATTGCAACAGATCTGCAGCTTCTGTTTCTGGCACTCAGATCTGGTACAGAAACCAGACATCAGTACAGAGGTAATAGTAGCCAAAGTCCTACTCAGCACTGCTCAAACTCCAGCCCTGCAACAGTTCTCTGGTGTTGCTTTTAACTTTGTCCATTTTAAGATGCCATGGTGTGTGTGTGCCCAAAAAACTTGTATAAAAGTGTAAGAAAACTGTGATACTTATTTTTTTGTTTCTCCACCATGAAACACAGTTTAGGCACAGAAGCAAAAATAGAAATTGTTATGGGGATATAATGTCACATTGAAGTAGGCTGATAATCTACATCCTGGTAAAATGAGAATACCAAGGGTGTCCCCAGTTTCTCCTTCTATTAAAAGAAATGGCTTCTCGTAAACATCGTTCAGGTAGGTTGATAATTGCAGCATGAAATGGAAAACAAACTGCCATTGATAAGAGATATGATCCTGTTCCTGTTCACAACAGAAAACGGGCAGGATCAGACCCAAAAGAAAGAGTAATACAAAGATGTATGTCTGATTTCAGTCACATAGAAGGATTATTGATTTATCCAAGGGTTACTGAAACGAAGATCTGGCTCATGGTTCAGGTGAGGATGGGAGGAAAGTGATTACTGCTTTATTACAGGCCTTCCCTGTAGATATGGGGTGTGGAAATAATCAGGGCTGATCTTACAGGGAGTGCAGCAGATGCACAGCATCTGGTCTCTGGTCTCCAAGGCTACATCTATACTAGTAAACTAAACAGGCTTAGGACATGTTTAAGCACTGCTCCATGAGATCTCTACTGTTTAACCCTTCCCCCTGTCTCTGGAGTTTGGCTCTTGCCAAACAGCACTATGCAGGTGCACAGGTCAGCAACTGCTCCCCAAAAACTGTGGGGACAAACCCCTCTGTCCTAGGGGAGAGGAGAGTGAGACAGGAGCAGCGTGAGCTGAGCTGAGCAGTACAGGGCTCGAGGTCAGAGGATGTGCCATCATTCATTCCATTTATTTCAGAAAGAGTCTCCTGACAACCACTTTCTGACCATGCTTAAGTCATCTCTTCACTTTCTCATTTTCTCTTGAAACAAAACACATAGCTAAAGAAAGAAACACATACTTAAACGATTTCCCACTCTCCTTCTAATTATATGAACGAAGACCAATTTTCATCCCAGCTCTGGTCTCTCTATGTATAAGAAAACTCTTCTCTACAGCTGGAGTCCTATAGACACAAGGCAAATTCATTCAAGTCTGGTCTTTAGCCAGCTGATAACAAACTTCCCTGCATCCAGTGACTAACATGGACTTGGCCACCATTTGTTCCCTGATACACAGTACCAGGACAAAGTGAGTTTTCCTCTGAAATGTGTATCAAATTCCTGCTCTGACTTCAATGAGCCAGACCTCACCACTGGCCTCCTGAAATCCAAATTTATAACTCTGGGGGTGGCCGGGCTTAGCTTTTTATTATTATATCATAGAATTGGGTCTTGTTATATTTCACTGCAGTCTCCAAGCATCTCCCATGTTGGATAGACTAGTAAAAGGGAAGTCCCTTGTGGGTTTCTTAGATTTTTTTGGCTCGTCTTCTTTTTGGGGTTAATTTAATCAATTTTAAATCAATTTTTTAAAAGGGATAATTAGATTTTTACAACTTTTTTACAGAGGCAAAAATTTAAATGTATTTCCACTTTGAAGAAATTTGGAAGGTACCCAAGACTTCCTTTCAAAGTAACATCATCAAATAATTTTCTTGTGTATCTGAGATTTAACATTTCAGATTCTGTCCCCTGCACCTTTTATTGTTCCTATTTACAGTGCACCTGAAACACATTGTGTAATTGGCAGAGAGCCCAGATTTTCCATTTAAGAACAGTTTGATGATTTCACTTTTTCTTTCTCTCTCTCTCTTTTTTTTTTTTTGAAAACAGCAGGTGCTCTACATTGTAAACAATGCCAGTCTCCATAATATTATTAGCTTTTGCATTTTTATTACATTTTTGCCTCCCTACATATTTTAAACTTCATTGCAAGGCATTTTTGGCACCAACTCAGAAAGCTTCTTATTTCATAAGGAAGATGGATACTAGTGAACGTAATGCTTTGTTGTCATTTGTAATTAGAAAGTGTAAGATTTACCTAATCATTAAACCACCCAATATTTGCAGGTTTGTTTCTCATTTTCTGTGTGATACATCCACATCTGTCCCAGGCAGCACATTAATTCCTTTTTCTCTAATATGGATTTTTCAAACATTTAACCATTTTCAAACATTTGAACATTTGTATGGCATCAAAGCAATCTTTTATAACACTGCTTTTCTCCTCCCTGTCACCTTGCCTAAGATCCTGGAAACCGCATTTCAGATTTTTTACAGTTTGATGGGTCAATAGCCAGAACTGACATAGCCCAGGGGTTCTGCAATTACTCTTGTTGTGTACTGAGAGTTTATATTCCATTGGTTATTAAAAATGTGTGCAAACAAATGGAGTTGAAGAAAAACAAATCAGAAATGCATTTTAAAGAAATCTTGAAAAAAAAAATCAGCACAAGGAGCAGACGAATACTCCAGAAATGCAAATAATGCAAGGCAAGAATTGTCTTTGTGCACAGGTTTTATTTTTAATGTGTGTTTTTACAGGATTTCTAAATAGAGGACATATCACTTGAAAACAGGTTTAGGCAAATGTCATATGCAATAAATATTTATTGTTAGAACTATTTGTGGTTTCAACGAGGTCTTCATTAGCAAACAAAGGAGAAAAAAATCAAGCTATTTTCATGTTTATGCAGCAAGGATGTCTTTTGCTAAACTGCATTTTGAGCTACATTTTTTTTTCCCAGATCAATTCAATAAGAGAAAGCCCAACAGAGAACAGATGCAATATAAGAGCAATAAAGGGAAGTAAAAAAAATTAAAAATCCTTTGTTCTCCCTGCAGTACATCCGTAAATCTATTAGTGTTATTTTCCTTTCTTCTCTTTTTTGCATCCCAAGCCAGATCTCAAGTTCTCTGAAGCAATCCTTAATCAAGCTCCCCAAAGGCCTACGACTGCATGCAGCAATTTCTCCCCTGCTCTCAGCACAGATGTTTCGAGCACATTCCATTACACCTACATGCCATTACAGCTAATGGCTTATTCTGATGAAGAAAGCTGCTTTCTGCTCAGTGCAGCAAAGGGGAAAATAGCCTCCTGTACAGTTCGTACACTGCAACAATGAAATGTGGGGGCAGGTGGTACAACAGAACTCTCTAATGTTAATTACATACTGTATTACCCCCAAATTTGGCTGGTCATTAATTATGCTAATTTACCTTCCTGAAAATTAGCACCACTCATGTGAACATTTGAGCAGTTTTTAGCAAAATGAACTACGGAATAGTGGTTTGTAAACTCAAACCTTTTGAACCACCCACATACAGGATCACAGTGGCTGCCAGACGTGGTGTGGAAGGGGGACCCAGCCGGCGGGCGAGGGACCCGCCAGTGACAGTGGCCCTGTTACACTCTGCTCTGTGACCTCAAATGCTTTGTGCCTCCCTGCTCCCTGCCTCAGTTTCTCTCTGAGGAAAATTATACCTACATCTCACTACAGGCTGAATCTCCTCATGTTTGAAGAGTAGCATTTGATTCATGAGCACCTAAAGGACGACGATCTTTTCTGCTGTGGAACGCTGAGCATCAGATTCCTGGGAAAGCTGGAGATGTCAGATAAATGATCTGAATGTTTTGCTCAGGCAAAGAATATTTATCCATTTTTAGGCAAAACCCCTCAAACCAGTCAAACCCTTCCTTTGGAATAAAGAGGGAAAATGAAACAACTAAAGATTTCTGTGATTCTATAGTGAATGTAGATAAACTCCATGACCTCCTAGACAGGATGGTGTTGCAATTGCAAAGCTTAAAGAGAAAAAAAATTCTTTAAGTACTTAAAACTGTCCAGGCAACTCTGTAATGATTTTTATATATATTTAGATTACATTAGGTCTCTACAAAGAGTGATATAGTAGCTTCAAGTGTGCCTATAGCTATAGATTGATTTTTTTTATTTAACTGTTCATAAAAAATTAATCTCCGTCTTCTTCCAACAAAACCTAAGATTTTATCATATTGATCATGGGCCTAACAAAGTAAGGTATCAGATTTAGATTCAATTTGTTTCCTATGAATTAAATACATTAAATCACTTTTTACTCATGTTGAAATTGATTGAGTTTCAGAGTTAAACAAAATATCTTCTCTACATTGTGAACTGTCTCCATTTCTTCCTCAAGGCTGCTGTTTTCTTCTATCCATCTCCAAGAAGCCATCATCATATTAACATAGATGACAATCTGGCAAGGAGGTGCTGATCAAAGATAAATTTCACACTCGCACTTCGCATTTTCTAATTACACCATCTGTGTCAGACTCTTTCGTGGCAGTTCTGCCCAATCTGTCAAATGCTGCATGCCTATGGGAATGCAGAGGAGCTGAGAAAATCGCCTCCATTTCCCCCACCAGCCGATCCATCACCCCAATCGGAGCTGGGTGGATATATTAGTCTAATTGGTACTGGAATGAAGGTTCCAGACTGCATATGAGATGAGGTGTTTGGGGGATGCAAGACATGAGATTTACAATTTGAATCATATTACAAGGCTTGCCCCAGCTTGTTTCATAGCAAGCTGAGAGCAAGCCATGCATGCAATATCAGCATGTGGAGGTGGAAAAAAAAAGGGAGAAAGAAATGAGGAATATTTTAAAACAAATAATGAATGGAAAGGTGTCTCCTTTCATTACTTTTGGCTTCTTCCAGACATACTAAATGTAAATGATTGCCAATAAGTTCACATGAAATGAATGTATCCTTGTATTAGAATGTAAGAAAAATAAACATAAAGCATTATATGCCCTGAACTACCAGAGATGGCTAGATGTATTCTAATCAAGTCCTGATCTATTAAATCCAGCAGCTCTATCAAAATAGGGATGGTCCTTTTACACTAAAAGTGTATTACCTCCTATCCATGAGGCATGCGATTAAGTCACAGAAGGTGAAAAGCTGCAGCTCTTCTAGGAAGGCTGACATTTAAAATTATCTACTTTATGGGTCAACTTTTTTCTGAGAAATTAATCTCAACTTTGAACCTGTGTGTAAAATATTGCAGGCTGCTATTGCTGGGTGCAATCAAATCTGGTGTAGTAACTCTGATTCTCTGTGCAATCATATTTGAAAGTGAAAATGAGCTGCACTTCTGGGTGCATAAATAGTGGTGTGCTTGTTTACTCTGGGGTCTGCAAACTCCCAAAAAGAGCAAGCGTAAAAAATGCTGTGACAAAAGAAAATCTGGTAGTGCAGTAATGCAGGCTACATGCAGAAATTGTGAACCACATCGAGGGTACATGTTCTTTCGTGACGTTTTAGTACATTTGTACACACACTATCGATTAAAAACTTCACACTTCTTTTTTGTCTAGACAAAACACATACCATGGAGACATACTCAAGTTCATCTCACACATCTGTGACGAAGTCTGGCTTTGAACTCAGGTTCCCATCCTTTTTGGGTGTTGCCTTCAGCATAGAACGGGTCCAGCTAAGGGTTATTTAATGCTTTTATATTTAAAAGGAGAGGGAGCAAAAAATATACTCTGGTTAAAGACCTCTATTTTCAGGTATGCATTTCTGTAGAACACAAGAAGCAAGATGCAAGCACATTATCAAGCACATTTTTTGTGCTCCTACCTTTGGTTTATTTAGTACAGTGCCAAAGGCGTCACTGATGCAAGAATGTTGTTGGTCGGCAGCCTCCGCAAAGCAACGCTACAGAGTGCGGTACTTTTAACACCCTTTTCTGCATTCAGAGTGGGCTGAGGAAAGAGCTGTTCAAATATTCATAAAGGACAGAAGACAAATATTTGGCAACTCCCAACATTTCGGTGCTAAATCATTTAGTAAACACAGGCTAACAGCATTAACACAAGATCAGACAAAAATGCCCAGCGCCACTCAGGGCTAGGTCAGCTGAAAGTAACCTTAATGCTGTAAATCAAGATTTTACTGCCATGCATCTGACTGAACTTGTGTCTTTACTTGAACTTTTGAATTTTTCCCTTTCAAAGAAATGTATAAGACAGCCTCAAGGTGGAATATGCCAGAATGACTACACTTCAGAGGCACAATCAATGAACAGCAATTATCTCAGGCATATTTGAGCTTTTTATAGACAAAGACCTTTGTCTGGGTGGGTGCTGTGTAACATAATGTGTCTTTACAGGCTACTTCTCTTTCCCCTGTGCATTTTAATTACACTAGCAATTTTTTCCCCCCAAATAGCTATGAACAGAATTTCAATTACACTTATTCATGAGTGTGCAATGCTCATCCCTGCTTCTGTGAGCCTTGCATATGGGCTTTGAAGAGGAGACTAGGAGCCACTGAGAGGCAGGCTGGTGTCTGTGCTGGGGATGGCACAGGGACCCACTGATGCTCTTCAATTACAGAAGGGTCCGCAGCTTTCACGTACACTCTTTGCAAGGGGTTCACAGCCAGTAAAGGCTGCCTCATGATTTGCTGCACACCTCAAGGTGTCTTCCACGTGGGTCTCTGTGGGTCTCTCAGGCTGCAGAGCAGGGGGGTCTTCACTGGGTGCCCACCATGGGACCCCATGCATGAGCGCTGGTGGGAAGATGATTAAAGTGCTGAGGAGCAGCCATTCTCTGACAGGTTGGTAAGCTTCTTGTTCCTATTGTGTGGGAAGGACTGTATAGCAATAGTAAAAAACCCAAGCGGGTACCCAAAATTATGGTCAGAATTCAATCTCTGTTGTGCTGCATTATGCTATCCCTATTCCTCCATGTGTTCTCCAGGGCTCTTTGCAGAACCCTACAATAACAGACTTATAGAATCCCTAAGGGTAGAAAAGACCTTCTAGAGCATTTAGTCCAACATTTCACTGAACACCACCATGTCAACTAAACCATACTACTAAGTGCCTCATCCAGTTACTTCTTGAACACCTACAGACCTGGTGACTCCATCACTTCCCTGGACAACCTGTTCCAATGATTAACAACCCTTTCAATAAAGAAGCCCCTCCTTATGTTCAGCCTGAACCTTCCCTGGCACAGCTTGAGGCGTCTTCCTCTTGCCTTATCTCTGGTTGCCTGGAAGGATAGACCAATCCGCACCTACAGGCTACAACCTGCTCTCAGGCAGTTGTAGAGGGCAGCAGGGTCCTCCCTGAGCCTCCTTTTCTTCAGCCTAAACAACCTCAACTTCCTTAGCCACTCCTCATAAGACTTAGTCTCCAGACCCTTCACCAGCTCTGTTGCTCTTCTCTGGACACAATCCAGCACCCCAGTGTCCTTTTTGTAGTGAGGAGCCCTTAACTGGACAGAGCACTCGAGGCCTCACTAGTGCCACTGAGTCCAGGGGGACAGTCACTGCCCTGCTCCTGCTACCCACACTATTGCTGATGCAGGCCAGGATGCCATTGGCCTTCTTGGCCACCTGGGCACACACTGGCTCATATTCATCTAGTGTTGATCAGCACCTCCATGTCCTTTTCTCTGGGCCACTTTCTAGCTGCCCTGCCCCAAGCCTGCAGTGCTGCCTGGGGTTGTTGAGAGGCAAGTGCAGGACTTGGCCTTGTTGAACCTTATACTGTTGCCCTGAGCCCTTCTATCCAGCCTCTCCAGATCCCTCTGCAGAGCCTTCCTACCAGCAGGTCAACAGTCCTGACCAACTGAGTGTCGCCAGCAAACTCACTGAGGGTGTGCTCGATCCCCTCGTCCAGATCATCAATAAAGATATTAAACAAGCTGGCCCCAATACTGAGCCTTGGGGAGCACCACTGTGACTGGCTGCCAACAGGGTGTAGCACCCCTTACCACTACCCTCTGGGTCTGGTCATACAGCCAGTTTTTAACCCAGAGTGCACCTGTCCAAGCCTTGGAATGTCAAATTCTCCTAGTATCACCCTGTCTTTCCTCAGGGCTGACCCTGTGTCACACGCTGCCACCTGTCTCTGGCACTGAGCACACATACCTGTGGTCAGACAGAAAAGGTATGGCCTGAGCTCACCCTGCAGGCTTTCCTCTCTGCAGGGTCCTGCTCAAGTCTTGCTTCTTCTCCTGTCACCAAGTTCCAGAAAATATCTGGGGGTTTCTTTCCTTTGAGAAAGAAAGCCTTTGAGACAGAGATTGCTATCTTGGGTTACACTTTGCTGATGGTTCAAAAATTATTGATGATGGACAGGCAGACAGTCAGTGCAGTTGTGGAACGATGAGGAAAAAGCACCTACAGATGGAGAAAATCAGATAAAAATCCCCCTCGCTGGAGATCTGCATGACATTATTGACAAGGTGAGAGTATATCAGAGAAACTGGTATTTATAATATTATTATATTTATTATAATGTAACCATCATAAACAGCACCAGTTAAACACGCGGGGTGAAGCTGTGCCAGTGCACATAAGTAAAGAGCAACTGTTTGTGAAGTGGGAGAAACTGTAACTGCCTTTTGTATGAAAGGTATCTGTGCAGCCAAGGACATATTGACGTGCCTGGAAAATCCCCCTTTCTTTCTGCAAGGAAGCCCAGGCACAAACTGTCTGCAGTAGGAACGCCAATGAACCTTCAGGCAAGTCTTTCAAAACTAAACAAACACAAAAGAAGAGATTTGCTTGGCTGCTTTTTGCCTTTTTTTTTTTTTTTTTTCCATTGCAAAGCCTGTACCTGTTTTTTTCAAACAAAACCTGGAGGAAAGGCCCTGGTGTCATCAGAGTGCTAATACTTCATCACTGACATCCTTCCCCAAAGCCATGTGATGGTGGTATATGGGAGGTATCCTGATTTCCTGAAAATACATGATGTTCTTCTCCAGAGAATGGAAAGCAGATTTATTCCTTCTGTGAACTTGGAACAATCTGCTCAGACAAGTGACAGAAAAAGCCATTTCTACCGTTTTCTCTTGCTACCCAGGCTGGGGGTTCAATCGTTCATGTGTTTTCTAAAGGAACACTGGCAATTCTTATCCCTTCCACCTGCCTGAGCCCAGGGGAGTCCATTGTTTTGCACAGGTGTCACTAAGGACTGTCTCTGGAGACAACGGGCAACGAGGCAACTGAGCTCTAAGAGGACTTTTTTTGTTGGTGATGATGACAGGTAAGAGAGAACAAGGACTTGCAATTAGAGAAATCACTCTGTATTTGTAAACCAAACACACTTGACATGAAAATCATTGGCATAAGAGATTTGGCTGTTCTGTGCAGCTCTTGCAGGCTCCTTTTAAAGCAGGGCTATGCTTTCAGCAGAGACAGACAGGTTTTTAGAGCTCATACAGCTTCAGTCAGTAAGTGTATGCATCATTGTGGCTGAATAAATAAATATCCACTAAAGGAACCTGGTTCAGAAGAGTAAAATAATTAAGAAACATGGAAAACATTACTGCCCATATTCAATTAACAGCTGAAGTATTGTTAGAAAGATGGATCAATCTGGAATGATCTGACTAAAAGCAAAAGTTTAGATAACTTGTCTGATAATGGCATAAGCATATCCCATAAATGCCCAGCAATTCTATATCATTAAGCCTTCAAGGACAAGCCTGATTGATGGCAATGTACCTGCAGGAAACAGCTCAGATGGAAAAACTCCAATGTGTGCCAGCAAAGTAATTACCTGGGATGGTGACTGTGCTCTGTGGTCAGATAGGAGCAGGACAGATAATGCAGTGCTCTGAGCACTGCCCTGGTTCCCTCTGCTGAGAGGCAGCTGCATGCACCAGCTACTGAGGCACAGGGGGTTCTTTGCTCACTCCTCTTATTCTACTGAGTCTTCAAGGTCACTGTGCCTGTCTCATTTCAGTATATCTGCCCTACCTTTATGTGGCAAGGCAGTGTTGTGCCCATCTTTATGATTTGTGTAGCACAATATGAACTGCTCCAGATACAAGGAAATTGCAGATGGACCAGAAATTTGAAACGAAAGGGGTGCCATCTCCCCTTTGTAGAAACATGTGAGTCAACAGTTAACATTCACTACCAATGAATCTATCTTAATTTTTTTAATCTCTGTCTCCTGTTACCATTCAGTACAAGGACTAAAAATAAGTATGTCACAATCATGTAACCCAATCCAAGTAATCAAGCACTCCTATTTCAGTAATGCTCTTTATGTATAAATATTTCAAGAATAAAGATTATTTTTGAGCTCTCAAGTGCTGAGATGTAATATTTACACTTATAAAAGTAATACTTGGGACAAGAATTCAGCAAGTGAACCATCCTTCTCAGCTTTCTAACAAATGGAAGCAGTAGTTTCTTTGCCCTCATGAGAAGAATGCAGGTCATGGGGAGGAGGGTAAGGGTACAGAAAAGTAAAACACCAACAAATCTATGTCTTGCTGGTGTCCTCTTCCAAACCACACAAGCTGAGCAGCCCTCAATAACAATAAACTCAGGTCAGCTTCATTTCCAGTAAAGTACACAAAAACAGGGGAACAAAGTACAAAGACCTATACAGGACTTACACTGAACTTCTGACAGATCAGGGTTTTTTCTTTAAATCTCACCTCTGTCCCTTACCAGAGTACATCTGTGTCCAAGGTTAGGTCAGAATTACACCCCAAGTCTGAGAATGGGTTTGGAAATCCAGCAAGGTTCATCTAGAGCTTCCCAGTACCACTGAGATTCTTTAGGCTAAAGAAAGAAGACATTTCTGTTATGTTCCTTTGGTGGGGGTGAGCCCTTTTTCAGAGGCTTATAAATTTGGCTTAAGTTAGTCTGAGCTTCAAGGCATAAGAAGATCTTTTCCTATCATGTGCCTTATACACATGGAATTTAAAGTTTAAAAAAGGACCTGTTTTTGATCTAAACTATTTTACTTGTTTTTAATTTTATTACCTCTTAGTCTTTTCAAACACAATGTTTACATTTAAACTGTTTACAGAAGTCCCCTCCTGCTGGTTTTAGTGGAAGTGGGATCTGTCCCGAGGAAGACATCAATACACTTGTACTTTATGGGCTACCTATCTGTCCCTTAAACAAACTGTGACAGAAAGCAACAGCTGACCACATTCAAGATGTTAATTTTTTTGTCTTAGACCCATACCTAAAAAAATTACCCCACAGATGGAATAAGCAAATTAAGAGCCAGTAATTATAATTGTTATTATTTACAGCATATGGAATATACTGATGTGAATATTTTGCTTCAGAAGATTATTTCTCAGGGAGAATCAGTCATATATTTCTTAGCTATGTTCTTCGTTACGGCAAAAAAATAATTAACAAAACAATTCTAAGCTTGCTTAGAGCAAATTCAGACAACAGTGACAATTCTGTCCTGAGCCATCTGATATTCTACATTTACAGGTCACTTGTGACAATCAAGGATTGCCACACAATGCACACAAGAAAAGCTAAGGCTCCATCTCAGACTTTGCTGGTCCATGTAGTTCCTACATGTGGTGACTTAACCAGAAATCTGGAATTTCAGAAGTCATTTTATGAAGAGAAAGAGAGACAGTTACCTTTTGCTCCTAGGACTGACTTTCAAATGCAGAGACAACATTGAAAGAGCCAGATGTCATGTGAAGAATTAGCTGTGATTGTGAGAGATGGTGAGTGGGGCATAGTATTTTGCATCAGATTTACAAAATTCAAAGTCAGTTCAATGCTCCAAGATAATTCAACAAATATAGCATGTAGTAAAGATGTATAGATTACCTTCTGCCTCCTTTAAAAGCCACAGCAAAATGCCCGCTGGGTTTATGGGGCAGGACTGACTGAACATGGTATCCATCATATTCACAGATATCTCATGTAAGACTCTTCATACAAGTACTGAGTTGATTTCTGCTATATTGTACTTCAGGAGAAGTCCAGTCATTGTCTGAGTGAACATACATAGTTTAGCCCACAACAGGCAAGGTGCTTTCCACTGAGGTGTATCAGGTTGTCTTGAATATTAATACCAGTACCTACCTAGTCACACTAGAAAAAGTAAGCAATTGAAACACAAAGAGTGTTTTTGCAAGTGAATTTTAAGGGAAAAAATGTTGCAGAAAATTTTCATGTACCTATTTCAATGTTTTCATCTGTCAGTGTTTGTCATCCGACTTCTTTGCGTTTCATTCTCAGTGGCAAAATAGAGTGTGCAAAAGAAAAGACAGAATGTACTGTTCTGAAAGGTTCAGTATAAAAATGAGTTTACAGTGTTTTATTTTTCCTTTTAGCACCATCTATACTTCTCAGATTCCCCTTGATTGGCTTGCCATTTGGTAAAGAAATTATGCTACTCTTATTTTTTCATCAAGGGTTTAAAGAAAATCGTTCCAACTCCAGAAGCCATAAATTATTAGTGTACAGAAAAAGATTGAAGTTCAGTGTAGACTTCTAAACAGGATTTTTGGTTTTTTTTACACTTAAAAGCATGGCAACTGCTTAGAAAATCTGGAAACATGGAAAGGTGATGTTATCTTTTTTCCATGACTGAAAGGAAATTATACAGCTATGTTTGATTGTCTTCTGGTAAGATTTTTGATGCTGACATTTGGCTTTTCATTCCTGTGAGTTTACATAGTCTATGTTAAAGATCCTTAATCGTTCAAGCCAATGAGTCAAGATAATATTAAAATAAAATAATAAGTTTTTTATAATGGAAAAGAACATCCAAGGAAGCATTTAATTTGTAGTATTTGAAGGAGAAGAGCCATCTGTTTAATGCCTTGACACTGATGAAGTGGGGACAAACAAATTCCATGGAACAGTTCACATGAGCCGTTATTTACATGCTTAAAAGTTTTTGGGATGGGCCTCTAGAATGTGACTGGATTTCACTGCACTAAAATCATCAGAAATCCTAAAAACATAAAATATTTCAGTAGTGATGTCAAGACAATGAACATTACATTGGAAGTTTTTTCCATGTTATTCTCATTATTTTTTCCATGTGACAGATTTTATTAAGGCTATTTATTGCTCACACATGGTTTGTGAGTTACTAATATTGTGCATATATGTATGTATATGATTCCTGTGTTATTGCCCAACATAACTAAGATTTCAGTGGAAAGACAGACTTGGAATTTGAAATATTGAATTCCAGATGTCTTCTCAGTAGACCTTTTCTACACAAAGATGCATTATGCATTTACAGTTTACTACCTGGAGAGAAAAGAATAGGGGTTGCACATGTCCAGTTTCTATATCAAGCTCAGCTGAGGAAATCAGTTCATACCACAGCTGGTCCAAAATCTATCACACTTTTACATTTTTGGCAGGATGTCACCTTAGGCACTGTAAATGGTGTATGTGTGCTATATAATTATATTGTCCATGGATTTAAGCACCTGTGTTGCATATTTCATTACATTTTCTTGGCCTGCTTATTAGGACTACATTTTACATTTCTAATAATACGATTCAAATTCTACCAAATATGAAACACTGACTTTCAAGCAGAGCTAAATGAAGCTTAAGTAATTTAACATGAACCAATGAAAGACAAAAGAATTACTCCACTCATAGGCAAGGTCACAAGGTTCATCTTGCTGCTCTTCCACCCACATTTTCTTTCTGTTTGTAGAAAAATTTAAACCAGAGAGATGTAATTTTAATCTTTTTTTTTTTTCTTTTTTTTTTGCTGACAATACAACAGAAAACTCATTCCTCTTTTTGGAAATAAAGTGTTAATGGGACATGTGCAGGAAATCACAATGAGCTTGGAATCTTTTGTGGAATCAAATCAGAGTTCATACAACAAATATCACTCGTATTTTGTTGTTTCTAAACATCAATTGGCCGTATAAAAAGTGTAATAGAAAAATTAAAAATTTGTGATTACAATGACACAGAGTGTGTGCCAACAACTCTGTGGATGGCTTTTTATCTCATTCCCTTAGTGAAAACAGTTAACTAGGCACTGGTGAGATATTCTGTAACTGCGCAACAAAAAGCTGGCACAACTGCCAAGTGTGGCATGCCAGATGTGTGAATACATTCTGGAGAGCAGTATCAGCAGCTCCAACAGAAAGCCATAGCCATTAATCTAGAGACCTCTGGGAGTTCAGGATCGTGCTGTAAAACCTAGACCCTGCCAAGACTGCATCAGATAAAGCCATCAATGCATTGTAAAAAAGACACAAAACCTATTTCATGGGCTGCACTGATCAAGCAATTACAATCATTGACTACATTAAGCAAAGAAACAGCGGGGTGCCCTATAAAATTGACTGCCAACTTGAATAATCAATAGACTCCATGTAGAGTAAATTAAATAACTGAAAAACTATTTGGAAAAGCTGAAGTTAAAAAGCCAATCTGTAATCCCTCATCCATGGAAAAACAATCTTGCATCCAAAAGATTCTTTTGCTTGCTTTCATTGTTGTCACTGGGAAATACAGCAACAGCAAACTAAGAAATTCTTTAACTCTCTCATTCACCAGTTAATAATTGTTCATTTAACCCAGGCATTCATAATCAATGTATGCATTAGTATCATACCTCCCAACCTGCCAGGCTTCAAACACAGTCCTAAATTGCAGGGCTAATGCTTAGAACAGGGGAACCCAGAGAAATTGTATGTACTCTGGGAGGCTTAAAATGATACACTTTCCCTATTACAAGGCATACTCAATTTGGGCTGATTTTCCTGATTATTTCCAATGTAAACCATTTATAGCAATAGCCATAATTTTGTAATTGATAGTAGAATAGGTTGGAAATGGTACAACAGAGATTTTTTTTTCTTTCTCCAACAAAAGATGCTGATTCATCAGAAACAAAGGTCATGGGAACAGAATGCGTTGACTCGACAGCTTTTTTATTCCAGGAGGGTGGTTAGCTTCCCCTCCCTCCTCACTGCAGACTGGAAATTATGTGCTCCTCCACCAAAGCTGCCCATCAAGTCAATGGCTGGAGCCTCTGCTGGCCTTGCAGCACTTCTCCAGGAGAGAAATCTGAACCCAAGTGCTGAGCAAGGATCACCACCCTGGATTTTCTCCCTTCTGGACCTCAAAGGCTTTTCTACGAAATATTAACAGCTTGTAAGTTTTGAATGTAAAGAAGCCTAACAGAGTCTAGTTTGCTTTATTTGTCACAAATTTTTCAAAACTTGGAGAAGTTTTCAGGTTTGCCTAAATAGTTGTACAGGAGCAGCCTTCAGTGCTGCTGTGCAGCAGTTCCTTTAAATCTGCAGCCCCCTGCAAGTTGCTAGAGTTGGGTAGGATCTGTCTTTTGCTGCCAGCTTTGCACTGTCAATGGAGCTAATCCAGGCAATGCTTTGGGCAAGGACCACTGACTGCAGGATCATGGGTGTTTCTTTTGAGGCTGATACTTCCACCGTAGCACTGGGACAGCCAGGGACATATTGCACAGCCCAAGTTACCTTGCTCTAACAGGTCTCATTCACATTGTTAGGATTCCATGGCACTTTCATGGCCTGCAGGAGGAGGGGCCTGCTAATGGCACCTGAAAAGTGCCAGTATCTAAGAGTGCTCATTACTTTGTGCCTCATTACCAAGTGGAACGCCAACCTGAGCAAAAGCAGTGTTGGATTTTAACTGCTGTCCAAACTGGCCCAAGGACAATGTCACATGTCCACAGGTTTGACTGTATTAACTGAATTTGGTTCAACACTTGGGAAGAAATATATTGCAGACAGGACATATCCCAAAAGAACAGTTCAACAGTATGAGACCACTCCATAGGTCAAGAAGGAGAGACACTTGTAAAACCTCTGTTAATGGCAAATATTCTGATTTTATATCTAAGAAAAAAGGAGTACTTTTTAATTATTGTAGGAAAACAAAAAAATATCACTTAAAAAAAATTGTGCCTTTTCACGCCTATGCAAATTTTCGCAGTTTTCGTTCCCTTGTTTTGAAAGAAAAGTCCCTTTTTGCAGTGAAAATATATTCTCTCTTGGAAAGGAAAAAAAAAAAAGCCTTCTGTTTTCATTCTACCAAACTAGGAAATATCAAAGGCAAAGCTGCAACATATTTTCCTTTTCAGAGAATCTGAAGAAATGTGATTTAGCAGTTTTTCCAGTGGTGCAAATATTTTTTACTCACCTCACACTAACATGTTTTTTTGTATGTGGATAAATTAACACGTAAGCAAGGGTGTTAGGCTCTTTACCTATGTTAATAGAATGAGCTGGGTTCTTCACTGGCAAATGTTTTCTTATTTTCTTAGCTGAAACATTATGTAGAATTTAGGATTCTTTCAGTCTGGTCTGCAGATTAAAGGAAAAGAGAAGAAAAACTGAAATTAACTCTTCACTGTACAAAATTTGTTCACTGGGTTGAAAAAGCATTTCTAGAATTTATTCAGTACATAATCAGAATAAATCTTGGAGCTGTCATCATTGCTGAAAAAGAGGTTTATAAATTAAAGCACCTGGGAAATCTATAGAGCATTAATGTATTATTTGTGGGAGCTTTGTACAAGCATTTTTCTTTGTTGGTACACAATAAATAAGTTGACAATAAACAGACTGGGATAACATTATGTTCTTTTTCACCTGATTAAAAAAGCTGGGGACAAACCCTCTGAAAATGTGCATTACAAGTGAACTCACACTAACTACATATCAAATAAAATGAAATATGATGAACTAAAAGTGATCATCTGTCACAATAACATTTTCCAACTTGTCTGCTGATTAGATGGTAATGCTGCCCATAAAACTGAAGGAGGGGGGGAAGCACTGCAGAGAACCTGATAAAACATCCTACTGAAACCTATTGTATTTACTACTTATTAGATTCTGAACTCAAATAGATCTTGATTGTTGAGAGCTTGGGTATTTAAAAGCCTTAAGATCATCAATTACATTACTCATAATTTCCACATCTGCCTGTTCCTCAGCAATTCAGAAGGAGAGAGAGATAGCTGTTATAAAAGTCTTTCTGCAACTTGATTACTATGAGTCTGTTACAATGTGCACTTGAAATGCCTTTAAGGATTTGAACTGAACTGTAATTTGCAGCTTTCTGGAACTCCTACGTGGATCACTTTTTGGTGATAGTGAAAATCAAATGAGTGGAGATGGTCCAAATTACCTGGAAAACAAAAAGGTTCTTATCCACTCAAAGGAACCCCTACAAGCCTGCCAAAAGCACAATAAATGCACTCTTCTTTCCTGTGTTGTCTGGAAAGTGAAAATGTATTCCAAATTAAACAGAAACCTTGATTAGCATTGTTATTATGAAGCTAAACAGCAAGAAGACTATGTTTGCAGAAGCCATTTGCAGGCTACAGGGAATGTTACTCCCCTGTTGTGTCACTCTCCTTAAAATGAATACTTTTTAAACAAAATCTTTGCTTTTTTCAAAGCACTGACATCCTGATCCTACTTCCCATTAACGTCAATGGAGAACTGCCCATTTTCTCTTGTGGGAGTTGGATCACACTAATGGAGTGTACTTTTCTCATTCACAAGCATCCAAATCCGTGCCCAGTGAAGACAGTACAAGGTGTTCTTACTCTGGGATCAACCTGATTCTAGGAACAGAAATATGCTCTTCAGTAACTGTACCAGCTGCTCCTTCATGTGCTGTAGAAGGAGGCAGGCATGTGCAAAACGGATCAATCAAATAAAGCACTGCTATGGAAATAATGTGGAGGCACTCTTAGAGATTGCACAGAAATAAATACATAAAGGCACTCTCAGAAATTATTCTTGCATAGGACAAGTGTAGAATATGCAGCTTCCTTGGTTGCCAGAGTTTCAACATAACTTACTTCTCACAGAGAGAAAAATGCTCTCAGTGCTGCTTCACAGAAGGTGTCTTTAGGGAAGTCCATAAAACTCTAGTTAATATCACTTTTTTGGAATTTACTTGAATTGTTTATAGAACCTGCTTACTAGCTCCTAATGTGATCTTCCAGAAAGAGAGGAGTCTTGTTTTAAAGTTTCCCTCCCTGTAGCTATCCTTCATTAAACTGTCTCCTGATGATTTACATGCAAAAGGCTAAATGCTGAAATTAAGGCTCCAAACACCCAGAGATGGGCAACTTGGAATCAGAAACGGGTTTCCCAAGGAAGAAAGGATGAAAAAAGTCTCAGGAGAAGGAAGGGCAAAGGAAAGCATGGGCATAATAGAGGAAGCTATAAAGTCACAAAGACGGAGTATAAAGATGATGGAAGGGACCATAGTAGGAGAAAGATGACAAGGAAATGCACACATTGCTAAAGTAATAGGAGATATGACTAGGAGGAACAGCAGTTCTCAAAAAACAATTTCACCATCCTTTGATAAATGCAAGCAAGAATGTTGGGGCAAAAAGAATGGTAACTATCAGACTCTATTTTGAATTACTGTTGAAAAATCTACTTTGCAAAACCCTGCAAACAAGTATGCTGATGACACAAAGACTTAGGACTGCCTCATCCAAGGCATCTGCAGGGATATACAATAGGGAAATGTCACTTCTCTCTAGGTAGTAGGGCAGATTCTGCTTTCACCTCATTGCAGTAGACACATGTATGATTTACACTGGTGGATATGAAAGGTGAGGCAGGCTTTCCTCCTGGAGAAATGGGACAGTTCAAACAGAATGCAGCACTGCTCACCCTGCCCTACAGCCGAGAAAAGCTTTGTGGTGCAATACATTCTCTGAAAGGTTTCCTTGGTGACCCACAGAACTTTTACCCCAGAATATGTTTTGGTTATACTAATTTGGGGTTTAATTATATTCCCTTATAATTATACAAGAAGACTGAGCCCTCCAATTTCATACAGTACAAAAAGGCAGCATTTTGTATCTTTCAATGGCATAATTCATGATGCTTCTTTGGGTCATCTACGTGTGTGTGACCTTCTACCTCTCTACAATTCCCCATTGATCTGTGTACAAAAATGGATTAAATGGTTAGTATTAACACCAGTGCAACAACTTAGATTTTCCCAGACAAAGTGGAGCTAATGGTGAATGTTTTCTTCTGGATACACCACTATTACAGCACTTTTGTGGACTTTTCCAACTGCTATTTATAAATAACTGTATTTATATTCTGCTTCTTTCTGTGCACAGCTCTTGCTACAGATTTAGATATCGACTTTCTGGGAAGCCTAGAAGCATGGAAATGTGTTTCCCTTCTAACTATAGAAATTTTGGGAAGACGGAAAATAACAGCACTGAACTGTACACTGAAGCTAAGTAATACTTTCTCATATAACTTAACTTAAAAACCCCTCACTATCAAATGCGTTTACTAAGTAAATATGAAATTAGTATATTGTCAAAAATACTTTGGATTATGCATTATTATATGCATAAACAGGGCTAAATTACAAAATGTAGGATATCTTAAAGCGCTGAAAATGTATGTAATTAATACTTTTCTCTTAAAAACTGAAATAGGTATAAACAGATACTTAGAATGGGACTTATCTTCTTCATCTTATTCCCCTAAACATTAAGACACAAATTTAGGTTAATGGTCTGGGCCGTCTTTGTACTTTATAGACAAAAGGGATCCACCAGAAGCTGGATCACCTCATGCCAAAAACCCATCTCAGATCAGTGAAATTAATCACCCTTCAGAGGTTCTTATTCTTTCCATCAACCATAGCAAATGCCCTAGACCATGCAGTCTAATGTTCCAATGCCTGCAGTTAGGTGCAGTTCTTGCTGCCTAGAAGGGAACTGCATTCCTCAGTCTAGAGGAAAAAAAAAAACCCACATTGAAATAAGCTGGATCATTTCTATATATAGCTAAGATACTACAGTTCAGTCTACTCAACATAGGATTAAGGACCAATAATAAATATGGCCTATAAAGTACAGATCCACACAGAATGAGACATTTCAATACCGACTATTCTAAATATACTCCACCTAAAATATTTTTGGGAGAACATTTTGAAGAATACAGTTTTAGACTTTAAGGTTCATCTTCCCACTCTAACAGGAAACACCACATTAAAATTTTCTTTTAATTTTTGGATGTTTATATCGTTGTGTTAAACTTAGATTTTATCTAGTGTGGTTTTTGTTGTGAATCTAAAATGTATGGTGAGTTATTTTCCTGAACTTTTTCATAAATTCATATCTTCTCGGATTCTTTATTATTTACACAAACTTTTAAACAGTTCTCTCTATTCTTGCATATTTTATGTCATTTGTTGTTGTGACTCCTTAACAATGAGGACAAAACTTTCTCAGTCACTCTGCATAGTATAAATACTTTTGTACTGCAAAGAATATGTAGATACATACAGACCACAGGATTTCCTTAAATTAACTCTGATTGGAAAGAAAATATAACTGTTGAACAGGTATAACAAATTTCTTGCAGATCCACAAATTCCTTATCCCTCTTGCAACAGCACTGCAAGAAAGTTTCTGAGAAAGTGATTGATACAGGTCTCAAAAATAAAATAAAATCAGGTTTACACAAGGAAATATAAAAGGTTTCAATCAGACGTGTAACTGCATGCTGAAAATACACTCCTAGGAAATTGAAAATATAACACCAGATATAAATATCCATGGCAGACAAACCTTTGCTAATATTATGGCAATAGGAAAATTAATTGCTCAATTAAAAATAAAATTAAAACCAAACAGTATTCACATAACCTGGAAGGCAATAAGCAGTAGAAAAGTGTGTGATACAGTGCACAAGGAACTGTCTAAATGGATATTAAGGGAAGGTGAAAAGTTGCTTTTTGGAGCTAAGCTGCTGGATAGATGGATGTCAGCATGGGCTGTTATGGGATCAGTAGATTTTGTCATATTTTTTTATCTGCCATGTTGACCAAATAATTGATCTGTCTGATGCATCTGGTCTAAATTGTTTCAGTGATTAACAGAAAGAGAATTAGTTAGGGATCCTGGGGGTTAGTTGGCAGGACAGATTTTAGATTAATTCACATTCATGTCCAGGTAAATGCCTGAAGATGGATTAACACAATATTGATAACAGACAGTGACATAGACACAGCCCAGAAGAAAGAAACAAATAACATGAAAATAAACCCCCTATTTCTTTTTTCATTCAGTCTCTTCAGCCTCCTTTTCAACTAGCTGCACAATAGAGTCATTATCACACTCCATATGTGATCAAAGGGTGTTTTTTAAGCCTATCATTGTTTGAAAAACTTTGTTTGGAATCTATGGCTTATGTAAAGACATCAGCTTCTTGCCCTCCAAATCTCTTGAGTGACAGTCTGAGAGATGCTTAGAAAACTCCCTTGGACCAAAGCACAGCAAATGCCATGCCCAATCCCTCTGAATCTGAACCACAGCATAGAGTTCAGGAATGCACTCTATTGTTATGTGTTCAAAGTTGGTTAAACACCATTCACCCTAAAAGGGAAGTTTTGCAAAGGAGGAGATGCCTCAATATCTAAATCTTTGTCAAAACTTTGGGAAAAGGTTATATATTTACCTCTATGCAGAGCTCAGGTTCAGGTAAGATCACATTTCTGGGTAAATAACCGAGGCCTATTCTGCAGAGATGTCCCAGGCAATGACAAGTCACGGTGCCATCCCAGTAACTGTGAAATTGCCACTGGAAGCTACAATTTCATAGCTGTCCCCACTGTCATAGAAACCAATATAAACAGGGGAAAGTAAGTCAATTTGCAGAAAGCCTTGTGCATTATTTTGCTGAGTAAAAGAAACAGCAGATCTGTTTCTGTTTGGGGAAGTCAGCTGCGCTGCATGAGCACGTGCCCCTCTGCCACCAGCCGTGGGGGGAACAGTTCTAATAGGACTGAGACACAGACCTCATAAAAGCAAGTGTAAACAACTTCTTTCAGTACCATCTAAATCTTATGTTGAGATCAAGTAGCCAAATTAAGTATTCAGTAAGGTCTTGTGGTCAAAATATTAATTGAAATTTCAAGAACCTTTTTTTTAAAAAAGGAAGAGGATTAAATAGAGGATGAGATACTCACACAGCAACGTTCAAAAGCATGTGAGTATAAAGCAACATTAAAGAAGAATTTTTTAATTGATAGGCACATAATCTCAATGCTCTGAAGGAAATCAGTGCACCCAGCATGAAACATATGAGTTTTACAAACATAATTTCAATTTTTTTTATTACCTACGAGCATTACGATATACTTCCTTGACTCTATAATAATTGCTTGCAGTTAATTACAAATGAAACAGAAGTGCTGGTAATATTAGACTTGCACTCTGCATAAAGCTAGAAATTACTGCTATTACTCTTATTTGCTAAGAATATTGGGTCATAGATGCTAATTAGCAGTTCACAGCCCCCTACAGGAAAAAACTCATTATTATGAAAATCTGTCTTGGTAGCCAAAGCCATCACCCATGTAACTGTGAACATTTTTGTCAGAGCAATTATAGGTATAACAAAACTTAAGATTTACTTTTGTATCTAGAAAATTATGAAGGTTAAAAATACAACATGCTAATCTAAAAATTGCTTGCCATATCAAGAAAAGTGTTTCTGAACTATTTAAAATCTGACTGTATATTGGGTAGAATGACAGCAAATTTTTATTGTATGTACACTAACATAATTTCTTTCAAATGTATATAAAATACAAGAAAAGCCTCTCCATTGCCAAGTAAAAACACAAATAAAATGAGACTTAAGCAGCAAACTGAAATCAGTTTTGCAAGGTCATCCATCTAGAGCAATGAGCATGATTTATTAATCATCAGTAATTCAGGGGGAACATTTCATTTTTCTGTAAATGAGGACCTGATTCAGGAAAAAGAAAAAAAAATGAAGAAAAAAGGAAAAAAAAAAAAAAAGGAAAAAAAAAAGAAAAAAAAAAAAAAAAGAAAGAAAAAAGAAAAAAAAAAAAAAAAGAAAGAAAAAAGAAAAAAAAAAAAAAAAGAAAAAAGCTCCTTGTTTACCCAAGTTTTCTGTAGAGTTTATTTGAAAAATAGAAGCAGAAAACATTGGTTTTGTGTGATTTATTAAACCTCTCTTTCCACAGCACAAAAACCTGACTTTGAATGCGTGAGAGGAAGGTGAGTTAAAAGAGCAGCTAATTGTAGTGCCAGGCTGAATTCTGCCTGTTTGCTGAAAAGGAAAAATGGAAATGCCACACTGGGATGAAACAGTGGTTTAGGAGTGGTTCTAAGCCACAGAAGGGTGAGGGGGCTCTCGTCACTTCTCATTTCAGCCACGTAAAACCAGGTAGTCAGCATGAAATGCCTGGTCTCCCCATGTTGGCTAAACCAGAGGGAGGTACAACCAACCCCTCTGATGCCTGCAGGGTGACCCTAAAACATGAGTACAGGTGAGAAGTTAAGCATTCCACAGGTGCAGGTGGAAAAATAAACAATCTCAGCTGTCAACAGCCTAAAAATACAAATCCATCCGAAGTTAGATACACTCAGCTACTTATTGCTACACTACATTCAGCAAAATGATGAAGGAAAAATGGGACTTTGAATGACACATAAATGCTGTTTTAAGATTAAGAGGGGGCCACATGAATTGTGTTGTGTTTTAAGGAAGAGTGGTTTCTCAAAATCATGCTTTACCTTGTCTACATTAGGCTGAATTTTGCTTTCAGCATCACTATCTGGATTTCCATCAGTGTAAAGGAGAATGGGACTTGACTACTAATGCAACCCCACTGCTCCCCTACTAATGAAAATGGGTTTTCCTTCCATCAGAGGGGATTACATTAGTTAAACAGAACAATGAGTTATTTGAGGACCTCTAACAGCACCTAGAAAGAGAAAAAAAAAATCCTGCCTTCTAACTGAGAAATGAAGTTCTCTGTGCAGAGAATTTGCTATGCATATATGCTGGCTCCTTGCTAATGCCATCAAACTCTGCTAGGAAACCTGGAACTATAAGTAAAAGCAACAAAATTCCATCTTACCCAAATATTGCAGGCCTTGTTTCAAAAATGGGAGATCTGTTTGAGGAGACAGAGATGGGGCTTGATGTGTTAGGAATGCATAAAACAGTATACAAGGACTGCATTATAAAGAGTTAAAAATGTGTTTTTCAGAGATTTAAGAAAATGCAACTACCCTACGGTAGGTCCCTTGCCCTACCCACTTGACGTGTCATGCTACACGTTACCCTGTTCTACCAGGGTACTTTGGCTACAGCCTTTTGGACACACATTTGATGCTATTGCTTAGGTGCAGTGGTTACTGCACTGCACTTGGCTGAGAGAATTCATGTGTTAGAGCAGGCAGGATCCGTCCAAGGAGAGACTCAAGTACAGTGGAGTGAGAAACCGGAGCCAGCAGAGAAGTCAAGTCCAGGTTTATTACGATGGTAGGCGAACAGGGCGACCTCCCAAGCTGGAACGCTTGCCATGTGGCCTGCAACTTCTTATATTGGGGGAAGGAGAAGGGGGTGGGGACCGGGGGTCCACCAACCAGGGACAAAGGGGGTGTGGGTCAAGGACTAGAGAGACACCTGAGNGGTATGTGAAATGCACCACAACACTTAGATAACGAGCATGACAGTAAATGAACAAGATGAACTGAGAGGTGTAGTTTAGCAGGTTTATGGGAAACAATTGAAATCTAGAGACAAGTGGATTTTTTACATTGCTGTATCATAGAGGACGAGTCCTGCAATCTTTCCTTATGCAATCACCCTTCATTTGGATGAGGGGGAATTTGGCAAGATTAGGTCCTAAATTATTACTAGCAGTGGGGCTTTCCTCTGACAGCCAAGGTCAGATGTCACTCTAAATCAGGCAATGCAAAGCCAAGCTATAGGTCTAACCAGCAGTCACTGAGTGCATGACGGTGTGTGGATCACAGAGTTCAAAAATAGGAAGGCAGTGGAAACCCTGTGTATATTCAGTGATCTTATGCAAAGCCAAGCTTTTTCAGGAAGGCTTTGGGCAGACTCAGGGTTGGGGCTGGTTGATAACACCCTGTGGAGAGTTTGGGGGAGACCATCAGTGGCCCACCCCCGCTATCTATGTAGACATAGATTGTGTGCTGAGAAGAACAGCTCTGCACGTGCCCTTGGCTTGCACCAGGATGGAGTATAGGTCCCCATTGTGTTTACAGTGCACCATTCTTTGTTCCTCACATCCAGAAAATGGCTGGGTTGGCCAGCTGAAGTGAGTGATGTTAAGAAAGTATCTATTCTTTCCTACAAGCTACCAGCATCACAGCTTGATTCCAGAAATGTGAAGGTTTATGTTTCTACATTAAAATGGGAAAGTTTAGACTACTTAATGTTGTATCTTAGCAAAGTATAAACTAACAGTGCATGATATGACACTGACACAGGTAGAAACAAAATATTATCCAAAAATCTATAAAAAATTCCATCCTGATATGAATTGTTATTAGTACAATAACAAATCAGAATTGCTTTCAATCCTCTGGGCTAGGCCTCCTGTATATTATTCAAAGCATCTCTCTGCTGAATCCTCAAAGACATTCAGCCAAGAAGCAGTACTGCTCATTGTAAAGTAGAGCTATTAACATGTTTCTTGCTTTCACCTGTAGATCTCTTTATAAAGATATGTACATGTCATTATCACCTTTTTATAAATCCCATAGCTAAAATCAAATTACATTAGTATGCATGAGACCGTTTCTCACCTAGTGCATGCAATATGGTTCTAATACATTGGAGACTGGAGCTCTACTGACTTACCTCCCCCAAATTTCTTACCAAGATTCATCAATATTAGAGTTCTTAACCCAAGTTAATTGATTTCACGTAATATCTGCTAGGTAAAAAATCTCAGAAGGCTAGTGTAGGTACTTCACAAATGCTTGTTGCTCCACGAATTCATGCCATATTCCATGTAATTGTCTCAGAATTTCCCTTTTTTCTCAGATACACAGAACAGGTCATAGTACAGGGTAAACGGATTTCTGGAGCTAAAGAATTTTGAAGGTCATCTGGAGAGAAGAAAATAAGGAGTATGTCTTCATTTTTTTTCTGTGTATTTGTGTTCATGATTATGACAGATATATATGAAAGCCTTGAAAATTTTCCAAGGCCAAAACACATCCTTAACAAATCAAGGAAATGGTGGGGTTTTGCCAGTTTTAAAGAGGTTTAATGCTAAAAATCCATGTCTTGTCTACCCTAGAGGACAACATGTTAGCTGCAGAACTAGTCAGATAGTTATCTCTCAGGAGAATGAAGAAATCTGAGAACTCAGAAACCAGATGTTTTTCGCTATATTCTCTAGATTCTTTGCTTTTCTTAACACTCATTTAACTCCACTAACAAATGAACACTGAAGAGAAATTATGTCTTTGTTAAAGATTTAATACCCCTCGAGAGCTCCAAATAAGCATTTGAAATTCCCCAAGAAAGTTCTTCCACAAACAAAAAGTTAATTACATTTTAGTGGGTATCTCTGGGTGAAGGCTACTTTCCTGCCACGCATTGACAACAAGAGTAAATTGAAGGTTTTTGGAATTTCAGGGGTTTGATTGATACATTCATTAATTCACCTTTTCAAACTGAGGAAGAATCAAGTTTTAAATATTTCATTAATCGTTTGTATTTTTCCTGATGTCATTTTTCTATTGTTACTTTGTCTGACTGACTGGTACCTGATGGCTTCAGATACCAAAGTCCTTTGTTATCCTGGTTACAAATGATGGTTTGTGTTCACATAATTGGGATGTATTTCTTCCTGCTCATAAATTTTGAACTGTTTGGCCATTTTCAACCTGAAATGGGTGGAGTTGTGTTTGAAAGCATTTGTTTTACAACAGCTTCCAGAAAACTAGGTGGCCAGATAGGAGAGAGACACCCTATTTATTACCCACTGCAGGAGGGGCAACAGGATTTTCTTTTTCACACAGAGAATTCACACCAAGGTCACACAGAAAACACAGACAAGGATTTGCAAAAAGCAACACCTGATTAGACAACAGAGAAGCCTGCGGGATGCACACCTGTAGGAAATCAAGCTCTGCTAGTTATGACACACACCAACCTGTTTTGGGAAAGAAATTCCCACATTACGTGGGTAACAACATAGGGGTTTATACGCTCATCACCGACGCAGCTCAGGCTTATTTAAAAGCTAGTTCTCAGATAACAGTTGTGTAGTTCCCACCTTAGACTTCTCACTCAGAAACTCTGGCCAGGATGAAAGAATATCAGCTGGTGTTTGCACAGTGTGTGAGGTTCCCATGTGGTAACCCACGCTTATGGAAGAAGATTCCACCTAGACTTGGAATAATGCCAATTACCGTCACCTCTGCCACAGCTGGTGGTTTAGATTGCAGTCAGGGTCTCACATGGGCTCTCCCTGTAACATCTCCTGTTCTGCACCGATTAATTCACTCTTTGAATTGGATGGCTTAGGAATGCTTGGCATTCCTAGATTGGAATGTCTTCAAGGCAAGAGCCAGAAACTCTCGACTGGGGACATTCTGGAGGGGACCCCCCCCAGACCACTCAGCAAACATTTTCTCCTATTTTCTGAGCAAATGGCTTGGAGAAGGTCCCATCCTTGTGCCGGCCCCTGAACAACTTATTATCAGGAGCAGGAGATGTCTATAAATATCACCTATTTTCCAGACCACAGGCTCTGATTGAGAGAAATGCTTCAATGTGTGTTTTCAGTAAAACAGAAAGCCACTGTACAGTGATATCCTGCCCTGTGTGGCAGGAGCAAAATCCAGCTGTGGTGGATCTCTGTGATGGAGGAGATATGTTTCATAAATATAACTTTTTTTTTCCTTGAAAAAAGCTGAGAATTGAGGGGAGGAGGAAAGGGGAAAGGGGAGGAAGAACTACTGACTTCCCCTTTGAAGATGTTAATAAGATCTTGTTTAGATGTTGCATTTTGAAAAAAGAGGATTCCCTTTTAAATTCTAAAAATGTGCCAAGAAAGTGCCATCACTATTTATTGCCTGGCATTAACAAAGACTTTACATCTCCTATTTCATAACTGAAAATATTTTTTACTATCTACCTCTCTCAATGGTGTTATGCTGAAATTGAAATCTATGACCATCTTCTACCAGCTTAAGCCCACATCCTTCACTTTCTTAAGGTTCACAGAAAAAACAAAAGGCACTAGTGTAAAATACTTTATCAGATGCTGACCTTCTGGCAGGAAGTCAGAAACATCTTGTGGGAAAATGAATAACTCCTAGCTCTCAGTCTCATTTTTCCTGATGCTGTGCTACCTCCATGCTTTTGCTAGGTTTTCATTTCATGCAGGACTTGCAGAGGATATCAGGCGTCCATTGCATTTATTCCCTCATGTTTTTACAGATACATGTATAAATATACCTACATAAACCCTCAAACCTAATAATTAGTTCTCCTGATGGCAGCTTGAGCACTTGTTCCAACTCAGTCTGCTGAAATCATTAAAAAAGTCTCTCTGCCAAGTGAAGGCATGTTTAGTGAAAAACTTTTCCTAATATATCTAAAACAAAACATACACAGAAAGTACTTAAGCCTGAATGAAGTCTCCAAACACTAAAAGAGAAGTCTCATCCAGAAGAAAACAAGTCCTGGATTTTATTTTATCACAATATATCATTTTTCTGCTTGGTGTATGAAAGTCTCATCAGAAACTCAAATCAGATTTATAGGTTTCCCACAACTGTATAAGCAAGTGAGGAGCACTAAAGCAGACTCTGTCTAGCTCAGGACAGCAATTACATTGCTATTCCTCTACAACTGTAGAGGAATAGGAACTTAGTGTAAAGTCATTATCAGACACATATTACAAATTCAATGTGTTGCACATAAAATATGTATGATTTCTTCTTACTGTATACCATGTATCAAAATATAATGTGTTTCTGAGGCACGAATGAATTTAAAATGAAATATTTTATTGAAAAAACACACAGCTTTCCTGATACAGGTAAGTGGAATTTAAAATTGAAAATGTTTCATAACCATCCATTAAAGTACATTTTGAAACATTCTTAGAATCCAGATTTCCTGCCAGGGAAATGAAGTGAATATCCCAAGCAGGAAGCTTGCCTGATAGACACTATCTACCAGTAGAAATTTTTATGACATGAAAAAATGATACTTTCAGAGAGTCTGTAACAACCTGCAAGTTTGTTGGTTTGTTTTTTTTTTTTTTTTTAATGGAAGTACAAGTCTGTAAGAGAGAGGATGATGGGAAATGAAAAGGACACAGACTTGGAAGAGTTTGATCAATATTTTGTGACTGTGAGGGGTTTTTTTTTTTGCTTTTATTAAAATAAAATCTCTTGGAGGGCTGATATGTTTCTGTTTTTCTTCCCACTCGGCAGAGTCTGGGAGTGGGGAGAGCAGTCATTCACGTGGTGTGCAGGATTAGTGGATGCCCATTTCATGCTACACCTTCAGGCAGAAATCACACTGGGAGCTGGGCTGCAGGGAGCTGACAGAGCCATGAGTGAGTACAGGTAACACCTCAGCTGCCGTATTTTATCCTGAGGGCTGCACTGACACTCCTTACAAACAGATACAAGTGCTGCAAAGGGAGATCTCTGCCTCTTGTAAAGCTGGAATTAAAAATCTAGGCCAGAGAAGACAGATAATTTGCCCTAGGAAAATCCTTATCCCAAAAGCAAGCGCAAATATGGTCTGAAAGATATTTCTTATGAGTGGGCTCTATTATCCATCTCTGTGGTGCAGGAGAAGCATGCAGAAGAGAAAATAATCAGAAACTAGTCTGAGACAAGTCGAAACAGGAATAATTAAAGAGGCCACAAGTGAATGGCAGAACCTGGGAATGGAAAAGTGCATTTTCTCATATCTGCCCCTTCCAGTCACTGAATCACAGAGTATCTCAAGTTGGAAGGGACCCATGAGGATCATCAAGTCCAATTCCCTGCTTCTTACAGGATTACCTAAAACTAAACCATATGGCTAAGAGCATCATCCAGATGCTCTTTGAACTCTGAAAAAAGGCTGAACCATATGAACAATATCAGATATTTCTACCAAGTTCTTTCAAACGTGAAACGTTTACCACAGCAATCCCACAGCTCTGTTCTCCCAGTCCACAGTGCAGGTGTATTTCTGGGGTTACCTGCAAGCCTGAGTCCCCCTCAGTACTGTCTTAGATGGGTAAGCACACAGCCGGTTGCCTGCCCCTTCTTGAAGTGAAGTCCTTGATGATGGAGCCATAACCCAAGCACGTTTGTCCTCTATCAGTTTGGGAAAGCCTTTGAGTACCATATTTTGTGAAATACATTGGTTGACTTACCAGGACTTGCGTGTGTCTGCCTGAGAAAGAGTGCTGCCTAAGTGCAGAGAAAGTTAATTACATACAGAATAATTAATAGCAATTTACTTAGTGCATCTATATTCTTGCAAAAATAGAAATTGCATTTGAAGTGCTCCTATTGGTTTGGGAGTGCCTGTTTTAACCAGTGCTTTTCCTTTCCTGGGCTGTCAGGGAAGATTTTGCAGATGGGATTCTTCTCAGATGAAAAAACATGGTCACGGAGCAGTATTTGCCTACACTGACTTGTAGGTGAAGATTTATGAGTTAATTGTGCTTTAATGATAAACACATAGGTTTAAGTTGCTTGACAGAAGTAAGACAGGCTCTGCATTGCAGGGAGCCCAGCCGCGTTTGTTCAGCCCAAAAGTCTTCCTTGGTAAAAGTAGGAAAACCCACATTTGCCTTGCTATCTCCAGTTCAGAAGCTAACAATTTGTGTCTGAACACTTTGCAACCCACACTCCAAAGCTTATTCAGAAAACCTCAGATTGCCATGGTTCAGGGCCTTTGCAGGATATATCAAACCCTTTAGTATGGCTATAACTCAGGAAGAGCCTGAGTTATAGCATGGATGTGAGGCCAGGCAAGAGTACAGCTCTCACAAGGGGCAAGAACCCTATCATTTTGTCTTGAATACTGGGACACGTAGCTGAAAAAAGCCAAGATAAAAATGTGAGTAAACATTTTCTACGAGAAAGGACTCCCCTTATGCTGGAAATACATTTGAAGGGAGAACTGAATGTATATCCCTTTACAGTGTTGGCTGCTTGAGTTTCTCTGCAGATCCACCTTAAAATGCAATTTTTTTTATTCCCTTAAAGCTGCACATCCCAGCTGGCATGTCCCAGTCCTATAAACATCTCAATATAATACACCATCATTGTCTGATGTATGGGCTTCCATTTGGTGCACCATGTCCAAAGAATATTTCTTCATGCTTGAATGACTCATGTATGAGGAGATTAATCTCTCTGGGGGAGAAATTGGTGTCTCTCCTATGGAAGCAAGTTGCTATGTGCACATTAGCTGCTGATCTCACTCGTGTTCTTAATATTCAGGGTACTGCTTCTATCTGCCATAAAAATCCTTTTGTCTTTCCACAACTTGATGTACTTTTCCAGCTCTGCTTGCAAAACAAAAGGAAAAATATAAAATGAACCATTAAAATAGTACAGTGAAATAACATATTATTAATTTTTAACTTGTAGTTCTGTTTGCCATTCATTCTAGGTGCCAGGTAGCCTTACTCACAATTTTCTTTAGCCTGTAGCTCTTAAAAAAAGGATGCAAACAGCTGGCTTTATTAGGTGAAGAGGGCATCCATTTTGATTTAGACCAGCTCCCCAGATTCTCAAAGAGACAAGGTTTAAGCCTATACCATTTTGATTGCTGGCAAGAAAATATTTAACAGGCAGCTTCTGTCTTTGAGAGGAATGAAAGCACAACATGCACATATCACTTGATGTACATTATCACTTTCTTGTTGGCTAAGAACCGAACTTTATGTTCCAAATGTTTTCATCAATATGAAAACTTCTTGTGAGCTTTCTTATTCCTTGCTTGTTTCAAACTCCACTTTTGCATCCAGAGAGCAACAATAGAAAACAATAGATATATTAGCGCTATAAGTAAATTTGCAAATACCTTAATTCATACTGTAAACTGTTTGAAAGATCAAACAATGTGTCTCCTCAGAAAGGAGACCTTATCCAAGCAATTACATTTATATTCAGAGGCTTAGTTTTATTCAGCTTTGTCTTTTATTGAAACCTATCAAAAACCTGAGGCTGCTGCAGCCAGTGCCAGTAAGCAATCTAGAGCTATTAATTAGTACACCCATGTTTTTGCCACAACAAACATTTTAATTTGTCCTCTAAACAGTGTTCATGATATCAGCCCTTTACTCCTGTTTTATTTTTGTCTGTGTGATATACATTACACATGAGAGAGTCCTACGTCCATATGTCCACAAACTGCAGTGGACATATGGCAGCATACAGAAAAGCGGTCTTTTACATTTTGCATACTATTATCATGGAGGCATTACAGCATCCCTTTATGTCATGTTGCTATTTAGTCAAGTTTGTGTCATGTATTTGAACCTTCTCAGCTGGCTTGATTTATTCTAATTGTAGGCATCGGGTTAGTCTATTTGTAACAGGCAGTGTGCGGAAATTGCCCCAGTAATGACTCCTGCAACAAACGTAATTTATTTAGCTGATTACAAAGAAACGTTGGTTATACTTGAAGAAGAGAACAATAAAATGTTTCTGTTTAGACCTTTATTGAATGTTATTTGTCATTAGTTCTCTATGAAACGAAAGGATATATATATATGATCGAGAGACTGCCTAAGACAATAGAAAAAACAGCCCACAGGAAGGATTTATGTATTATTTTGAATTCTCAAAAGTGGGCTAATCTCATGAAAAATCTATCGAAAAAATTATGCCCATTAAAGAAGGTTGGTTTGAAATGTCCAGCCTTTGCAATACAAACTGCAGGCATTTCATATAAACAAGGTGTATTGTCAGAGGGGATGTATGGAGGTACCCATTTTCAGGTATTCAGAATAAAAAAAGTCTCGTAGAGAATGAATTCCAGACAGCTCAAAACAGACACCATTGTTTGGAATAATATTAAAAGATTCTGACAGGCCAAGCTCAGAAGAGATACTTGTATGAGCATGGGATTATTGGATGTATATCCACAGAACCTTCTGTCCAGCCCCTGTGGTCTCACTCTCAACATTTTCCAAGCTTTTCTTTCACAATTTTTTTCTCAAAATATTCTAAGAAAAAGTGATAAATAAGTGAACCAGGAGAAGAGATAAATTATAACTGCACTGGATGTATCTGTTAATGAGATATGGTCTAAAAACTCACCTCAGACCGGCTGTCCAAAGGCATGGCTCATCCACTCCAGTCCACTGAATGGGCTCTCTTTCAGGCACCTCCCAAGGTCTAGTCCATTTTAAGGAATCAATTACTCCTGGAGGCATCTGTGTCTCTCCAACATATATGGAAAGAGCATAAGTAGGAGACAGATTAGGTTGCCGCATGCCTGACACTGATTTTACTTGGCTGATATCAGGCAAGAGTAACTACATTCTTAGGTTGATGTTTCCTCCAGACAGAAAATATACTGCAGAAGAAAATGGAGCTTCTCATTTGCTGTAAAGCTTTACATTAGTCTTTTTATCTAATGTTTCAAGGACCATAGGCCTTATAGCCTTTCCATCCCTTTGAAATAGGTGCTCCTCTGTTGGACGTTCTGCACACAGAGCTGATGACAGATTCCATGTTGCTGCACAATGTACTGGCTGCCAGCACTTCCCAGAGCCAGCACCAGCTGACAGTGCTCAGGGTTCATTGTACCATGAGCTGGTTCTCTCACTCTCTGCCTGATATCATTTCTGCAACACAAAATTGAGCACGGTGAGAGAAAGGCAACAGATTTTTTTGGCACAAATAAATCTAGGTATAAAGTCTGTTCCTGTCAGTCTAAACCAGCTTCTTCTGACATCATAGTAGAGATCTAACAGATGCTGGCAAGAGCAGACCCCTCTCTTGGTATTTGGATGATTACTGTCAGATGCAAAAACACATCTGCAATTTTATAAATAATAGTAAGGCAATATATAGGCTAAAACAGCACCAATAATTTCTCTGTAAAGACTTATTATACATACCCAATTGAGGGACAAAAAGCCTAAGGCTAAAACTCTTCTTCAGCTGTCCTGAGCAAAGCTAAGTTATTTGCTGTTTCTGGTGCTGAGAGAAGTCAGAGTAGCATCACCACACACCTCCTTTCCAAGGTGGCACAGGGGAGAAAGGTCTGAGAGCCTTAATAGTGCTAGAGCCCTGTGCAGACAGACAGACTGACGACAGCTGTGTGCCTCCCACATTGCGGCTACCTACTTGTAGAAGGTATAACCAATCTGGTTTCCTCAGGCTAAGCAATAAAGGTTCTGAATATAAAGGTTAAGTAATAAATACAAAGCAAAGGGAAACTATTCCCTCAATTCTTGAATAAAACATTCCAAGAAAGTGCAACACTAATGGATTTGAAAAAATAAGCACAAAGTAGCAGTGTAGCACCATGTGTCCTCAAGTGCACAGAACATCATGCACATTGACTGCTTTAAATTTTATGCAGCTTCACCCCACATACTTTGGATGAGAGCAGTAACGCTCCCTTCAGTTCTGCATTATCTTGTAGCAGCAGGTACGAGAGGCTGCTCTTTTCCTTGCGTTCATTAAGCACCTTCCAAGCAGATGACAGAGACAGTTGCCAGCTAAAATAAGTGTGGATTAAAACTGCGTTTCATGTGCCCAGTTGCAAGAGTTACTTGCCAACAAGCATTCCTTTTCTTTCTCTCCCCAAATCATTGGTTTAGGCGAAAATGTGAGTGCTGAACTAATTTCTAATTTAACTATGAAATTCCTTCCAGGATGCATTTCTTGCTGGGATGGAGAGTGCAGTTACCCCAGTTCCATTGTTTCACAGTGACTATACTGGCCCAAAGGTCTTTACTTCTCCAAGCTCCAGGCCTATGGCATGGGAGAAAAAAAGCACGACAACTAGAAGGTAGAGAGATAAGTGATCAGGAACAAACACGAGGGCTTGTTAACTTAGAGAACAAATTCAATATCTCTAGTCCTCAACAGACTGATCCCAGCATGTGGCTGTCTGTTATGTCCCTTATTCCTGGTGGACTGGACTTTATCTTGGAATGTGAACTTACAGACCCATTGAATTTGAAAAGCTGCACCTGTGCTATCCAAAGGATATGCAGGCCCCCCGGTGAGGTCATAGCTCCACAGGGTCTGGCATCCAGACAGATGCCAACACACCTACCCAAGGATCTGCCCCAAAGTACCTGTTTGGTTTCTCTAGTCAATCCATAGACTTTAGTTAAGAGAGATTTGAGGTTTGTTTATTTTAAAAAACTTAGCATGATTTTAGCTTCTACATGTCAGGAATTCTTCTAAAATGTGAGGAATAGCACAGTGCAAAACAACCACAACAGCAAAAGGACTCTAAGGCTAAGAACAAAAATGGAATTTCTGCCTAAATCACTCCTTTTAAAAAATAACTAAAAAATGGAAAATCCTTCCTGTAGCAGACTGAGCACAGCATATATGCCAGAAGGATCCTTAATGCTTTGAGAGTATGGGACAAAACAGGCTGTTTTATCCCAGAAGGATCCTTAATGCTTTGAGAGTATGGGACAAAACAGGCTGTTTTATCTTCTGTCACATCATAAAAGTGAATTTGTGCACAGTTGTAAGTACAGAACATACAAATATGGGGAGTAACAAACAGCACACTCTCAGGTCCAAGCTTATTCCTCTTTTCACAAGCCCAGGGCTCCTACTTCAAGTTCCAAAAGACCTGAATCAGGAGCCTGGTTTTGTTGCAGCATTACCTGTACAGATGAAGAGGGAGACAGAGGAGAGAGGTAGACAAGGGGGACTTGGGGGAAGTAGGCTTAAGAACTTGCTCATAATCAGTCATTCCTCATTGGCAGGTGTTTAGATGACCCTTTATGCACTCCAGTTTGGACCAGTGAAAGTCTTCCTTACCTAGGTCTGTACCTGGAGCCCACACCTCTTTTAATCAAAATTATTAAAATGACTGAAGCTTCCAGTTTTCATCTTCTCTGCCCACCACAAACCAGCAAAACACTCCTTGTCTTGGTCTCCCATGGGACTTCCCATTTCTGTATTCTGTTTTGTATGTCATCTTCTCACCTCATTTTCTGCTGTCTTCTCTTGTATCTCTACCCACTCTTATCAGTGAGATTCCCTTCACTGCTGCTACCTTCATCTCATGGATGGGCACTGGTGGGTGGTATGGACAAACCCACAGCCCACAGCAGGTGAGAGCAGACTGCCAACAGCCCTCCACAGCCTGGTTCTCATCGCCGTCCTGACCCTCAGGAAATGCTCAACACCCTGAAGGCCAAACGCCTCCAGCATGGAAGGCAGGGCAATGCTTTCCCAGGCTCCACAGAGTGCAGGGGGAAAGGCAATGCTGCAGTGTAATCAGAGGGCAGCGACCTCACAGCTGCAAACTGTAACCTTTTAGAAAGTGTTTAATGCAGTCTTTATGGCAGCCATTATTTTTACAGTGTTTTCACTTTGAGAAAGAAAACAGAGTAAATGTTTACAACAGCTTAACTAAATAAGTTCAACAGGTGAGGTGTGGCCCTCACCTGGGCCAGTACAGCCCACCCAGCAGCTCACAACCCTCAGTGTCTGGAAATAAAAGGGGTGGTTGAAAATGGACCTTCACTCAGAAAGGAAAAAGTTTCTTTCCCTGCTTCGGTTTTTGTTTGTTTCTTTAAGTAACAGACTGTTTCAGAAAAATAAACACACAGAAGGGCTCAGGGCAAAGATACATTTTGTATACAGCTTTAATGAAAACATGTTTTTCTTGTTAACACCTTGTTATATCCTAAAATCACAATACAGAAAAAACTGTGAATAAGGCTGTGTGCATAGACATCTCAGATTTTTAATGAAATTCAGAAACCAACATAGCTTCCCCCAGACGCTCGGCGCTCCTGCAGCATGGGCAGCTCTCGGCGGGCATGACCCTGGCTGAGTGCTACCTGTGTGCTCTCCCTGCTCACTCTGTGCTGCAAGGACTGCAGTGCTAAACCTCTCACCACGCTGAAAAGTGCAGGAATGAGACACAACTGTCAAAGACACAGGCCCAGAGTATTATTTATCATTAGAGCTCACTTTCGCAGTCTAACAGGCTGCTTTCATACAAGCCAAAAGCAATTGTCCATAGACTGGCCAAAATATTAGAGGGATTACTCTGCACAGCATCTCTGAGTTTGGGGTGGATTTTTGCTTTGCCACATTATGATTAATACCTCGCCAAACACACTCTATCAGAAGCTTTTATCTGAGCAGCTTCATAAGGCCCTTCAGTACTCAACATAGTGTGTTCCACGCAGGAGATAATATTTCCGTTTGAAAAGACGTGAGCTGCTTCTTTCCAAAAAAATTTCATAATTTAATTCCCTGCTGAAACACGTCAGCTGAAACTGCTGGGTTGCAGAAGTTAGATGGGATTCAGAAGACAACAGCTGCCACACAGAGCTGGAGAGAATATGACTTTAAAAAAAAAAAAAAAAGGTAATACTTTTCTCTGATAATGACCCCAAAGTGACTCTGTTCCCTGGTAATGATCCAGAGCCCCACGTTTCTGCGGTCTGCTGGGCCACCATGAAAGAGCAGCACATTGCTGTAATGAGTGATGGCAGTCAGAGAAAAGATCTTGGGACAATGCTGATGCTGGAAAGTGGGCACTGGTTGTTCTGCAGGTAATGAAATCTTACTTGTAACAAGGAGACAAGAGAAGATGGTACTGGGAATTGCCAGTGTTTGAACTCTGAAACTCAGTGGGAGGGAAAAGAGATGCGGTTTTTGTGAAATACCTTGTTCTCAGGAGAGTCAGAGAAAAATCCATGCTTTGGGGCACCTGAATGCTCACTCAGATCAACTCTTAAAGAAAAAGCTTGAATTCCCTCATATATTTAGTGGCAAGAGGGGGCCTTAAAGCAGGATTTAGACCCACTTTATACCACATTATTAATACCAAGAAGTCATAAAAGACCTTTATTATTATTGAAATCGGACTTTGAATCCCAACAGAGTACAAAAACTGAGTCTGCACTAGAATATCAAACCCAGACTTTGGTAAAGTTCAGAAATGAATCTCCCTTTAAAACTATTACTGAGTTTAGAAAATAGATCAGTCATCTGATATGTGAGCTGCAATTCCCATTAGCTTTGGGGAAATTCTCCTATTGATCTGGACTCCTAGCACAACTTAACTTCTGCATAATAATTACTGCCCTTGGAACATCACTGCTTTATTATTTGTAAGGACAAAAGAAAACTACTGCAGATTTGATAGGAATAAAGTTTTTTGTTTCTCAAAAGGGTACAGGCCTATCAAACCTGAGAGAGAGAATAGCTTCCAGTGCAGATTGGTAGATATGAGATATCCACTCACTCCTGCTACTACTTCAGTGCAGCTACAGTAGCATTATTTTTAGCAGAGCAGGTGTAGAAAAGGGTGGATTTGAAGGAAAGAAAACAAAAAAAACCTCAACAACAACAACAAAAGAATTATTTATGCAAGTTAAATCAAAATATGCCCCATATAAATGTTTAATCAGGTTTTCACCAACTTCTCTCCATATGCTCAACAGCAGATTTCTAATGGAATCACTAAATATAGTTTAATAGCTTTGTATTATGCAATTCAACTTCTGCTTACAGAGTTTTTTTTCATTCAAAGCAGCTTCAGTAAAATAAGCATTAAAATCTCTCAGAGTTAATATGTAGAGAAAAGTAGTAAAACCTATTGAAGGGTTTCCCTTCTGCAGCCTATTTGTCACAGACAAGTGTTACAGGAGGTGAAGTCATGTGATAGGGACAAGTACAATCAATGAACATTGGGGCAGATGAAAGTCTTTGTCACATTTGAGAACTACAAGTTATATTTATCAGACAACTTGCTGGGGCAGCCAAAAGAGAGGGCACTGGCTCTTAACTTCAGGACTCTAGAACATACCAAAAGCTTCCACTGCTCTTTTTTTTTTTTTTTCATTTTTGAAAACCATTCAGTTGAAATCAGAGACAGTTTGGGACTTATTAACCCCAGCTTGCTCAGTTACCAGCTTTTACCCTAGAGGGTCATCTTTTTAGGAGTGTCTAAGAACAAAAAGCCAGTATCCTGGGTGGGCTGCCAATCATCACCAGCAATAGCAGCTCCTCAGGCAAACCAAAATACCTACAGAGCTCTTCTTCCTTTTCCAGCACACCAAAAGGCTGATGCACAAGTGCTCACTCCCCCTTTCCCAAACTTAGCAATTCAATACCCTCAGCTTTCCCTCAGCACTAGCCACTCTGTTTCTTGTCTTCCTTTTTATACAAAGCAGCTGGTCCCTGCAGATTAACAGGGCCCAGCTGGTCTCCAGCCACTTAACCCCTTCTGAGCTAGTTCCACAACCCTGCAAAGGAAAACAGCATTGTCAGCTTTCCAGGACACTACCAGTGCTTGCAATAGGAGCACCCCTACCAGCAAAGACAGTATAAGCTTTAATCTGGGGAGAAAAGCTTGCCATGGTCTGAAAAGACTTTTATATAGTACAGTAAGCCAAACTCTTTACAGAGCTTAGAGACAAGGATGTGAGAGAATTAAGTAGACTTGAAAACAATGTCATGAGCAAGTGTGTTACGGATTTATGGATATAATTTATAATTTGTTGAATTTGGGGTGGAATGATCTCTGCCTTATAACTACCTTAATTATTTTGTAAAATACTCTACTCGTATATTGTCACTTTTCAAGCATGTTGTGTAGTGGTTAAAAAGCATTAGATGGAGCCCATATTGATAAGGGTTTATTTTTAGGGCTTATGAAATCCTCAGAAACATGAGGTCAGTATTATATAGGTATTTGTGATGGCTGAAGTATTTATTACCTGCTGGAGAAAATCACAAAAATTAAACATGAGCAGTTCCTGTTGAAAATATCTATGTATGAATTTAGCTATATTTGCAGTAAGAATTTCTTTAAAAATTTTACACTATTTTTTTCACCAATCTAAACTTCTGAATAATCATTTGAAATTAGGAGTAGAGGTGTTTGAATGAAATATATTTGAGGAGAAGCCTTCCCTCTTTTAAAATAAAGTATTTTTGATATCTTTAAGTGCAGCACAACTACCAATACCTTGCAAAGATGAAAAAGGAATAATGGAGTTTAAAGTATTGAGACCTATGAATTTAAGAATTTAATATAGATCCAGTAACCTGTTGTCTCCCATTCCTTCAAGCTGGTTTCAATTAATGAAGTTATTTCTCCATCACTGTAGCCAGCTCCTGCTCCCACCAAAGGATTTCCTCTTTGGAAGGCTGTTGTACCCTTTCCTGGAAATTCTGGTGTGAGACTGCAATCTGCTTAATATTAATTATATTGTCTTCCAAATGAACCCTCTAAAGGACACTCAGGATTCATGTAACTGCAACTAGAGCTGTTCTCCAGTTCCCCAAATAGGCACCCAGACAAGTCTGGACACTACCACTCATCTTTCCAGACATTATGTAGTTCAACTTTTGCTTTGATGGAAACACTTCTCACTGCATCTGTGTCTCCCTTCTCCAGCCATGTGAGGAACTGAGGCTGACCCACAGAAATAAGCAATTGCTTGCACCTCAGCCCAGCCAACAAGACTCTGAAAACATGAAGGTGTAGAGCAATAGCCCACCCTTTTTTCTAGTGCACTCTCCCATGTTTGGCCACATTTTAGCAGCTCCTTTCTGTGGGACTCCATCAGGTTGTCTTGTATCCTCTGGACCAGAAGACTTCTTCTAAGCTTATATGAGCTAGTATTTTTTCCATCTGAGAGTCGTGAAATTCATTGCTTCATGATGTGCTTCTGACCCTGGAAAGCCCCAGAGCTACAAGAGCTGGAGACAGCTGTTAGTCTAGCAGAAACTGCCAGGTTTGTGAAGACCTTGCAAGGGACACAGAACATCAGCAGAATTAAAGGGCCCTGGGGGAAGAGCAGACCTTACCTCAAGTCAGACCAAGAGTAGAGCAAAACGGGAAACAGGAAGGGATAAGAGTTAAAGTGAGAATAGCTCTAAAAAACCTCTAAATTAAAAACTGTAAATGCGAGCCAAGAAGATCAGCTGGAGAGCTGCTTGTTTCAGCAAGGGTGATAGGTGAGGTGGTCTAGGGCTGAACTAAAGCAAGTGTGAGGCAGAAGGGTATGAGTCTGGTCAAGCTGGGAAGGAAAGGGTTGAATACAGACATGTATAATGTGAGAAGGTAATACAGAGCATAAACTTTGGCAGCTAAGACAAACATTTCTTAGAAATGGAATATTATTTTCATTTTGAGTCCATTCCTTCTTGTGCTGCTTGTAAGTAAACCAACAGATTAATATATGTTGTTGCCCCAAGTGCAGGGACCGTGTTCTTTGCATAAGAGACTGGGTGGTTTTGGTGGGGAGAGAAGGGGAATTGAGCATGAAGGAGTTCAAAAACCCCAGTCCGATTGTTCTACTTCTATTTCTGATGAGAAAACCAAAATAATGTGGAACCAGCACAGTCTCCATTCATTGATGCCCTGCGAAACAACTGCTGCAAAGGAGGAGATGGTGGGTTTTAGTGGCTGAGAGATCCCGCCACTTGCTGGAGAGCCTAAAATCAAACTGCCCACCGCTTCCTACAGCCGGCAGTCAATCACCTCCTAGTCTCCGGTCATTTGTCATCCCATAATATTCAGATCAAAGCATTCTTACCATACCATCCCTTTCCAGAGCGTAATGTAAAAAGGTTAATAGTTGAAGGTCACCAGCCTTCATCTCTCAGCACCTTGCCTGTGCCCTGCCCCGTAGAGTGCAGCTGGTGGGGCTGGGGCGCAGCCTCCCCCTCGCCCGGCGAGCAGATGCGCCGGGCCCGCTGCCACCATCAGGGTGCACCTGTTGGGCTGCCACCATCTGCTCGCCAAAATGGGAACGAGCCACACCCAGCGCCGGCTGGCCGGCTGGGGACAGCCTAATCTCCTCCTCACAGGCTTCAAACCGGCAGCCACAGCATGGGCCACACAAAGGTCGCCTGCATAAAGGCGCCAAGCGGCTCGGCTCAGCCTTGGGGGGCACCTAATCTCTGGCCATGGCGGGGGGCTGCCGCCTGTGCTGACAAGAAAGGGCTCTCTCAATTAATCCGGGGAGCTATTACCTGACAAGAAAGCATCCTGTAAACTGCCCTTTTTAAAAAAAGAAAGAAAGGTATTAAGTTAACATGTATACTAATATCAAGTAAATTAAACCACAGTGGTATTTTTGAAGACTATTTAGTGACGTGTAAGCATTGTAAAGACGCCGCCCGTGCTGGTCCTTACTCATGGGGATGACTTGTGAGCTGCACAGTGTAAGTGCTGGCTTTGGAAACTGGAGACTCTGTTCAGCACACGCCACAGCCAGCTCCTGTAAAGAATTACCTGACTTGCTGGTGTGAGTCCCAGCAGCCGGTGTCAGCACATCACAAAAAATACACTCTGTCTGGAACCTGTCACCAAAGTGCTTAAAAACGCCTTTATTATCAAATTTATAAGAAAGCAAGAAATACATGAAACATGGACAGGATTTATGCAAAAAATAAAGGTTATTTCTGAAACTTCACATACCAATCTCTCCGCCATAATGACATACTGCAGAAACCAGGACACATAATTGCATGACCTATTCAGGCTCTGTTTCAGTGTTCATTTTTGACGTATTTACCAGCACTCCATTTAACACTGAGGCGATAAAAGGGATGAATAGACAACCTGCCAACACTGACCCTTGTCCTGAGCCCTTCATGAAGAGCGCCCTTATTTCCATTAGGCCACAGTAGCAGCAGCAGCAGATGTTGGCTTCTATATGAAGCATTGCTGAGCTTTTTGTGAATATTTTTCCCCATTAAATGTAGAAAGTAGGTACCTCACTCTCAGAGAACCCCCTGGTTCCACAGTATTCTGGGATTTCATTCGATAATAGCTCAATCTCTCCAATATTCCATGCTGCCAACGCACTGGCTCGCACTGTGCTGGACAGGATTGCTGGTCCAGATCTGCACATGTGATGCTGGAAACTGAGGGCAAGACTGGTTTTCACCCAATCTCCCTCCTTACAAGCAGTAAGAAAGCAAGATCCCCTGTGTCTGAGCCCTTGAGCACAGATACCTTCTGTGTTCCATCAGCACTCTGTACTGTTTGTTTGCTTCTTTGTCCACCTGTGTATTTATGCCCGAGGGCTACACACTGAGCTCTCGGAGACAGACTCTTTTTGTTATGGGTCACTGCACTCCAATGGGACTACAATTTATTTTTTTTTTTTTGCATCAGTTCCCATCAGGTACATTAATAGAAATATAGCAAAATAAAATAATAATGACAATACTGTAAGAGCTGCTCATCACCCTTAGGCTATGAAGCCAGAGAGAATTATTTTGCTATGGTATATATTTAAGGAAAATATTCAAAGTTTCATCACTTGAAATGTTTTAATTTAGAATTGATAAAGCAGTAGAGAATAGGGTAATGATTTTACCTCTGGAGGAATTAGGACTTTTCTATCTTCAAATTTGCAGCAGCTATCTGAAGGCAAACACTGAATAGAAATATATTAAATTACTGTGAGCAATCTAAATTTTTAAGGAAGTTAAATATTAAAATACATTAAAAAAGGACAAGTTTCTCCTTTGAAGTATGCACAAGGTAATTCGGAGAAAATGTTAGAACAAGTCCATCTGCTAAATTAGTTGCAAGATACTGGTGGCTACTTTTCCATTTACACTAATGATGAGAAATGTAAAAGGCCAGCTTCATAATTCAGGGTGTTCACTTCAAGAGGTTCCAAGAACACTTATGCTAAATGTGTCTGCCTACCTAATCAGCCAGTTTCTTCTTTCCTTTAAAGACTGAAACACAATTACAGAACCTGTAGTCCCAATTTTTTATTTCCCTGGTCCCATACTAATATATATTTCAACGTCAGGAAAGCTGGAAGATGATAGAGTTGAATTAACACCTTTAAACTAAGCATATTGCATTCTCTTAAATCAATGGTTTCACTTGTGCCCTCAAGCAATATGTGATTTGTAAATTTGAGACATGCTACCTTTAGGCACTAAGCAATCTCTTTAAAAACACTAAAGTAGGCAACATATGGTGGCACTGTGCAATATGAAATTGTTCTAAAGATACAAGTTTCCAGCCTCAGTGGTACAAGCCCAATTTTAAATAAAACATAGTATCATATGCTTCCTGCTTAAACACGGCAGTAAAAAAAAGAGCTGGCTATATGGTCATCCTCTAAACGACAGAGGGAACAGTTTACACACGTACACTTGGAAACCCACTGTCTACAAACACGCCGTTACCCACTACCTTTCAATACTTGTAAATACTGAAATACGACAGCTTGTGTGTTTGCAGAGCCTTATAAGCTCATGGATTTCTCTCTTCTTATTTTTATTTTTGGTTGAATCACACAAACAAAACCACGGGTATTTTTTTGTTGTCAACTTATATGTGTGTCTCACAAAACACACATTCTATGTTCACATTTTTCTACCGCAGAGACCAGCTGGGTCACATTAGTCATGTCAAAGCATGTCAAGGACTATAACATGTAATTCAGCCCAATGTTACGGTGAAGGTGAATCCGTTCCATTACCCATGCAGAGAGGGGATAGTGGTATTTTAGCTTGGGGACATGACTTTTTACTTAAGTCTGCTCTTATTGACAAACGTACATATAAATTCCCAAAACGTAGCATAACTATTCTTTTCTTTCCATTGGTCACAAGGATAGGAAAGAAATCAGAAGAGGGAAACATGTTTTATTGTTAGTCATCAATTATCTGATCCAGCAGTTTAACAATTGGTTTGAAAAGGCATAAGACTAGACTTGGAAAAGAAATTATTATTGTGCTGGTATGTACATGGCCAGAGCCCAACTTCTCTTCCAATGTTTGGCATTACAAAAACTGTACAATTACTTTGGTCTGTAATTTAACCTAGCAAATACTGTACTTCACTGTTCCTGTCTGGAAAATGAAGAACTTTTCCTCAGGAATGATTTTCTTGTAAAATAGGAGTAAAGAATTTTATATAAAGGGTTTGTACAATTCTGTCTTGTTTCTGTAGGCATTGCACATTCTCTGTCCCACAAATGGACTTCAAGAAGGGAAATCTGAATGTTCTGGCCACTAACAGCTCTGATCAGTCATTAATTATGCAGGTCTCTTTCCTTGATTGGGTTGTCTCTCAGGCTCAGTGTCCTACAATGTATTTTTATACCAGTCTGTGGTCATCTGTGGGCTGTATGTTGGTAAGAAAGCAATGAAAGAGCCATTGTGAGCATGAATTTCTTCTACATAGGAATTTTACAGATTATATGTCACATTATTGGTGGTGCCAGATTTGTCAGTTGTCCTCAGCCATAGATAATGGAAAGTACTGGTCTTCTCCTTTGGAAAGCATGGAATTGGATCAATCAAGACCTCTTAGAGGATGCACCAGCTCATTCCTGTGGCAAACATACTCTTTACAGACAAATGACTTCTAGGCTAGTCCTTTGAAACTGGATATTTAAAGGTGTTTAGACATTGAATATTCATTGACATCAATGAATTTAGACACATTCCTTTAAGATTCTGACTCTTATCCTTGTAACTGTGAAAGGGTTAGGGCATGGCTTGCTTTTATCTGGTTTCCATCCCCATTTGATCACCTTCTTTAGGGATTCAACAATGACAAATCACAGATAAAAACAGTGAAAGGTCACAGATGGACTAGAATTGTTTAGTTAATTCAGGGAAGTTTTCTTTTTCTACTGGTGAAAAGCTCTGAATCCTGCTGTGCTGGGTGTTTGTCAGTGCCCCCAAGGCAGCAGAACACCACTGCACATTGGCATGCCTCTTCTGTTGCAAGGGGGACTCCTCAGGGCAGACCAGTGATGTAGTGGCCTCATCTCGGCTAGAACATTGTACCACTTAGAATATTTAGGGCAATTACACCAGTTCTGAGGTTGGTATGTGACCCAGAAATGAAGTAAATATGTTTTTATTAGGTTTAAATAAGGTTTAAGTAAATATATTTTAAATAGGTTTTTATTTAACCTTATTTACCTGGACAATATCTACACTCAAATCACTTTGAGGCATGCCTTGATGAGTACTGCAACCTCTTCCTTTCTGGAGTCCAAGTCAAGTATGAAAAGCAAAACTACCTTTTCTGTGACAGGTTTGTATGTGGGTTGTTTTGCTGTGCATCTTCTCTGTTTTGAAAATTTCCACAAGATTTGAGTTAGTGTGCTCTACAAGGGCTAATTTTATTACAAGCATTTTTACCCAACATTTTTCATCTGCTGCTTCTACCTACTTCTGCTTGTTGCATTAATATGTTGTGTAATCATTGCATTTGTGACTTCTAACTGGATTTTTGGAAAGACAGATGGACTCCTTTCGCACAACAAGGTATAGCTGTGCTGAAGTGTAATGAGCTGGGAGCTGTTACAGGAGATATTGATCTTACTCCAGCTTTTTACTTGTTATGGCACTAATTGTCTCAGGGTTGTTTACCTGATAAACAGAAGAATGAGATTACACATGTGGACTGTAGTCAAAGTAATGATGCCAGATAAATATTTTGTCACTACTATTAATAATGGCAATTATGGAGTTCCCTTCACTTCAGCAAAAGCAAACACATGTAAGTCCTTACAAAAGACACATTTGCAACTTGAAAAATTCAGGAATAAGAACAACTTAGACCTCATATTGCAGAGGAGACAGGAAACAACAATATGATGTGACTTTTTTCCATGATTTTGTATCAACAGTGAAATGCTTCTCTTCATGGGATGCGTTAAAATGCTATACAGTGCAACAAAGAGACAAAGAAAAGGTAATTAAAGGAGTTACACTATGATCCTTACTAAAACTGGATAGCTTTATTGTGCTTGCACTCTGACTTTTCTTTCTAAATAATGTCTTTTTATAGAAAAAAGTGCTGGTAACATAAAAATGCTCAGTGATTGAAGAGAGTCAAGTTTCAGTTTTAGTTTACAGGGCCCTTTTGGCAAGAATTGAAATCCAAAAGGAGTTTTTGCTACCTTGCAAAACTTGGACTGTAGCTCGGTTTATTTTTAAATTAATTAGAGATTCATTCCACGCTGCCAATCTAGTATTTGGGTACATATCTTTGGAAAAGTTCCAAAAAAGTGACACTCAGTTACCACGGTTACACCCACAAGTGTATCAAGTCTACCTGGAAATGATCAACCACAAGCTTAACTTGTCCCCTGAGCATACAAACGCTGTGACCTGTGAATACAATGCATTATAATGATCTACAAAAACTATGTTTGCTCTGAATAAAATGAGATGAAAGGATGCATACAGGATGGTAGAAATCCTAGTAATACTGTCAGACTGGGGACATTATGACAGCCCTCCTCTTCCTCCTGCCCCCTTCTGCTCCCACCCGTTGAAACCTGGTAGAAGATTTTACCTATTGGATTGTCCTGGCAAGATAAGTGAGATGTTTTATTAGGTTCTCACAGCTTCATAACAGGTTGGCCTGCACTTATATTTTCACAACAGATAATAGGTAATATTTGTGGTATTCCTTGGCAGCAGATAACACCTGAGAGAAACATGGCAATTTACTGTTTTTATGTTTATGTTTTTATCAGAATGCTGGGACTGCTGAAATGGGAAAAACAAACAAAACAGGGATGTTTGTAATATTGCAATAGATACACATAAAATTTGCATGTACTTTTGTTCAGAAGAAGCTTTAACAGAAATACTTTTCAGTACAGAAAAGATTCCTATTCCCGTACAGAACTGCCCCAAAGATCCAAGGTACACATATCTCCGTGTGAAGAATACACTTAAAAGAGTATGTGATAGATTTGGCAAGCCTCTCTTTTTTGTCTCTGCCTAATGCAAACAGGATTCCACATGTGATCTTTTCTACAGACCTCTCATAAATACAAAGCAGAGGAAATGTTCTCATGAACCCCTGCAAAGAGAAGCCATCAAACTTCACCTCTGAGTTGTAAAACAGTATCATATGCTTCAGGTACTATGATAAAATACCACTTGCAATGTCCTTGTGCTGCCTGGATTTCATAAATCAGACTGCAGAACAATAGAAATTTGATGTAGAAGGAGCCTGATAAACCGTCCTCTTCACCTTATTTCCACTGCCGCATGCTTCAGGCTGTTTTGTCAGCCCTTGTTTCAAAAGGGCCAAGTGGCAAGGCTTTCATAATATCCCTTACAATTTTATTCCACACTTTAATACATCTCATTGTCTGGGAATTTCCTCCTCTCGTACAGCCTGAAGTTTGCCTGCTTTAATTTCAGCCAATCGTTGCTTGCAATACCCCCTCTGTGCTAGGCATAAATATTTTATCTTTCACTTGAGGTTTGAATCGTTTCAACAACAGTCAAAAGGAATTGAGCATTTGCATGAATAAAAGAAACATCTAGAATCATTATAGCTAAAAACAATGTGGATTTTGGAAAGAAGGTAAAAGCTGTGTTTGAGAATTTCGACCACCTTTTTCCTACCAGAAATTATGGATTCATCTTATCTGACTGTTCCCAGCACCTGCTATAGGCCATCCTTGGGGATGGAGTGCTTGGAGTATTCTGGGAATGTGGGGTTCACAAGAACTTCAAAGCCTGTGACTGACTGATAATTCGCTCATTCTTAAAACAGGGAAAATGTGATTTTCACAGCAATATAAAACATAGATCCTAAAAGTTTTTCAGTAATCACCAGTAACCCTTATTCATTGTGTCTGGATTCATGGGGAATAAAGGAAGAAAAAGCATTTAAGGACAATTCTACCTTTCTCTAATAATTTTCTCTGCTTAAAGCATGAACATTTTCTACTATTTGTATCTGCAGAGGTCTGCACTAACTTCAGTCAGTGCCAGCTGAAGCCAGAACCTTGACATGTGCTTGCTCACTACTCTGAGCACTAGAAACTTGTGGTGTCTTTCCACACTTGAAATTCTTCCCCACTCTCCACAGTCCCTAATAATATCCTGGACATGTACCATCATCTTTATTCATGAGAGTGCAGATGCAGCCAAATTAGAGGCAGCAAAGCACATTTTACACAGTAGAAAATACAATCTGTCTTCTTTTTGATTTTTTTTTTTAATAAAAAAGTTTTATTTAAAAAAAAATATCAGACAGTAAGATTTAAATTCAGCACCACCCGTTGCAAGAGTCTGTTTAAAAATGCACAGCTGGCTTGATGATGAGTGACAAATCAAAAGTCAGAGTGAAACTTCCCAATCATCTGAGCCCTTGCCACCCGATTAGCAGAAGAAAAACAGGGCAGATGGAGGGAGACGCAGCAGTTCGGAGGGAACAGATGGCCACTACGAACTTGATATATGAAATTAATAACACTTTCTCAAATACAATTAGTAGCAGGAATACATTACCTGAATTTTCATAACTGTGAGCAAGCTGACATTAAATGAGGTTTTTCAGATTAACAGTCAATATAACATTGATATTTGGAGAGAAATAAAAAATTATATGGAAAGTAATAAGGACCTTTCTGCTTTTTGTGCTATAACTGATTATGAGTGCCCAGCTGTACAAAGCCTGCATGATTCTATAGTTTGAAACTCCCCAGATATGTGCTTTCATGATTAACTCATTTATTTCTTAAACCAAAGACAGGCAACATGAGGTTTCACACAGGCTCTCACTGTGTCGTGAGAATCCATCTCACAGTGAAGGTTTCTTTGGTCCCTACAGCCAAGGGCTTATAAAAATCTGGAGTAAAATTTTCAGAAGATAAAATTGGTTTTGGAAATCTAAACCAAGATGTCTTACCAAGGTGTGTTTCCACACCTTCTGAAATGAAATCAGGCCCATTTAATTTGTCTTTAATTGGGCATCCAACACAATAATTCTGCTTTGAGAACTCTGAGTCCTTCTTTTATACATAGTCTGTACAGAGGGGACAGGATTCAGAACAAGAAAAGGGAAAACATGGAATGCATTTAAAAGCCTGGCTCAAGGCTTGGGAAGAAACAGCTTTATAACACTGCACATAAGCCAGCTCAGTGGACTGCACAGACACACGTCTGGGTGAGGGGATGACAAGGACCTTGCTCGTTTCCCTACAAGTCCTGGCATACCTAGGAGAATGATTAAGTAGGTGTTTCTTTAATCATATGTACTGACACTTTTTCATAAACCAGAGGTGGTAGAATCAGCTGAGACGTCATTTTCTCAGCTTAGAAGTGTTACAAAAAGAATTAATATAAACAAATTCTGGCACTCTCTTAAGGAAACAGAAGTAAAAAATATTGTTTTCAAGTTAAAACTGGCTATTGTTTTCAAGTTAAAACTGGCTTTTTTAGAGTGTGAGCATACATATACATACACACACCAAAGAAAGCCTTTTATTTTTCCTAATGCAACAGCTGTTCCAGAGAACCTTAAATTTGGTGTGAAATCCTTCTGTCATTCATACTGGCTTTTCAAACTAAAATTCAGATGTATAAAAAGGACATTCTTGAAAAGTCAAGACAGGATTGGAAGTGCAAGAGATGGGATTGAAAATTCAAAATTTACTATATAAACATTTTCCTGAAATTGTCTGAAATAAACAATGGCATTTTTAGGCATTTTATAATTCTACAGGAATTATATAGCTTTTTTCTCCATAGAACTCTCCTGAAAGCTCTAAGGGAACCTTTTAAGCCCTTGCTACCTGACACCTGGGATGATATGGAAATACAGTTGAGTTTCTTCCTTTCACTGTCACACAATTATCACTTTTTTCTCCCTTTCCTCTCTGTTGTTATTTTCTTTATTGTTGCTCCTCAGCCATAGTCGACAGATGCAAATGTAATTTGTTTATGAATCACAGCACATATTTATGTGAATATACCATATGAATATGCTTGCAGTATGATTTCAGCTGGGTGAATACTGCAAAAGATGATTTGCAAACACTGCTTTGAATAAAGGGCATGATACAAAGCTCATTGCAATCCATGGGATGACTCCTGTTGGCTTCCAGGAGTCTGGCTCAAGCTCCAAGCCAAGACTTTCCATTCAAAGGAATACTTGCTTGCTGATTGTCTGTTGTTCATGTTTATCCAGGCAGGGCTTTGTTTGTGCAAATACTGGGATGAAGCTTCTACTCGGGGTAATGCACATTTCTGCACAAATACATGAATTTTCTCTATGACTACATATGGTCATATGGAAGTGTTATCAACACAAGAATCTATGAGTAATCATTTTTAATAATGATTTCAATGATCTGTGGAGAGTTCAGGAGTCCCAGGCACACACATTTTATGTAGTTTTTCAAACCAAGATTTTTCCGTCGCAAACAGAGCTGTCATCCACGACTGGGACACAGTAGTACTGTACCTGAAACAAACAGATAGAGCTTGGCCTCATGCTGCCTGAAAGCAATAGCACATTTGGCTTCAACAAAGGCAGGTACAAGATTGTCCTCAGCACTGTAACTTAAAAATGCTGAAAATAGAAATGAACTTGGGCTTTAGGTTTCAGAGTTTTTAAGTATTTTCTTAGTACTTTAAATTTCTGTTCTGCAAGGTGTCATTTGGATGGATGTTAAACTCACAGGACCTTACAGAATTGGGTTTGGGTCACTGCCAGAGAGCATAGCTGTTATTGTTGGGTCTTGTATTCATGGACAATGTCTATTGTCTTTACCCATATAAGCAGGTTTTGGCCAGAAGTACCATTTCTCACACCAGACACACAACAACATGATTGGCATCACACTCTAATGAACAGTAATGAGAAAAAGTGTTCCAACAACAGAATGAAAATGCCTTTGAGTGCAAATGTTAAAGCATCTCTCTTTTGATTTCCACTGCCAACATTTAAGTTGCAGAATTTGGTAATGTTTATTCTTCAGTTCTAGAAACCCTTTGCAACTGCCTTCAGTCTTGTCTCTTTCACTTTCTTGCATGGCAGAAAATATCTTCAAATGACGATACAAACTGGCACCAAACAAAATCTTTCTATGTATTTAAACTTTTGCTGTTCACTTGACTCAGTGACCCGGTGGTATTGTCCAGAATTGCATTAACCAGTTCCAGGCAGTGGAGACAAAAATTCCTTTCATTCATCAACAGATAAGGAGTTTTGACAACTATCCCTTGGGAGCAAGAGAGGAAAAAAAAACCAAAAAAACCAAGAAGAGATTACAATGTAATAATGTAAAAAGCACAGTCAAAGAGCCAAAGAAAGACTGGAGGAAGCTGTAGGGCTGCCTGGGCAGACAGGGAGACTGCTATCAGAATTGAACAAGAGAAAATCCAGATCCCCCTTCCACTCCTCTACCTGTTTCTTCTCAATGTCACTATCAGTGCACACAGTGATATAAAACAGGTCCAACAAGTATTCCAGTAACTCCTCAGGACCACCAGGCAAAACCAAAAACATTCAGGGCTTGACACTTAACCAAGGCAACATGCCAAGCTTATCACATGTGAAAAAGCCTTGTAGAGGAAAATAATCATCTTCATGTTCACAGGGTCTGGGTGTTAACTCTCCAAAGACTCTCCTGTATTTTCCACTCCTTTGACTATTGCAGATGAAGGGGTTATTTGCACGGAAATTCAAACCTCTGAATAGATTTTTGTTAACTAGAGAGCATGGGAAGGAGCCAGAGATGTCTCTTTTGTATCTTAGTACTGATTATAAACAGGGCACTTGTTACTGCAGAGGCTTGCATGCCAAGATTGCCCAAAGGATGGTCAGCTTTCTGTGTGAACCAGAAGTCACTCAAGGAGCTGAAGAGGGGACAGCAGTTCCACTTTCTCACAGCCTTCAGAGTTTCATTTTTTTTTTCCCTTTTTTGCAGTGGAAAAATAAATTTTTCAATAACATAAAAATGACTTGTGTCAACAAACTGTAGTGACCCCAAACCAGAAATGGGGCCCCTGTCCAGCTGACTGCCAACATTTGCTTCATGTCTTTCTTCACCTCTTATGCCTGGAGACTCTGAGTCCAATTCCAACATGTTTGGTAGTGACACCTCACTGAAAAGGTTCTTTTTGGCTCCTACCTGAGAGGATGTAGAGGACTGGTTAGCCGGGAACAAGGAAGACCTAAATTCAAGTTCCTGTTCTGCCAGATTCAGAGTATGAAACCTGAGCCATTACTCTAACCTCCTGAGACATTACTAGGACTTCCCTTGTTCTCCTCTCCCCAAATCAACTAGAGCTCTACTGTAGCTTAGTGTTGTACCACTGGTTATTGCTCATGATGAAAGACTAAAGCTTGTTGACAAGTCTTTTTTTTAGGAATAAATCAGGGCATACTTTGAGTTTAGCATCTGATATTATTTGAAGTTAGCATATAGTTCATTTGCACCTGAAGATGCATGATCCTGTGAGATGCTGAAGGCCTCAGATCCTCAGCCCTTAATCACAAATAAGTGTTAAGCATTAATCAACGTTAATTACAAATATCATACTCATACACATGTAGCCATTCAAGAAAAATATCACTAATTTTAATTGGATGCTTCCAAACATTAAAATTGTGCCTTCTTTTCTTTCATTGAACACTACTTTATTTCTCCCCATTAGATTCCTGCCACCTGTATCTTAAGTTCCCCTCCAGCATAATTCATTATTCCCCTTGCATTTACTTTCTTTTGAGTGAGGACTTGAATCTCTGAAATGCTTTATATGTACTGTGCAGTCGCTGAATATTCAGCTCTCCACAATTCAGTGATGCTCAGCTTCACAGAGTGTCGAATATTATGGTATTTGGGAACTCATGACAATTAGGGACAGAACTCAGAAATACTGTTTAAGGCACAATTTTTTACACTTCCGTCTGCATTGTGGCTGGGCAAGTGGAAGAGGTGGAGGTAAAGACAAGCACAGTGTTTGCATAATCTGAGAAAAACTTCCTGAGCCTTTCTTCTGAGGGGATATGGGAGTCGCATACATTATTTCTACCTGATGCTGGAGGGACATTGAAATATTCATTTAATCAGCATCTAACATCAGTGGATTTGAGAGCATAAACTTTAATTTCTCACTGGAATCAAATTGAATGACACTGACAACTACGAATATAAGAGACACAGATTCGCAAGCTGCCCCTGCTAAAAACATCAATCGCTTCAAAGTAATTTTTGGTATTGTCAGTTAAAAAAAATAAATTAAAAGAGAAAGCCTAATGAGTATGTTTATGACCAATGGGAACGTCAACAAGCATCTGTTGATGAGAACCTAGCAGAATTAGTGCTGAAGAAATATGACTTGGTTTACTACCTGTAGGATCTCTGTTACATTGGTGGCATGCATTTATGAAATGTTATTTTTCCTGCAGGTAAAGAAAATATTAGTTAGGAAATACTTACTTTGACTGTTATTTTTCTGACCAATCTATTAGAGAGGCTGCAAATGCTGAGGGCACTGTGATGGCTCTGTAGAGATCATCTTGGTCTCTTACTCACATCATGTAGCCTTTAAACTAAAGTACCTCAGCTGGAACCTGGAAATAGCTGTATTGTTCACATATCTAACAACCATGGGTTTGCAATGATTATTACGTAGGTAAATAAATGCTGTGGTCCTTACAGATAAGTCAATAAACTGAATGAAACTGATGGTTCTGTAGGCAAAAGCATTAAACAATAAATTGTTTCCTTCTGACTGGTGTCCTTTTTGCCTAATTTCTCTTTCTGGGACTTCCATCGATGGCAAGTATGCTCTCATGGAGTGCTCCTTTTCCTGGAGCTAGTCTAAGGATTTCTCTTCTGACCTTACGCTTTCTCTCCTTGACACTCAGAAGAACTTGCTTTCCTGTGTTCCAGTTTTCTGGCCCATCTGCTGCCCTCCCACACATGGCAGAGGGCAACAGATGGGTGATAATCATGCGGAAAAAGGCAAATGGAGGCCATGCGGAGGGGAAATGCAGCTCTGTGGCATCGTGCCCTGGCAACACAAAGCCACCACGAGTCATCCACTGCACACACACCGTGAATCCATCAGTGACAAGTAAGGCGTGTGGCTGGTTGGAATAGGAACAGTTTGGGACACTGCCAGTGCTGGGTGGCTGGTTTCCACTGGTAAACATTGTCACTTATGGTACAGCACTTATCAGGAGTAAGCGAAGCACACCTTGTCCACCTCTTCAAGAAAGGCTCATCTCCATTTCTGATGTGAGGGCAAGATGATATTTCATGGTGTCTCGTTTAGGGCTCCTTTAGGTTGCAGACATAGAGCTAATTTGCGGTGTAAGTCTAGTGAGCTCTGATGCTGGAATGAAGGAGGCATGCACATAACAATAACCAACATGTTTGCACAGGTCTGAAGCAGCTCATCTGATTCTGACAACAGCTTGCTAGCACATGTAAAGTCACCGGCAGGAGATGACAGAAGAAATGGACTTGGCAATGTCAGTCAGCCACAGATGACTGTGAGCTATCAATATGATCCTGAAGAAAAACAACAACATAAAAAAAGAGGCAAATATTGTATGAGGGTATTATCATGTTTAAAAGAGCACAAAGGATATCTCTCTGGTATGTTGGTGCATGGCTACCTCAAAATGGCAAATAAGAAGAGTAAAAAGACTTGTCTATATGGTCCATTGGTGTATTGCAGCACAAAGATCATGACTTGATAGCCTTAAGGTTTCTTTCTAGTGCAACATAATGCACATCTCTAGGAAACACATGCAGTCCCATTAGCAAAGTGTACCTTTGCCAAAGAAATGAAGGCTACTTAAGTTACAGTTCCATCAATAAAACAGTCTTACATTTTTAAAAAGTTTTAATTGCTTACAGAGCTGTACAACCTTACAACAGATACAGAAATACTAACAGGCTGAACCTTAATAACCTGCATAAATTTCTTTAAGAACTGTGACTTCTCTACTATGGTATGAAATGGTATGTAATTGTCACTGCTGACAGGATTTGAGGAAATGGCATGAAGTTGTGCCAGGTGAGGTTTAGGTAGGATATTAGGGAAAGGTTCGTCACCCAAAGAGTAGTTGGGCACCCCTGGAACAGGCTCCACAGAGAAGTGGTCACAGCACCAGCCTGACTGAGTTCAAGAATCATTTGGACAATGCTCTCAAACACCTGGTGTGACTCCTGGGGTGTCCTGGGCAGGGCCAGGGGTTGGACTTGATGATCCTTGTGGATCCCTTTCCAACCCAGCTTGTTCTGTGATTCTGTGACATCCCGTGTGTTAACTAGCAAGCTGGAACACAATATGCAGATGGGGTAAATATGCTGAGCAGTTGTCCATGTTGTATTACCTTATGTTTGAGAAGCCAGATGAACAGAGAAGTTCTGATCTGCTCCCTTCCAGCAGTAAAACACTGACGGAATAATGCCAATGCTGCTAGATCAGATAGGCAATATCATCTGGAAAACTGCAAATAAAAACTCTTGACTGTTCAGACAGGACACACAACCTTCAAAACCTTTGAACAGTAAAGAAGATATTTCAAAAGGATTTTAGAAAAATGACTTAAAATTATACTTTCCAAGGCCTTGGATCTACAACAAATAAGTAATACTATGGTTCCCAGATAGTTTCTACCTACAGTGAGATTGTCCAAAATGAAGTTATGAAATAAAAAAAATGTACAAAATGAGATAGTGGAAGGAAAATACACATAGATGCTAATGACAAATGATAATGTGATTTGTTAAGACATAATTATGAGCTAGTCTGAAAGATCTGTTTGTTCTGCAAGGCCATTTCATAATAACCAATACCAACAGGATTTTACCACTGTCCTGTGCAGAATCAAGGCAGGGATGAGCAGTACCAATCTCTCTTGGTTTTGGAGGGTTGGCAAGGTAAAACTAGTTTTATTTTTTTATTTCCTTGCCAGCCATTTCTTGTCCAAAAAGTAAACCCTTTGCATTCCATATTATTTTCCAAGAATAACAGCTTTGGATGTTTACTTTGGCTAAATTAGAGAAGTTGACCACCTGTTTGTAGAAAAACAAGACATTCTTGCAGATGGAAGTTCTGAGCTATGATAAGGAGTTCTAAAAGAAATGTTGTTGGGTGCATAGAGTGAAGTAGGCAAAATACAGACACCAAAAACCTCTTTGTGGACATTTTTGAGTGTAGGGTAGATGAAACGGAATAAAAATCTATAAATTTTCTCAACTCCAGTTTCATAATGAATAGCGAAAGCATCATATCTTGAATTCTGCAGAAATGTACAGGACAGTATTGATTACTGTAAAAGGAACAGCCTTGTGTAGCAAAGAGATGGATGAGGTTCTTTATATGCTCTTGAAGATGAGTGTCCCATAAAACCAGAAATTTGCAGTGTATATATGGTAGTTCTTACATACAAAATGGTCTTTCAGCAAATGAATTATGATGTGTCAAAATGACTCATAGGGACTTTGCCACAGTGCAGTGTGTTTGAGAAAATTGCTGCCACAGAGTAAATATTTTTTGTGTTGATTAACTGTAACACAGCTGGCCTCTGACTTTGCAAATTTAATGGAAATTTCAGGGTTAATGACTGAAACTTATCCTCCCTTGCACTATCCTTGTTTTATTTTCTCACACGCACAAAAATGCACACCAAGTTTGTACAAAAAATCTCACTTATGTTGTTATTAATGAGAAACATCCAAGCAAGTCAACATACCTGCACTACACATGTACCAAAGAAAAGTACAGAGGTTTTAGGAGACTCATTCCTTCCGAAAAACCACATTCTAATGAACTGCACTGACGTATCACAATGAATAGTCTGCCTGATCACTATTAAAAGTTGTTCATGATAATAAAAAAATGCAAAAGAATGAAAGAGAGATTGTGTGGAAGATTGATTCCTAAGATAAAGGAAATCAATGAATCAGAAATGTTCCTGAGCTCTATAACCCAGCACCTGAGAGGAGGGAAAGGCCCTTGCTTTGGTGTATGGCCTTAACATTTCTGTTCATAGAAAGATTTTACTTGAAATCTTGCAAGGTCAAACTTCTTTTGCAGGTGTCTGGGTCCTCTTTTTATCAGCCAGGCAGGAAATTTCATACTTTATGTGATGATTTTGCTTGGTTTTCTCCCCTGCACTGCCCTCGTTTATGCTCCTGTGCAAATGGCCAGGTTGGGCAGGGCTCCTGCAGCTGCTTTGCAAATTCCCACTGTTGTAGTTGCAGATTCATCACCTTTAAGTGTGCATATTCTACCATAAAGGGGACTTAATCCCACAGAGGATCATTCTCAGGTCCTCAAACACTTTAGTTGCAAACAGCAACTAAACAGTTAACTAAACAGCAACTAAACAGTTGGGAGCTAAAGATGTAGGCAGTAGCTCTGCAGTTTTGGGTAGGGATACAAGATATCATCCTGCTTGTCAAGGAATTCTTGGGGAGTGGGAGTGGATGGTGCGTGTCATTTTCAAGTCTGATTTCTCTGATCACTTAATGCTGTCCAAGTTCATTAAAACACCTGAAGAAAATGATGTACTTGCAGAGGCAATATAAAAAGGAATCTACCTGCTGAAGTGAGTGAGAAAATAGAGCAGGTGAGTGCTTACAAGAGCAAAAAGAAATCTTACAAGAGAAAAAACAAATTACAAATAAATAAATGGTTAGAGAAATAAAACAACACACCTCTTTTCTGAGACACCAGGCTAGAACACAACCCTTGCAGCATGTTTTAGCCTGGTGGGCATTAATCAAAGTGCTTCCTATTCTTTTCTTTTCTTCCTCCTGCTCCACCTCCCCATACTTTTATTCTCCTTAGAACAATTCTATAATAGCCACTTACTTTAACTTCAAGAAAAAAGGTTTATAGAGTGCAGCGAAATTTGATTTCCAAATTCAATCAATTCTATATCCAGGAAAAATAGATAATAATGATTGTAGAATCAACAGATACCACTGACTTTCTGAAATTAATCCATTCTAATAATGCTGATCTCTTCCCAGATCAAAGGAAAGGTTGGATAATTACATTTTTTCCCTTCATATAATTACATTTTTTCCCTTCATATAATTACATTTTGTTTGCAAGTTTCTTGTGGTTCAGTTTGCAAAGGCTTTAGAGAGAGTCCTGTGTGCCTTACTTGCCCACTCTTCCTGAGGCAATATTAAGCGAAATTTCCACACGATGAGATTATGTTGGCTTCTATGTAATTTTCATGCAGAAGTCCCAGGAACGCTCTGTGCATTTGGTATGCCTAAATTCTATAAACTTTTTCCTTGATGGTGGAGCAGACTCAAGGTCTTTCAACATTGGCATGGCAGAAACTTGAGAATGGTCAGGATAGTCCAACCACATGAAGAATGGTCCAAAGAAGGTGAGCTGGGATGGAGATTAGCATTAGAGAGCTGGGCTGCCTGGCCCTTTTGGCTGCTGAAATCACAGCAGGGGCAGCTGATAATGCGTCAAGTAGCCAAAACTGGAGTCACCCCAACTCTTCCTTCTCTGGCAACCGCAGCAAACCCGACTGTGAACTTGGCTATGGAACAGTTAAAGACAGATTATCCTCCTGAACAGGAATGTCCTGGGCACTCTTCTGAATCCATAATGTCATGAAAACCCACTGGCCAAAACCTAATTTGAAGCTCTAAGGTTTGAACGATGAATGAAAAGTTATACATGAATGCACATAGGAAATAAAATGAAGAAAACCCAATAGCACGGTCCTATAAATAGTGTTTGGCAAACAAAAAGTACAATCTATTATGATATAGTAGTCTCCATTTTTCTGGAGATATGACTTCCAGTCATTATGTTTACATGTTCTTAGAAACGTTTATATTTAGTTTTATCCAAGAAAAGAAGTGACATTTGTAATAAAGGAAGAGCATAAATAGCCTAACTGGTTTGACTGGAGTAGGATATTGGTCTAGTAGGACCACTACAGAGCCAAGCCTTGCCTTTCATTCAAGGTCTCGGAATGTAACTTCACAGCCCTAGAATCTGAATCTGTTTCAGTGATTTTCCTTCTGTGTCAAGCCCTTAACTATTTTCCAGATTCATTTCAAATGTGAATGAAATCTCCTAGACACATGCTTAATCAAATATGATGGCACTTTTATGATTCTCTTAGCTGACAGGGAAAGTCTAATTTCTTTTGAATCTAAGCCCTTCCTCAATCTTGAACCCAAACCCAGTTTCTAGGTAAGTCAGACTCAGCACTTTTTCCTGTTTTGATCATTGTGGCACAAAGGAGCCAGCAAACAGTCCAGGAAATCCTACTATTAAACAGAGGGGAAGACTTTGAAAGATCATAGAAGCATCTCAAATCCCTTGTCATTAGAAGATTTAGCTCTTGCAGAAGTGTTTCTAAGGGTGTTGGTTTGACCCATGAGAAGCACTCATGTACATCCCCATCCCAGCACGGATGATTTGTACACAGAACTCCCACTTCTGCTCATAGGGTAAATCCACATCACCTCCCTCAGACATATAAAAATCAAAGCATTATACTCCACATCTTCCCTTCCAAGAGCAGAAGACAATATTCATCTATGTGCACAGGGAAATGTATGCATCCGCTTATTTAAGTGCTTCTCTGCCTTTTTGGATACAAAACCACAGCTGATGAAGTACACTGTATTCCAGATTTTTTTTTTCTTTTTCCTTTTAGTCTATTCCTCTTTTAAACTTACAAAATAAACAATAATGTTCCCAGGAGAATGTTATATCTGTGTAACTTTTTCCACTGTATCGATAATTACCGTATTTCACATGCCCCTTTTAATTACTTAATGTCTGAGATTAAAATTCAACAGCCTCTCTCGAAGAGAAAGTGCTTTAATATCTGAAGTGCTGCTCCTGTAAATTGGCATCTGAAAGATAGGCTAAAAAAGGGGCATAAATACGAATGTTCCCATCCTTCCTGACTGACTGCAATACCAATGAGCGGCACCGACTTTACACAGACCTCCCACACTCTTGATAGGATGTTTTCTAGCAGAGTGATCCACAAATATTATCATTCAATGACAATACAGTTTTATCAAGGTACGTCTCAATCCGCAGGATACGAGCCCCACAGAACAGACGGAAGATTTGGCGCGGCGATGCGCGCACGGCGTGTGTTACTTACTGGTTATTGCAGTGGTCATACCGAGTCCCGTATGGCGCTACATTAACGAATGGCATGCAAGCACCTTCTGTTGAAACATCTGCGACAGGGAAATCTCAGGCATTTTTCCAGATATTTTTTTGTGCTCTCGACCAAATTTTCATTAGGGTTATAAAACCTGGCAGGCAGCATTGTTGTGTATGATTTTTTAATAAACTGGGACATGCCTTTGTTAGAGGAGTGAAGAAAAGGGTTCTTTAGAGACTTCTTCCTATTACAAAAAGTTCAGAAAACATATGACAGCTCACCAAACAGTGTCTCCTAACTTTTTGTCTGTCTTCTCAAAGACTAAGATTTCCTGCTTCTTTAGATGTACACAAAGATTTACAGGCTTTGGAATGAAACTAAAAATGTAGATTTTTTTCTAAATTTTATCTATCAGATTAAATGATTCCAACAGTGGCATTATTAGAGAATGCATTCAAAGAAAGAGCACGTAGCTAACATAGATTTTTAGCATCTTTTTGATGCCTGCTGCCAGGAATCGCACAAAGGATTTTCACTTACTTAACAGACAAGGTCCCTTAGAAAAAAAAGGAAGAAAGGAAAGCAAATGGACATGTGCAGATCAGATCTTGTACACAATGCAAGCCTAGAACATAGCCTTACTCCTTTTTCTTTCTCTTTTCCAGAAACATGCCATAGCCTGCTCTCCCTTCTCTGCTCCCCTGCAAGACAACAGCAACCAGGCACAAATTGAAGTTCCATTTTGCAATTCTCCCTGCCACACTATGAACACTAATGCAGAACAAACATTCTTGGCAGTAAATATGTACATTATCATTATGTAAATAGGTATGTTATCATTATAGCAAAATGATGATGTTCTTTACTAAGACTATATTCCCTTTCCAAGAATATTATGTACTTTGAAGTATAATTTCCATTATGCCACTGGGGCTGAAAAACACTTCAGTTCAACAATAATTAGTGTACTGTATATAACAAAATGTTTACCATGGATAAAGATGATGTGCAAACCTAAATCTTTTTGGATAAACAAACAAATGCAGTTTTACATGGTGGTGTTCAGCCTGAGTAACCAACAGAAAGCATTTTCCGACTAATATCCATGCCCACATCCAAGGTGAGCATCATATTGATATTTTATACCAACAACACCATAAGCAATAACATTTTAAATTGTATGAGGTGAATGATCTACTGTTAGCATGAAGGTGACTTCATTCCTGAACCTTAAATGAACTAGAAATGACTGCATGTCACAGGCTGCTGGCACTGTTAACAGTGTTTACATGAAGTCCATTGCTCAAGCGCAGGTAAGTATATCAGCACTGCAAAACCCAAATCCTTAGGTTTTAATAATTCAAAAAGTTTTTGTGATCAAAGAGCAAGGCCAGGTCAACTCCTAAGTCCAGCAGCTGTAAGCTACTTGTACATACCTACATAACCCATGCTATTACCTGAGAATCCAGGAGATGTGTGTCCTAGACTGAGGTTTTTTCTTACAGAAAAACAGAATTGCTGGTATAAGTAAAATTGGATGAAAGTGTTAATATTTTCACAGCTTCTTTTGAGGTGAGTAAATGTAAATACTTGTCTCTCATTTTCTCTGAAAAAGTGGATTAGTTATTTAGAAGTATGTAAATGCATTCAAAATGTCTTCAGTTTCTTCATACTCCTTTGAATGCTGCTTTGAACTGAAAAATCAATTTTCAGAAAGGAAGATATGCCAATTAGAATTAAAAAAAAAAACAAACAGAAGAAAGGAAACTAATTTATAAATTATAAAATATATAATGGCCACATTCCCACTGTTCTGCTGCCTACTTCTACCACATACCACATTGGAATTGTGAAAATATTGTGTGAAAATATGCATATGACTCTCAGCATTCTTCATTATGCACCAGCTCCCTTCAGAAAGCTTTTTCTGGGAAAAATTCAATAAGGAGGATAGCCTTTGAGGACTCTCACAGAGATTGTGCATGGTGATTTCTCTTTTCCAAATGCCAATTATTAGATAACTGTTTTACATCTTCAGGCAAATATTGTGAAAGCATAACAAACTACAAATTACTTTTCTCTGGCATTTCTATTCCCTTGTTACTTCAAAGCATCTGATACACCTTACCACACATGTGTAAAGCATTTCTGCAAAGGATGCAACCACATGTGTGTCACCGAGTCAGTGGTTTTCTTCTCTGACATCTGAAAACAGCTGCTGATGTTGGGCTGTCCAGTGTCTCTGGCCAGGCAGGACCAGCACGTGTCCTGGCCAGTCCATTGGATCAACAGCTCCCAGCCAGCTCCCCAGGTCCTGACTGTGAAGCCAAACCAGCTGGGAGGAAGAAATAGCAGCAGCAGGGAATAATTTCCCATTTCCCTTGGATGTTTGTTTCAATTTTATTTCTAGCCAATAAGACCATGGGAAAGTCTAATTTCTTACTGATCCTCTCTAAACTTAAGCCTCCTCAGCAAAGTGTATTACAAAATGAGACTATGGCTGCTATAGGAGAAATATTTCTCTGTCTTTTAGACCTGTTGTTTACTAGCACCACTGGTTTCTCCTTACTCTTCTATTGAGAGAAGCAGTGAGCTCCCTGTTTATATTCTCTGAAATATCCGTGCCTTCATGTACCTCTTTTATATCACCTGAACATTTTTTTGAAGCTGAAAAGTCCTACTCTGTTCAGTCTCTTTGCATATGGAAGCCATACCATACCTATGGATACCTGTTACCCTTGTCTAGGATACCTTTCCTACTTCTACCACACCTGCACACAATATAAGATATAATATACTGATCATTTATAAGATAATCCAGTTATATTTTCAGTCATTTCCCACTACTAGTGGAACAGAAAACTCAGTTTCCCATAGGCAGTCACAGCTTGAACTATGAAAATAATTGACTGGGCAAGTTGCTGGTCAAGTGGAAATAAGTCATCCAAATGAAAAATTCATTTCAAGTCAAGAGGAAGCAAACAACACCAAAAAATAACTTATTCCTGCAAAGCAAACGAACTACTTATAAAAAATCCTATCATTTCCAGATGAGATGAAAAACTTTCTTTTATTCTAAGGATTTTGGCAGCTTTTAAAGAAAACTTATGGAGAAGTTACCCCAAAAAGCTTACTTTTTTTTTGAAATTTAAGGCAAAAGAAGTGACTGGAGTGAATAATGAAAAGAAGGAGCAATATGAGCAAATGGATATAAGCAGGACTTTATAAATCACACCAGAATGCTCTACGTTTTCCTCTCTAATCTAAGCACCACTATCAATATATTTGTTACTCTTGTTGCTTTGATATAGCCAGTTAGGACATGTACCTGACAGATTTCCACTGATACGTAGCATTAGGAGTCCAGGTCACTAAAGCCAGCACTGGGCTGCTCACACAATATTGTGCTGCTGGAGCTCAGACCACTTCCTATGCCTGTAAGATTTTAAAGTAGCACTTGGGCAAAATCATCAAACACAGCATCATCCACAAACACAACAGTATCTGGTGTCCAAGTCTTTCCAAGATGAAGAATGAGCAGAGGAAGTATCATGGTGCACTCTGAAAAAGCAAACAGAGTGCAAGGAAGAGCTTGGTTACTCAGACAGTTGCTGTAATGTGGACAGCAACAGTCTAAGTATTGAAGCTTCCCATTTCTTCCATATGAAAAATGCAGCTGCCATAAGAGATTGACACAGTAGTTTCATGTAGGTAGATGAGCTGTCTAATGGAACAATGATATAATGTAGCCCAAGCCAAAACTGAAACAAAGCTTTAGCTAGTGAGAACAATTAATTCTCAAAAAAATATGTCCATGGAACAAGAGGGCACTGACATAATTCTGAAGTTTTAAACTTTCTGAAGTTAGTACTTCTGTTTCTCCAGCTGGTGATATTTTCTCAATTTCATGAATGGAAAAAGTCTCTCTCTTCAAGAATTCTGTTGAAGAAAAGATTTAAGGGTCTGAGAAGATTTTGCAGCTGAAGAATCCAACATGTTCCAGCCAGTAGCAGGGAGGAAGATGGTGAAGGTTTTTCTGCTTTTCATGGTTACTTGCCCTGAGGCCAACAGAAGTTGCTATAAGACCAACTTTCCCAAAGCTGGTGACACATTGTGGAGGAGGAGCATCATGGTGGAGCTGTGCTTTGTTGAAGGTCATATGTCTGGGTTACAATACTCAGTTAACTTTTTAAAAGAACAGCACATAAAACGTTGTGGTGCAGGCAAGAGCATCTCTTGATATCTGTATTTTGCATGCCAGTTTGTGAAAAAAAGAAAATACGCATTCCTCTCCCACTGAAATACAGGCAGCCCTGCAGATTGATTTTGGTCCATGCCATGAGGTTAATGCACAGCTTGATCTGCACTGACATGAAAATACCATCTGCATAACCCCGGCTTGCCTTGCTGGGAGAAGATACAGGACTCAGCAGCTGGTCTCAGCTACTCTGGGAAAATGTTCGTCTCCAGACCAAGTTTGGATCCAGCCATATCTGGCAAAAGTATTATAACTATATCACATGCATACTCCAGAGAAATCTTAGGAAGCTTAATGGAAGTTCAGTTCATATGTTGAGGCTGTTACATGAAAAGTATCAGGAAAAGCATAAACTGTTCCTATTTCAAAATTGCAAAGGGAAATAGTATATGGTATAACTTCACAGGACTGTCATGAGTTACTCAAATATTCCTAACTTAACATACATAATTCAAAAGAAGAATTTTTCTTTCTCTTTGGTTAATATCAAAGTAATAGTTTTCACCCCTGAGCTGTGCAACAGAAAGCTGGCTTCCTTCTTGGTGAGCAGGACATTATACTGAATCTTGCCATAAGCATGCAAGCACAATGATGTGTTTTACACATTACATAAAGGACGGGCTACACTCAATCTCCTGAATTTTCTGACAGCAAGACTGCAAGTTTGAAACAAGGCTTGTCCCAACAGAGAAATACTTCCTGTGTCAGGTCCTTTCCTATTACAGCAAAGAAAAAATGCTTTTGTTTGTTTGTTTCTTTGTCTTGTGTGAGGGTGGTGGTGGTTGGGTTTTTTTTTGATTTTTTGTTTCCTTAAATATAATTTTACACTTTGTTTATTTAAAAGTTAATTGAGCTTAGTAAATTGATGCAATCCTTCATTATGCAACAGATTTTTAAAAATATCAGACTTGTAATCAGTTTGGTGCGCTGTTCTACCAGGACTGTTTTCACTTGGAGGGGAATAAAGGTAAGTATAAAGCCAGAGGGCCACATTCACCTCAGCAAAAATCAACATATGACTACTCTTCTGTGCTCCCGACATGGCACGGCAGCCCAGCTGAAGGGTGGGGGCAGAGCCGTGAAGGGAGCCCTTGCCCAAGAGCATCCCAGGGAGCTCAGGGAGCGCCGGCTCCGGCCGTGCCCGGTGGCCGGGCGGGCGCTGGGGCGCTTGGCCGGCAGGGCTGGCTCCGCTCCCGCCCCGGCGCACACGCGGCTGCCGGGAGATTGCGAGGTGACATGGTCAGCCTGATGAAGTACACAAAAGCTTTTGGCACTGCATATCTGCAATATCATGGACAGTCAAGGAGGCGCCTGTTATAAAAATACACAGTGAAACACAACTGGAGGACTGCTCTTTCTCAAAGGCTAACGTAATGCATTCCTTCTGTTTAGGCTCATTTTCCAGCCTTTCACATTCTTTGTGAACAAGAGTTATAAAACAAGCCTGATGCAGTCCAATTATTTTTACTTTGAAGGCCATTAATCAAGATTGACTAAGAAAATGAAGACAGCTAAGCAAAATTTCATATGTGACTAGAGTGAGATTAAAATAAAACCAGATGGGGATGGACAGAGACGTTAAGCTGCTTTCTCTCCCCCTTCCCTCCCCTTTTTTTACTTTTTTTGACTCATGTAATAAATGTCTTTTACAAATTACAGCACTCTTATTTTCTTACAGTAAATCAAATTGGGTCATAACGTACAAGTGGTCTCATTGCTGAAATGTCAAAAATAGAACCTGCCTTGTTCTTCCAAAGCAATTCCTCAAATCTAAACCAGCAGTGTGGCCTGACAGTCTATAAACCATCTACCTGGATGCAGATCCCTTTTAAGGCAACTGTCTGTAGCTGATAGAAGTATTTCACAAGCATCCAACATGAGCCATACGCAGAGATCTATAGCATGCAGTCATTTGCAGGGGTCTGAATCAGAAGGTCTTACATACATTGCATTTCTAAAATTTTCAGCGAGTTTATGGAACCAGGACTTTTTTTCTAAAGATCAAACAACTTTGGTAATGCCAACCAGTATGCCTATAAAAATTGTGAAAAAGCTTGCATTATTTTCACAAAACCCCTTTCTAATGGATTAGATGACAGCCAGGGTACACACTGAGATACATCTTTAGAGATTTCAGGACACAGCAAGGAAAACACAAATCACAAGGACAGGTAAAGATCCAGAATTATGGTCACATATCATGAAGATTTTCTTTTTATAAAGTGTCTACTACAAATTATCTTAGGTAAGAAGATGAAACAGTCATGTACACATTATTGCCCTTTTATGAAAAAAAATATTGGATGAAAAGAAGGGAAAATTTTTCAAAGTATTTTTAGACTCATAATTTAAAATAAGCCCTGCTTTGGAACCAGATTTTGAACATATATGTACTGGTAAGTAAGCTCACTTATAGCAATCCTGACCTATCCAGAAGCATATTTGACTAAACACAACTATCTCACTGCCAAAGGAAAAAAACTAGTCAACCTACCAAACAAAAAACCCAAACAAGTAGTTAATCATTATTTCATACAGGGGGATGCAAGACATCCTAATTTTGCAGAAAGGTTAACTGGTACAGACCAACAGAGAGACTACATCCCCAAATTCTACAGTGCTTGAAATGTTAATTGGGTCATAGATTGGCCCCTATCTCTAAGAGAATATCTTGTTTTTAAGAAGGGAAGATCATGCACACATAACTTGAAGTTTTGTAAGTTCTATGAGTGAATATTTCTTTCCTGGCCTCTTTCATGTATCACCTGTCCTAATGAATTTAAACCCATAACTTTCTTCTACCCATTTACTATAATGTTGCAGAAATAAGCCTGGAAGGCATCCCAAGGGATCATTTAGGCCATCCTCTCCACCAAGTCAGGATTAGCTGTTCCTAAATTATTCTTGACAGACATTTGTCTAACCTGTTTATCAGCCCTCACACAGTGAAGTTTGTACAGGCTTCCTACTCAATCAATTCTGATACTATCAAAAACAATACTATCACAAAAAACATTTCCTTGTGTCTACCCTTAATCTCTTTTCCTGAAAGTTAAGCCCGCTACTTCTTTTGGACATTCACAACAGTTTATTACTTTCCTCTTTGCAGCTACCTTTTAAACATTTGAAGACTTATCATATATCCCTTCAGTTTGCCTCTTTCTAGACTAAACAACCTCACTGCCTTGAGTCTTTCCTCACAGATCATGTTTTCCAGACCTTCGATCACTCATGCTCGTCTCCTTGGACTCTTTCCAACTGATTCACATCTTTCTTGAAATGCAGTGCCCCAAACTGGACCCAGTGCTCCAGATGAGGTGAGAAAGCAGAAGGACTATTTCGTCTTTCTTACATATGCCAACATTGTTTATACAACCCCGTATGATGTTTGGGGTTTGGTAAATGCCTGACCTTCCTCACTCATGCTCCTTTTGCGTTTGCTCTGGCCCTCAGCTCCTTCACTGAAGAAAAATTAATTTGTCATCCATTCCACCCCTTGCAGCCCCCATTGAAGCCCAAGCACACTGCCTGTTCTTCCACACTGCATTGCACCCTCTCTTGCTCCAGTTTTTAAAGATCATTTTCATCCTCCAAAGCCTTTGCAGTCCATCCTGACTTGGTATCATGTGCAGTCTACTATCTAGGTTCTTAATTAAACTAAATGATAGAACTGGGCCCAAGAAAAAGCTTGAAAAATCCACCCTTGTGGTCAGATAGCGAACAGGCAGTAACTACTTTTTGTGTACAGTTTCCCACACAGTTACATTCTGACAATGTATCCTTCACTTATTTTTACTGAACATCACGTAAGACAGTGTCAAAACTTTTTATGAACTCAAGATGCATGATACCTACTTCTTTGTTTTATCCAGAAGTCCTATTAACCTTAATTCCTTCTGTAGTGTTATCTGGCATGTTTTGTTTCCTTCCACTTGGTAATTCATTGCTCTGCTGTCTTGTAGGTGCTCAAAGGTGTCTCATTAGATGTTTGCATTTTTTTCTGCAGAGGAAATGAGTCTTACTGACTTTTAATTCTGTTAGTCCACCTTTCTTTATTTTTAAGTGAAAATTATTTGTCATACACCATTTTTGATTTTATTTTTCCCTTAAAAAAAAAAAAAGAAAATAATGAAGTTTATGTTTCTAGGAGTGGCAGAATATTTTAAAGCAATAGTCTACTCCATATGGTCTTGAAGACCATATTCTCTTTGAGCTGTATCTTCCCATTCCTGCTTGGGTCTCCTGTCACAATTTATTTGTTTATCTCTTTCCTCAAGGTACTTGCTCCATCCCAGCCTATTTTCTCCTTCAGTTCTTTCTTGCTGTCCCTTTTCTGACTGATAAATGGAAAAGTAGTTCAACAACGCTCAAGTGCAATTTAAGCTTTTGAACCCGAGGTATTTGAGGTGCTTTAGTATAAAGGTTAATTCACCTAATTCCTGATTTTCACACTCAAATATCCTCTGATGAACAGTAGATCACACGGTTGTCTCTGAGGGGAAAGCTGCTTAGGAGCATTAAAAAGCTGTGCACTCTGCCTTGTCTTTTCTCAGATCAAAGAGATCTGAGTGGTGCTGATAGTAGCTTTCAAGAGATGTTACTGGTGGAAAAATTCAGTAGCTGTCTTCCTGGATGCTTGTTTATCTCTCTCACATTCCCCTTCCTTAATTTAGCTAAATATATACCCAGGTCAACGTTCCATTGTCTATTGTCCTTGATAATGCCTTTACTCGCCTCATTTCCCATGTCTCACTTGCTTGAGGAATAAAAATGCAGATGCATTATTATTACAGTGTACAGAGAGGGATGGAAGCAAAAAATAGAGACCTGTTTTGACCTCTGCAAAGCCATAGTGTTTTGGAAGGGTGGTTTTGTAGCATTGGATTTTAGATGGCCTCCACCTTGAAAAAACAAAGCAAGCAAAATGAAATTTAGAAATTATAAGGCAAACAATAACTTAAACTTTCCCTTTTGCTTGAAGGTGCTTTGAACTAATACTATTCCTCTGAGCCTGTGACTCCATATTTCATTGTATCCATTTTATATAGGGCTCTCAGAGAAGCTGAGACTTTCCTGAAACAATAGCAGTGGAAGTTGTCTGAATCAGCTGCAAAGAAAGCACGCACTCTGCCAGGGCTCTGCTTAGCTCACCTTGCAGCACAAGCAGAAGCCAAGAGCTGGTTCTCCAGCTGTGCCAGTCACCCACCACCTTTTCAGTCCCTGCTCTCACATCTGTCCTTCCAGCACTCTCTGATGCTTTCAGACACAAACTACCTTTTTTTCCTCCTAAGTGCCTTGATAAATAAAGCAGCAAATACAACCTCTCACGGAAGGAAAGTGTTTATCTATTTTTGTAAATAACAGCTGTGTGGAGTTGGTGACTGTTCATTTCAACATATCCCTATGGAAAGCTGCAAGTATTTATATTAAAAAAACCCCAAACACCACCTTTATTAATCTGGTCCACTTGTTATGCTGGTCTGCTATGGATTGTCCTTGAAGTTAATAGAAATCCAGTAGATCCCTTCTATCTCTAGTTCCATGGAACTGGCTCACCAGCAGAATAGAGCAAGCATCACTGGAACACTGTTGTAGTACCTCGCTGCTTTTGGACATCAAAGTGGGAAAAGCTTCATTCTCTAGGTGAGTATCTTCAGCTTCAGCCCAGATACTTCAGGATTCAGCTATCACATACCTTTCAAAACTGGAGAAAGATCAATCCATTTTCTTACATTCTTCATAAAAGTTGAGCATCTCTCCCCTGTTGCACCTGACCTTAGGTTATCAGAGCACTACACAGGAGGTGCATTGCCATGCTCTGCTAAAAACATTGGTGGTCTGAGACTTTCCAGGTGCCTTACAGAACTCAACCTGTTCCCTAGACAGCAACACCTGCTTGTGAACTCTGCTTCCCTGCTCAGGTGTTTTCTTTGTCACATGCACCATTAATGATCTGCAGATGGGCTGAACTGCTGGCTAGTTCATCACTCCAAGGCTTGACTCAGGCAGGAAAGACTTAATCCAGATGGGATTTAGCCTGCAGTGTGTTGCACGGGCTGTCCATTTGAAAATATTGCCCACTAGCATAGAGGGGAAAAAACATCTCCCATGGTGTGTGGCGAGACACATTGAGACTGCAACACGCTGGTAAGCAACTAAGAAAATAAATAGTCTGTGTGTGCTAGTATTCACTGACAATTTATGACAGAACAGACAGAGCCTCCTGATCCTGCTCTTTTGTATGATTGAGGCTAAAGATATTCTCTGGTCTATTCACCAGACACATTTTATTGCCCAAGCAGTGCAACTCAGTGAGGTGTTTCAGCCAATGTTAATGAAGTGGAATTTATGGCAAAGGTTGAAAGACGGAATAACAAAGCAGGTAATTTGCTCTAAGAAGTGTGGGGTTTGTGGTCTGTTTCCACTCCCAGAGGTAAGGTGAGGATGGAAAACCTAATGGGCAATACATAAGAGTCTCAAGACTTGAGCTTGATTCAAAGTGGTGTTTTAAACTTCTTGAGCAATCCACGTATTTGTGCCTCCTTGTCTCAGTGAGCAGCTGTAGGTTAAGATCATGCATGGTGGCAATGAGCAGTGTGGAAAATCCTGACATAGAAAAACACCTTGAGAGGAAGCTGTGAAGTTATTTCCTGGTAGTTTGGGGCTGGATGGAACATAGGGCTGTATTTCATCTCAAGTGCTTGCATCAGACTGTTGTGGGAGCTTTTCAAAGACCCTCTGTTGAGTCCAAGTTACAACTTGTTTAGGACACTCAGGAAACCAGGAAAACTTCCAAACCATAATATGGGTTACTGTTAGCTCCTATATAGAGGCTAAAATATTAGTACAGTGTTTCAACAGAATCCAGGCATGTCTACTTGGACAGAAATCTGCCTTCAAACTTGTCTTGCTCTGTTTCTCACCAGCCTTCCACCCGACATCCTCTCTGGGAAAGCCCTGCACTTTATAAAGAACTGGGCTTTGCTGCCTGTGGTCTCACCTGGTCCAAAGACCACATGAGAACTATGTCTTAAAACATGCTTCTGGGGTTTCTTACTAGCAGAGAAGTTTCTTACTAGCTGGACTGTGTGGTTTCCTAGGGGGACATTTCTAGTAGCCTGGCAGTGCTATCATCAATTTCCAGTCAGGAACCCAGTCAGCAGCTTTCAGCACATGATACGATAACATCACACCATTTTGATATGGTCATACTACAGTTTTAAAAACACTTCTAAAGAGTATATTTAAATGACATTTTATCTGCTACTGTTTAAGACTACCTCAAACCTTCAACAACATCTTCAGTCAATAGCTGTGCTCCTGAGGCAGATTTTGATGGCCAGAACAATACAGATCTCTATTTGCTTCAGATTAGTAACAGTAAATGAAGAATGGTTTCTGGAGCCCTTCTAGTTCTGAAATCTACCTAGACTCTTTGTATTGTGTCAAACATGTATTTGCTAAACTTAGTGCCTTATTTATTCCATCACCAGTTACTGGTACCATTGTTTATGATTATGGCTGTTATATTTATCAGATGTCAATGAGGAGGTGCATTTGACTCCTTAGTGGAGTGAAGACCTTGTTGTAAGGAAAAATGAGGGGTTTTTTTCTTCAGTCACTGCCTATTTGGAATAAACTCTGAAGGAATTAATTCTGTTCTCTTCTGGATGAGTGAATTCACATAAAGAAAGAGAAAAAAGAAATATTATCTCTTGTAGGGAGGTAATGCTTCACTTTAGGATAGGAGAAAAAAGGATTAGAGAGTTTTAGAAATAATTTCTTTCTTCCCTCCTGGGCTACTCTTGTTTTGCCTACAGTATCATTTCTAGAATATCTATGCTGCATGCAGTGTTGTAGTGTAATTCTCTGTCATTGCAGTCACACAAAGTTATATATGCACATGCAGTTCTAGTTAGGAAGGGTGTTGCAATAGGACACAAAGAATGGCACTTATACCTGAGCTGCTGACGGCAGAGCAAAAAGGGCTGGAAGTTTATTTTACATCACTTATGTACTGTTTGAGAAATGGCTGAGGATTGGAGGATGAAGGGACCACCTCTCCAATCACATTGGTCAAGACAAATGTCAATCAACTGTCTCCTCTTCTAGAAAAGAATTCAAAACAAAGTGGAGATACTTACAAAAACAGGGCTGTTTACATAAAAGGACTGTGAGAATGTCTGACTCTAATTATAAACAACAGAAGGCTAAGATAAACTGTAAGACAGGGTGACAGAAGGGTATGGCCAGACCCTTACCTGGCTACTTTAAATGCTTTTGCCATATGACCGCTCATACCAAAGAAACCATACAGAATTCTTTTCCATGCTGTAGAAGACGATGACCCATCCCACACTAAATTCACTATTTTCAGTAATTGGGCATAATAGAGAACTCTCCAGAGCATGCAGCTCATTTCCAGTGTTCTTTGTGCACACACAGTTCAGTTGTTCAAATATCTCTGACTTATAGCATGAACCTACAGCAAAGAAGGCACTCCAAAGACATAGCTGTCTGCCACTTTTTTCTCAAATCTTACTGTTTTACTGGATGCTTTCTCTCTTTCTGGCATGTCCATGCTCTCCTTTCACATATTTTGTTGGTCTGTTTAGGGGTTTTTTCCACATATAACTAAATTACAAAAATTATTTATTTGAAAGCCAAGTATCTGCAGAAGTGTCAATTTGAAGAGTTTGATACAGTATGTGGCTGGCATGAGCACATTTTGCCTACCACTGTACTTGAGACATGCCAACTTCTCTAACTAAAAGCACAGAGACAAACGAATGGGTTTTAACATCCGATGGCCAGTGATTCCTCAGCCTGAACCATACAGTGAAATGTTGGTTACAGCTCCACTGACGGGGGGAAACCTCAGAACAGATCTGTAGCAAGGTGTGAATTTGTGCCTCTGGTCTAGGGTACAGTAGTTAAGGCAGTTCACTAACACCTCATACACACCATAAGAATATAAATTAGTATTTTCAGTCTGAGGAAACAATGCTTTTGAATTAAATCTACTTCCTGATCATCACCACCCTAAGAGAACTTTTGCTCCATTGGACTGTTTTGGAGCAAGAAATTAACCTCTGAGATTAAAGTGAGAAAGTGAACTGCACATGAATATATCAAAAGAACAAGGAAAAAAGCAAGCATCTGGAAAAAATCAAGTTCACTCCTGCTTAGATTATTCCAAAACAAGATTCTTAAAAGTTTTATTGGGCACCTGAGAAATGTCTCACAGTCAGGTTTTTCACCTGGTGGAAAATGTTGGAGGTGCCAGTTCCATAACAGCCATCAAATCTATCACACCTACTTATTTTCTTCTTCTGCAGGCAAGTAGTGGACTGATATTTCTAGAGGCCTCTCATGTTTGCTATGAGTCATTGTGTTCTCTGCTTTGTGGCCCCACATTTTCACCAGGACCTGTTTCATCTCTGCAGTACTGACACTAGCTAAGTTATCCATGTGAGGCACATTATAGACCATCCAGGTACCTGAGCAGATCAAGCATGCGTGTTCTATCTCTGTCCTTCAGCAGGATTTCAAATACTGGAGAGCTCAGTAACATACACTGACTGCCTAAGAATTTCTAGGCAGAGATGGAGTTGCCAAAATTTTAAAATGCTCTGCCTGGGAAACTACTGTGATGCAAGTTGCTAGAAGCCACTTTATTTCTGTTAGATCTGCAGTGATTGAGTCTGTTTGCCTTAGCTTAGAAAGTTGAACTACCCCAATCCACTCCCCCCATGCCCCCCAGCCCCTCACATGACCATTTCTATCTTGGGCAGGATAGTTGGTGCCAAAGTGCTCATCAACCTTATCAGTTTACCAGCAACTTCATCCCCTTTAGCACACAGTGTCCTCACCAAAGACACCTTCACAGGTACCAGACCCTGGGTTGCAGCGTTAGTCTCCTCATTTTACACTAGTTTCTGCTGGGCATCAAGGTGTTTTGATTTTGCAATTCAGCTGGGACACTTGAAGGTGGACATAAGAACAATTTTAAGACAAGAATTCTGGCTTTGCAGCCTCTATTCCCACTGAAGCAAAAGTGAATTTTATAGGTTTTACTGAAGACAAAGCTACACCAAGAACAAATATGTCCAAGCACCTCACTCCAGCTGTCTTGTCTTGTAGGTGAATGTTCTTCCCTTTAAAGAATATGTTTAAAGGGACTAAACATATATGTAGAGGGATTATCTCTTGTGACATCTGTGACATCTAAGATGAATGAATAGTGGGCACTTAAATTGAAATTCAAGAAAGCATTGAATGAGTCAGAGCAATTAATTCAAGGTCTGCCAGACCAGTTACCCTATGACCCCTTAAACACTCAAAGAGAGGTAGACACAACATTTGAGTTAAATAATTATAATGGCAGTCTTAATACTTCCATTGATTCTAGAGGGAGCCAGGCTCTGTTAGTCTAGGGAAGAAATCTAAATCAATCTTTGTCCTCTAGAACAGAGACACTGATGTATACAATTCCCAAAGCTTCCTTCTTCAGTTTGAAAAGAATGTGGATCAAGTTCACACCTCCTTTACATCCTTGACAGACACGTTGAGTCCCAGGAGATTTTACAGCTATAATAGAAAAGAATTCAAGACATTGAATCATAAAGACCACACCTGCATCTCTTTCCTTCTGCCTTCTCCCTCTTCCACCTTTTCCTTGCATTCTGATTTGAGATGTTTTGAATGTATACACATGAAAATTGCATGCGGGTTGTTCTGTTCGTCTAATTAATGTTAGCATTGTAAATTTTAAAAAAAATGTAGAAAATTATGTTGTACTAGGAAACTACTTTTCATTTCTTATACATTTTCATAAAAGTTTTTTGTTTCTTAGTTTTTGTAGCTCAGATTTTTATTTTTTTGTCTCCAGGAGAGCATGTCCTATATACAAATTGGTACAAGAAACCCAAGCAGATCCACAGGCAATCATTTAAGGGAAAATGTTTGCCTCATACATATTCAATGACAAACCAAAGTGTTCCTGTATAACAGCTACATAATATATATTTCAATAAATTATTTAAGTGTGTATTTATGTAGACGATCTGAACAGCACTAAAAGCACCTTTCTGAGGCATGGATGGGTATTCTAGTCTGGAGAAGAAAAAACTGATTTTGTTAAGTAATATTCTAGTAGACCAGGGTGCAAGCATCCTCACTCCACACCCTCTCCCAAGGACAGGTAGCTTCAAAGCCACCAAAGGACTGACGCTGCCTTGCAGAGCAGGACACTCCTTGCAGAGCAGCCTGTATTTCCACTTCCCCTTCTCTTTGTGCCAGGGTATCTGTGTGCATCTTCCTTGCCCAGCTGCCTGCATCACCACGCCTTCTCATTGCACTTGGTGGTACACAAGTGCTCCCTTCCACCCACGTGTCCTCAGCTCTCCCCACTATCACCACGGATTATTTTTCTGAGAATTAAACCATTTTGCATGTCAACACATTTCATAGGGAGGATGGCACAGGATGGCACATGACAAAGATTACAGAAGAGCTACCCAAACTGAGTGCAGGATGTTGCAGCTGACAACACTTAAATAATAATTAATAAGCCATCCGTCTTTTAACTACATCCCTTCCATGATCTGTCTCAGTCTCATGTTCTTCTGACATCAGATGAACAAGACAGGCTTTATGATTTAACTTTGCTTTTCCAACTTTTTTTTTAACATACAAATCCATGACACAGATTTTGCTTCTTTCTGCCAGTCCCTTCTCCATTATTCAACATTAGTTAGAGAGATAAGTCTTGTTAACTTAAATGTGTGCAAAGGAGAATATTTAGATTGATGTATAGAGATGTTGCTCATAAAAGTATGCACATGGCCTTGACAAAATCATGCAACCTGTTTTCTCCAGGCAGTTAAAATATTTTCCAATTTAGCCAATGACTAGACTTATCCCCTATTTTATTCATGAAAACAGTGTCAAAATGCGAAATAAGGGCATTCTGCTTCCTCCCCTAATTTGAAATATCATCTTGAATTGGAAATGAAACAGTTTTTAAAAAACCTTACATGCCTCAAACTCATGATTTTTTTTTATGCCGAGACATTTAATTCCCTCCCCTCTTTCAAACTGTGATTTTTTAGACAAGTGAATTTTTTTCCAAATGCCCTCAACTCCCATGAAATAGTTCCAAGGCATCCTCTCCAGTTATGTCAATCAGTTTCAGGCAGTCTGCAAAGAGACATGACATTTCATAACAATGACATACCAGCCTGGGAAATGAGTGGTGGGAAATAAGTGGTTTGCTTAAAATAATCTCATTCATCCACACAAATTCATTTATATCTATACATACATATATAGATATAACATATTATCTCTCTTAAACTTAACCTAGTTAAATGCAAAAATATTAAAAAATGAATTAAAAATTGAAAGGCTTGCTACCTGGGAAAAGATTCAGGTTTCACGAGTAATGAGTAGGAAGGAAAAAATGTCTGATTTCTCTGCTGCTCATGGGTATTTTGATTGAATTTAACACATCTCAAGCTGCCAAAAGCCAATGCTACTCATATGAAGCAGTTCTGCTTCTCCAATTAAAAAGTGGAAGCACAGCTGCTTCCAGGCAAGTGGAAAGGAAAGTTGGATTGAGTGGCAGCAAAGGAAGAGGAGAAAAAATAAATACATGTGCTAATTTCTTTGTAAGAAGTTTATTATTTGGTTGTTTTTACAAGCAGTTGGCTGCTGTGGTTGTAAAAATCCAGGGCACAGGAGAAATGGTTGTTATTGTGTGTTACCAAAGGAAACACAGGAACACAAACTCCTTCCCTGACCACACCTTGTTTTCATTCAACATTTTTACCAGCCTTGTTCCCTCTCTCTTTTCCTTTCCTTCCAGGAAAAAATTATATACATTGACCCCTTGTAGTTAATTTCTCAAGAATGAAAAGATTAACAGAAATTTCTTTTTGAGATACCTCAGGAGTAAGATCTGTATATATGATGTGCATTCTTCCATGGTGTTTGGTCAAATATAGATAGTTTAAAAGGGTAGAATCCAATCCAGCTGGAGTACTGGTGTTTTCTCATCCTTTCTATTGAACTGATGCACAGATTAGTTCTAATACTAGATCAGCTGTCAATATTGTGCTGCATATTTTACACAACAAGAGCTGTGAAAAGCAGTAAAACTGTCTTCCATTGCAGGATAGTGCACATACATGCCTAACATCCAATATCCACCACATGCAAATATTATGGTTATAACATTAATTAACATACCAATAAAAAACATACAAAATAATCAGCCATCACAATCTTGTCCATTTTTCTTCAGACCCGTGGCTTTATGCAACACAAATTATTAATTAAATAAGTACTGCAGCCTAAAAAGGAAACTGCAAACAATTAAAGACAAAAAAGTAAGACATTCTCAGATTCTAGGATTTGCTGGACTTTGGAAAGCACAAATTGTTCGGAACTTTTCTGAATATCCATAAATGATTATTGGGTCAGATTCTAGATCTGACAGCACACGTCTTGGAAGTATTTGGAAACCAGATATAAGTTTGAGAGTGCATCTTAAGAGCTAAGCAATCCTCAGGTAACTGAGAGATACCAAATCACTACATATTAACTAAGGCAAGTTATACATGTGCTTTTTTCACTTTAGATTTGCTTTCTTCACCAAATGTGAAACAGTTTGAAGAGGCTTAAAATAATCCCTGTAACTGCACTTGCACTCCTTGTGGCCTGTGTATACAGAGTGTATTCACACAGAGTTTATTCATCTCTCCTGACCTGTAGGTACTTGTGCTGTGGTACCAACTCTCTTTTCCAAAGCTGATTTTTAAACTATGCATAGAAATAAGAAAACAGACCAAAGAACAAGATCTATACTAGATAATTTCTGGTAATGAAGATGGATCAAATATTGTCCCACTTTACATGGGTTCAAGGTCCAAGAAGGAGGCAATACATGTACTTCTCCTAAATGAGCTGTCAGATGGACTGGACTCTCAAAACTGCTTAAATCACACAGGAACTTACACTGCATTTTAAAAATGCAGTCCAAGAGACAGGGTTTTCTAAGGCAATTTGGCATTTAACATTGTAGGTAGATGTCGAGTGGGATTTTTAGAAATGCCCAAACACCACTTAAATCAATGGGACTGAAGTCAGTCCCACTGAAATCAATACTCAGTCAATACTCAAATGTTATTTTGCAGTGACAGGCAACCTTTCCAATGGCTAAATGCAATAGGGTTGAACCCTGCGCCAAGTCTCTTATGCCAGTGATTGTTAAATAAAATCATATAGAGTATTTAAAAAAGTTCACTGTTCTCTGCCTTTCAGATGTACTTGGAACATTCTGCTTCCATGCACTGAGAATAAAGTATTGGACAGCTTAGTGTGAGGCATATGGCTAAAGCAAATCATACTGCTGCCATGTCAAATGGTTATTCTTAATAAATTATTTGTTATTTAAGTTAAAACCTAGACCAAATAACAATGCAGCTCTCTTATCTGGAGGAATAAAATGGCAACTCAAGCTCTGTGGAGCTTTTCTGTAAGGAAGAACAACAAAAGATTTCCGCATAAGGCTTTATAAGGTCAAAAGAGTGAAAATGTCATTGCTATTGTCATTCTCTTTGTTAATTGGATACGTATCACCATAAAAAACCCCTTCATTTTAAGAAACCAACAAACAACAACACACCAAGCAAAAAACCTCTAGTAGTATTTCTGGGTTTACTTTAATTCTATTTCTGTTTTGAAAACCAGATGAAAAAAACAAGAACAGGCTGGCTGTACTGAACAAATTCATTGATAAGTAATATACTCATCAAAAGAAGAGACTGGAATTATTTCTAACTTCTAATTTAAATGTCATCTTGAAAAAGAATATGATGAAAAAAATAAAATTAATTGAAATTCAAACACCTCCCCCCCAACTTTATGGGTTTGTCTAGTATTTTGAAATAACTAGATTTTTCAGTTCACCTCCCTTGATATATGGTAACATTATTTTATTAGTAATAGGTTTTTGTTTGCTGAAATGCCTAAGGTTTTCTTTGATTTGATCTAAACCAAAGTTCTGTGCCTAAATTTTCAAATCTATTATCAAAGTAAAAAATAAAAGCTTGAAACCCCAAAACATTATTTCTTTTCCCTAGCTAGTAATTTGTAGGCAAGAGCCAATTTTTCAAAAACATTTCTACATTATGAAAATCATTGTTCACAAATTTGAAGGCTTCATTCTTAAGGCATCGCATAGAAATGCTGACTTGAAAATACCTTGTCTGAAGCAAACTCTTACAAGTGAATTTTTCTAAAGTACTGTGGTGGAGTGATGCCCACACTTCTGAACAGCAGGTCCTACGCATTCAGTTTATGGACAGTCACTTTCAGATAAAGAATTTTTACCAACTTGAAAGCTGACTTTTGCAGATATATATTGTATCTTTTGAACTGTCAACAGGACTTGCTAGAATCCTGACAGAGCCAAATGCAAACCTGGCTTAAGACCCACTCTTAGGAAATAAAAAGATTTGCTGGTGAAGCTCCTTCTCCTTAGAGATCCTTCCGGTACAGATGCGATGCTTATCGACAGGAATGCCTCATCCATCCCTTGGATGAAACAAACCCTGCTGGCAGGAGGATTTGATGTTTCAACTGAGAGTATGCTAGGGAATCTGTCCTAGTAAAAGTGTCATAAAAAATAAATAACACTACCAGCTCACACAACTGTATTAACAAAAGTTGTTAACAGAAGATCTGGTTTGCGTAGAGCAAAGGATCATTTGGGCAGGGGCAGGGGAAGCTTTTGAGATAACTCTAGGTGAAACTAAGCAGACTTCAAGAGTTGTGACCTGGTGCTAGGCAGAGCTGTGTGGTTTTTCTCTGTGAAGCAGGGAGCACTAAGCTTCATGCAACTTCATTAGTGCTGGGATTACTATCTGACCTTGCTCACCAATCTGAAAGCAAACTCAGAGCCTCACTGTTCATCATTACAGGCAAGGTGTTACCAGATTTAAATAGGTACCCTCAAAGGAAAAGAAGATCAGTACATCAAAGCATTATCTCTAGTTTATTTAATGTAGAATGGCCAAATGGCAGGCCTTTTTCATGTTTGAGGCTATAACTGTAAGCAATTATATCTGTAGCATTGTAACTGATACAGGCAAGCCTGTATACTTACCAGGATGTCTTTCATCCTGTTTAGTTTATATAGCATTATCACCCCTAGGAGCTCACATTGCTTTCACAGTTTTCTAATGTTTTATAGACATATTTGGTCTCTAGGGATGAAATGAGGTATAGAAAATAATAGTCAGTCCCATCTAGATATGGGTATCAGCCTTTATCTGCTGCTTTAGCACTACTGTGAAACACAGGCTATTTTTACAGCTTAAGAAAATATCTGTATCAAAGCAACACAACGGTAAAGCAGCAAAAATACCACATAATTCCAAATTCCTGCTAAGCCAGATCTGAGAAGGATACACTAAAGCAGAGCTAAAGAGAACACAAGTAAAGATCTTCTCTGTGGTGTCTGATTGTGGATTTATTGTTGTCCCGTGGCTTGGGAGGCCTGCAGAAAGCTAATATTATTCAATCTCCATTCAAGCTAGCTCTGCAACCAAATCTGAGCATTTCCCTTGGTTTCCCTTAGCCCCTGAAATGTTATTAGCTTTCACTAAAAACCTCGTCAGGGGCAGCTGTAGTGCCTCCCTCCCCGCCACTGCATCCCTCCTGCAGTGAAACACAGCCTCTCCTTCCAGCTGCTCTGCTCCTCAGGGATCCTCCTCCTTGTGAGGAAGGCTAAATGCTTTCTCTGCAGGAGTACTTCAAGGGAGTTTAGCAAACCAGGCTTGTGACACCCACGGCAGAGTGGCACACAGCCCCAGGGAAGGGCACTCAGACAGCAAGGAACTCTGGACACTGGTGAAGAGCTCTGTTCTCCCACATAGCTTTTAATAGCATTTCAGACATGACCGAAGTTGTCTAGCACCCAAACAATACCTTCTGGAGTAACTTCTCCTGTATGGAAAGTGTTCAGGGCAGGAAAAGACAGGGGAGAAGGTGAAGTGTCTGCTATGGTGAGTGATGTGTCACCACCAAGTAACAGCCCTATTTCAGCTTTTATCCAACATCCTAGAGCTTTTGCCTGAGGACTTTCAGTTGAAGACTTTGTTCTGTGAAATTGAGAAGTAATTTGTTCATGGGAGAAAGAGCAACAAACAAGAAATGCTGTTCAATACTTCAAGAACGTCCCCCTCTCTTTCTTCATGCGACTCAATCTGACCCCAGTGACACCAGTTACAGAGACTTCACCTGCCAGGATAGCTTTGGACTGTGGATGCCTTTGGCTTTTACATACAGATGAATGTGTAAATATGTTCTTAGGTGTGTATCATTTGTGTATGGTGGGTTCTGCTGTGGGACAAAGCTGCGTATTGGTCTCTGTCCAACTCAGCCTGCCCTCAACTGAGTTTAGTGGGACACTGATTTTCACTCTCCTTTGCCTACCTCTCACTAAGAGCTGTGGTTTTGGGATATGATCCAGAAGGCTGAAGGTGTATCTGCAGGATCTAAACCTAACATACACTAGGAATGAGCAAATGTAAAAGCCTAGGTGGATCAGCAGAGTGAATGATGATTACTGAATGATGAATGATGGTGAATGATGAAAAATGAATGATTTTGTAAAGGAAAGGGTTGTGCCTTCAAGAAAAGCAACTGGAAAAAAAGAACATTTTTTTTGTACAGTTTGGAAAGTTTTCAGTATTGAAAAGACAATTATTATCATTAAAAAGAAGGAAAAAAGCAGGTCTATCCTTTTTTGAGTTTAGAGGTATTGAGTGTGCTCTGTAGAAATACTGGTGCAAAACATGGAACAATTAAAAAGTGTTCTCAAGAGCATTTCTCATAAGAGATGTGTCTCCCACGTATTTTATGTAGCAGACTGATTGGGGTGGGATACCTTTTTTCCTCAGGAATTAATGACCATATGACTTGTAACACAAGCCAGCACTTCTGCAGCACAGCTTAGCACTCTGATTTCTCCAGACAGGAGAAATTAATCTTGCTACACACCTTTACAGGGGAAAACTCATCTCTCAGTCAGATTGTTTTTAATGTGATGGTAAATGCAGTCACATCAACTTAGACTGCCTCAGAAGGCATTGGATGGGAGGTGGGAAACAGGAAGTTTTTTCAACAATGAAGAAAAGAACTAGGATTTTCTAGGCCTAAAAGCCTGTATTCTTATTCTTCTGCATTGGTTTAATACAATTAACAGATAAGCACTGAAAGTCCAAAAATTCTTTTTTGGGTCAAATCCTGAGACATCTAAGGCAAAGGAAGTGGCAAAATTAAATAGAATGGAGAAAAACTGATTTTTCAGGTGCCTAAGGGAGGCACAACACATGGGTGGGGTGTCCACTTGAAAAACCAGCCTCTTAGGGATCACAGAACTTAATGCACAAAAATCTGTCTTTTTCTTATGAAGATTAGTTCAGTGCATGGACAACCAATTGGCATGTGGCTCTTTTATGCTGGGTTTTACATTTGGTCCTTTTTAATTTCACTCAGGATAATGTTGAATTTTAGGATAAAGTTACATCTCACAACCTAAAACAAGTTAGTGGCAGATCAGTGTTGAATGGTGGTCTCCTGCCTTCCCTTACCTTCCCTCATCTTCACTCCTTTTCCTTGCACAAGCTCTGAAATTCAGCCGTGTGCTGGGCTAGGTAATTTCCCTGGCAGGACAGCTAAGGTGACCAAAAAAAGTGACAATTTTCCTGCTGGCTTCACAAGTGAAAGGTCTGATGAGCACCAGACATGGCCCAAAAAAGGGAGAGCCTGACTGAGAGAGGAGCAGGCGAAACGAAGGACCTCCCTCTTGGCAGCAGTGAGTTGTTAAACTACCCCAGCTTCACCCTCAGAGAAAGGAATGTGGAAAAGGGCAAAGTAAACAAAACAGCAGCAAGGTTTTAAAGGTGCTGGTGGAACATGCTGACAGGGGAAGACAGACCTGGCTGGGTTATGATGACCTGTTGTTTTTCACCCTGACTCTTGCACTTGGATGGGGAAAGAGCTGCTGAGAGCTGCAGCCTCAGAGGGAGCTGAAGGAGGAGGGGAGGGAGAGACGAGGAAGCAGGAGGGTCTACTCTGGCAACACCGATTCTGGATAATTTCTCACATCCTTTGATAGGGAAAATAGCCTCTCTGGGGAAATATGGAGCTTTTGATATTTGATGAAAGTTCTCATGAATATTTTGATATTTCAACCTACCAGTGACTCCTATGAACAGGAAATGTCTTATGGGAAACAGAATAAAGCAACTTTTAGAGCCATCGTCATCATATTTCAAGCACTACTAGCTAACAGGATTCTCAAGTTACTAAAAACTTTCCTCTGGCTAATATAGAGCCTATTAGTGAAGTATTATATTATTTGTCAAGAATGCTGCCCATGCCTGCCTACATGTACTAGAAAGCCACAGTCAGCAGTTTGCTAGTGAGATTCATATTTAAATGCTGTTCTGTTGCTTGCAGCCTGGGACAATGGGTTAAATAAAGTCTTGTAAAGGAAGACACAGACAACCAGCCATTCAGAATCTGAGCATGGCTTGGTGAGGTACCAAAGATGGTTTATATTGTTGCTTCTAGTGACAGCACTATGTAGAAGCAATTGCAATATTCTCCTCTGGAGTATCTTCATTCTCCATCTACTTCCCCTTTATGCTCATCTCTTGTTCTGCAGCCTGGTGTGTAATATAGTAACAGAGTGGAAGGCAAGACCAATATCCAGAATATAAGTATTTATTCTTCAATCCAACCATCTCCCACTCTAAGCTTATACACTTTTATTAAGCTTGATCTTCCTCTCTCTGCACTGCTGTTTGAGAAAATGCAACCATGGGTATGTTTTTATTGTTGTTTTGCATATTGCCTCAGCTTTTGCTTAGACATAACAGGTATCGTGTAGCAAATATTTCACAGCAGCTCATCTCCTTCTAGTGCAACTACAAAACCAAAATACACAACACAGGAGAAATACAAGGCTATGAACTCTTTTAGAGCTTTTCAGAAAAATTCAGAAGACTTTTAGCAGGAAAAAAGCATGACTGATCAAATTATTTGAACACTGTCACTGAGCATGATAGCACATGACTTTCAGTTGTCTTGTTATCTAGCAGAAAAGATTTGAACTGCCCTGGAAAGAAAGAAATAGGAAGAGAATGTGGGAAACCAAGGCTCAGACCATGATCTCCTTAAAGGACTGTGGTCAGACAAGCAAGGATGTGACACTCCAGGGTTTTTTCAGGACTGACCGTTCAGAGAACACTTTTTTGAAACAGGAGAGGGAAGAATGAGAATGTCACTTCATCAGACTGATTACACCACTCAGCTACAAGAAGGACAACTGTGATACAATCCCTGCTCTGATTAGGTGTTAAAATTGTAATGGATCTTAAGTAATTATTAAGGAATTATCATAAGGGAGTTTAATTAATACCTATTATTTGTAATAGGTATCATGCATGTGGATGAATTTGGGAAGACGAAAGCATCAGTCAGAGGCAAGAATCAGATTTTGTCCTCTAAGTGTCCACATTAATCATTCAAGCCTTTCAAATTCTGTTGTCACACCTGACTTTAGTCTGCTTCTGGGGTCATGTGTTACACTTTTTGTTCCATAATCTGCTGCTATACAAAGGAGAAGCTGTCTTGAGAATCATCAGTGCCTCAACATGGCCTTCTCTGACCGCTCTGGTCATCATCATCCCTATCAGATGAAGGCACCCACCCTGTGCCCTCCAGGATGCAGGCATGAGGATGGTGGGAGCTAGCTGGGGGCCGAGTACCTCTTGGCTGGAGCACAGAAGGCAGTGCAGGACTAGCCTTGCAGGAAGTGGGATGGAGGTGTTGTGGTTTAACACCAGCAGGAATTTAACCTTCAAATAAGCCACTCCCCTTCTCCCCACCCCTTCCAGTAAGGAAGGGACAGAAGCAGAGGCTATGGATTGAGATAGTTTACTGAAAGCAAAGACCAGTAGAATAAAAAACTCATGGTAACACCAGCAATATTAATTACAAAAGTATACAAAAAGAGAAGGTGTTTTATCCTCAAAAAAGGTGTTCACCAGCAGGAAGAAAAACAAGATGACGAACACCCCCTGTAGGTCGCAGGTTGGTTTCCCCAGACAAATATTCGATGCCGACCATTCCTGCACACTGTGGCACATGGCAGCCAGGAACAAAGGCACTTTAGGGACCTCCTGTGCACCCTGGCACATGGCCATCAGGAACAAAGGCAAGACAGTGAGGGGGCGAGGGGGCTCCCACAGCTAGTGTTCTGCCTGTCCCAGCCCAAAACAGCAAAAAACAGTGACAAACCCCCAAAAGATACATCTTCCAAGCTGGGCTGTGTTGCTGCTCTGCTGGGCTCAGTTTTGCACAGGTGCCTGTTCTGCAGTTTTATAGCTTCACCGTGCTGGAGCTCAGTCCCACAGGTTGCCGCTCCTTTCCTACTGCTCCGCTGCGCTCCTTTCAGCTCAGCTTGGCTGGATTTGGCTCAGCTCAGCTCCTGTGGGCTGAGCTCCCTTCAGCCGGACTGGGAGCCATCCCCACCAGTCCATTCCCTGCTGGTGCTGCCATCCAACACCCATCAATTTGCATTTCGCTGCTTTCCTTTCAGCACCACATCCTCTAACTGCGTTGTGGGAGAAGCGCAGAGGGACCTGCAGGGCAGCAGAGGGACCACAGGGGAAATCCCAACACCCTGACGGCTAGAGAAAGAAAGAGGCAAAATGGCACCCACTCTGGGGGCAGGCTAATTTTCTTCCTGAGGCCACGCCCCCAGCGGTGATGTGTGGTATGGAATAGCACTTAGCCACGCCCACACCGCCGTAAGCTCCGCCCCTGCGGCCAGGATGGTGCCCTGCTGTGTCGGGGTGGGCACGACTGGGAGAATTTAGGCACAAGACAGCAAAAACCTTCACAGCTGAACAGAACCCTCACGGGCACAAACACTCCTAGAGACATCTGAGCCAGTTTGTTCTCCAGCACCAATCTGATCCGTGGGACCCTCCAACAAAACCTAGAATTTCTGGGTTTTTTTCTTTAACATAAGGCCTTCTTTGTAGCAATTCACAATAAAAAGTGATGGTCATTTGCTTTTGATTAAACACTACAACACCCAAAAACATCGATGGAGCTCATAAAGCTCCAGTATTTTGGGGAAAATGCCTTTGTCCATTCTCAACGTTTGCAATTGTCATACAAAACGGTTACTGGAAGTACAGCAGGGTACAGTGGTGAGAGCTATTGAATTATAAAATTATTTTGTCTTTTCAAGCCTGGTAAAACCTGTGGCTTCATTCAAAGTTTCATTTCTAGCTCCCTTGCATGGGTCAAGAGCTGCTTCAGGGGACACGAGGGACTTTCCCATGAGCCAGGTGTATCCCAGGGGTTCTCTGAGAAGCACCAAAGGGTGATTCCAATTCAGCAAGAAGTTTCAGCATGAAAAAGGTATTTTTTTCAGCTTGGTCCCTTTTCCTGTTTCAGGTTTCCTTTCATCCTTATATTTGTCACAAATCCACAAGAAAGCCACCTCTTTTTGAGAGCAGTGAAGAGTACTTAGTTTTCCATTGAAATTTTGATAATACAATTGCGGAAGTATTGCAAATGACCAGCTCCTTCTTTTTCACACATTTATGAATCAAGGATGTTCTTAGCATGGAAACAGACATCAGTAAATCAGTGTGGACATATTAAAGGGTAAATCTGATTTATTCAAATATTATCTCTTTTCTCGATGTCCAGCTTCTGGAAGACTGAAAGATAAAAAAAATTACATATCTAAAAAAGCCAAGTTGTTTTAAAGCTTGAGAAATATCATTTTTTCATGTTTCCCCAGGTGCCTGGATTGAGCAGAGGTTTAGATTTTGCCTCAGAACTGTTGTAAAAAGTTAATTTAAGTGAACTGCTATGCTCACGAACAAAGAGACTTTTTACACTCAGTGACGTGGGTCATTAATTGGACATCTCATTCATCACAGACCCTTACCAGAGAAAACAAAGAACAAGAACAAAAACAGGACCCTGACTTTGTTAAAAAAAAAAAGTTTAAGGAATCTGCATTTAATCAAAACATGCAAAACAATCTCCAGATACTGTCTGGCAACAAATTTAGGATTTGCAGAGCTGAAGTGTTCATTTGCTTGGCTATAAATATTACATTGATGAAAGACAGTCCTAACTCTGTCTTCCACCACTTCACTTCTGATAGGGAAGTTAAGGTTTTATGTGTTTGCTTAGAAACCCATTAGATCTAACCTTTCCAGGAGAATTACAAAGGGGAATGATAAATGACCATGTATCAGTTGAGGGGAGGGAGAAGTTTCATCTGGGGTACTGCAGGGGTAAGTACTCAGTCTAGGCATATTTGGTGCTATCATTCATGATGTAGCATATAAATGAAAATCAAAGATTACACTAAGGTGGGAGGAACTGCTAATGCTAGAGAGGAAAAAAAATTTAATATGACATCAAGCAGTTAGGAAGAGGAGCAAGAAAATAAGATTAAAACTGGAAAAATGCAAGGTATACCTGTGAGAAAACACTCCAAATTGAGATTTAGTGGAAGGAAAAATAATGCAGGGGCTGAAGTTGAGCAGAATATTAGATATACATTTGCGACAGGGAAAGACGACGACAACAACAACAAAAGCCGAATGAGCTGTTACGCTTTCACAGGCCTTAGCTCACAACTGTGGAATTAGTAAACGTTTTCCATATGAATTGGCAGCAAAAAGACATTTAGAGAAAGGAGATGATCTGTGAAGTGTGTGAGCAGAGTTTTGTATAACCAAGTCAGAGGTTGCTGACTCTCGCTGACTATTAGGTTCTGCAGCATCTCGGCAGAAGTATTTTCAGCTACCTATGCAAGCCTTGCCTCAGATCCCTTTACAAGCACAAATGCAAAGTCTGCAGAAGGAACCAAGAATTTGGGGTTAAATTTTTGCACAATGGCCTCCCTACCTCACTGCAGAATTTAGACATGGAAGAGAAAAATACTGATCTGCATAAAAATAAAAACATCACAGATACAGACTGTTCTGTGGACTTAGCACAGCATGGGCTGTGCTAATTACTAATTTTTATTTGAGCATCTATATTGGGCTAAAACAATATCCTTGCAGTTTAACACTATCAAACTGCACTATTTGGTGGTACAGTTTGAATATTATTTTGAATGCAACTTCTTGGGAAAGTATGCAGCAATACAATAAAGCTTTATACAGAATTTTATTATGTAAATCACAACACCTTCTGAAAGAAACATCACACAACAGAGACCAGTAAATAATAAAAAAAGCCCAGGAATCAGAGAAAAATAGTTCAAAAACATCTTTTAATTGGTGACAAAAGATATATAAACATCACTATTGCAAGTGTTTGCTAAAATCTGTGCATTAGCAGAGCAGAATATTTAGAATACACACAACATTTTGTACTCCTTAGAATTAATGGCTCCTATTAAAACAAAAAAAAATCACATGAAGAGTTATTTTTCTCTACTCAAATATAAATTTTCACACTTTGTCCAAAATTTTCCACACATAAACTCCTGGTCATGTTTTATACCATGTTACCTGTTTAATAAGTGCTCACAATCAACCTGGGAGAATAACACCAATTTATCAGGAACTGGTCTCAGCTCTGAAAGATTATCAGAGAACACTATAAAATGCTGTAGTTTGCAGGAGACCACTAGGAACAGTATGTTATACCCTGTAAAGCAGCCAGGGCAGTTTTATTAAGGTCAGATGGCATTTGAAGACAAAATCATGAAGAAACATATTAAAAAAGGCTTTTATAGAACAGTCTTGCTGTGAAAACACCTTAGGGACTTAAGTGCATGCATACATATGTTCCTTGATTTTATTTCCATGACTTCATGTACAGTCACCCAGTTAACCAGTGAAAAAGTTTTCTTTCTTATCACTGCTGTCCCAAGGCTTTACTGTACCTGGTATGGAATTCTGTGTTTCATACAGCATTAAAATAAATTAAGCTAGTTTCCAAGCTTAATTTATTATATTTTTTTTTTTAATATTCAATCTCATTGAATATTAAAAAAAAACCCAAAACAACAAAACCAGATCAAAGAACAAAGACAAAACAAAGATTTAAAAAAAAAAAAAAAGTACAAAATGCATTATTTTATAATTAATTCATGTTTAGGATGTTGAGACAGGAATGTAATTGAATTGGTGTCCCTTTGAAGACAGACACTGAGCCCAGGAGTCCAGTGTAGACTTTGAGGAACTGAGAGAGCAAAACCAGGGAGCCAAGTTTTAATGCAGCAAGACCAGGAAGGGGGAAGAAGTGCAGAGCAGTACATCAGCATAGTCCTGTTTGCAAGCTCTTTTCTCAAGGAAACAGCTATTGATTCTGCAGTCAGAGGTAGCCTTGCAGGAGGTAAACAATCCTATTGGTCAAGTCTTGAGTCAGATCTTCCCCATTTTTTAGGTACATTGAGAAGCACACTTTTTAAAGCTGGTTTAGAAATATGCGTGTAAATGAAAATGTGAAGACAAAATTCTATAAGGTGTTTTCTTACTTAAAAGCTATAATTCTGCCTCAGCTGTACAAAGAATTGCAATAGTTGCACCATTTTTACATTCATTAGAATAATTTTTTCTTTAAAATTGCCTTGACTATGCTAAGGAGTTCTGGATTTTTAAGAATCACTGCACTATAGAACTATTTCAGGTACTAATTTTGCACTGATTCTCTGCATCTTCAAGTTTCCTTTATGAAGTACAGCCAACAATACTGGAGTGACATATCCAGCACTAATCACAGTATTGTCATCGATATGGTAACATTGTCTCTAAGTTCATGTACCCCAAAGTGGCTTTACATCATGCTGTTATTTCATGCAGATCTGGCTGTTTATACTAATACCCCCTCCATCTTTCCTAGTCCTGGAGGACATGTTTGCAGGAGGAAATCCTATTTTAGGATTGGTTTCTTTGTTCCTGGAAGCATGACCTGACATTCACTTGTGTTACAGTGAGCTCATTTTCCCAGCATATCTTATCAGTCCCTGTCGTTATTTTCTATTTACCTTTTATTTTTTAATCATTTGGTAATGTTGCCAGCAATGACTTTATACTGTTTTTCCTACCACCACCAAGGACAGTGTATGTAGAGAGAGAATAAATCCCAGAGGGACCCACTAGAAACCTCCTGTCAGACAATGATTTCATTTTACAATTGCCTTTTACATTCTGTTGGTAATTAGGCTTAACCTGTACAATATGTGCTCTATGTATCACATATTCTGTAATATACCAAAATATGTTATTGAGACACTAGATTCTTTATGGGTATTTGTTATTTCAGCAAATTTTTCTTATCAATCCACTTCGTGAATTTAACAATCCAATTTTTGACAGATCTATTTTCATAAAAACCTTACTGAACGTCATTAATAATTACATTTTTAAATTTTTTTTTTTTTCAGCTGGATTGTCTGGATCAATATTTTCCAGGTCATGCTATTTACCTTCTTGACAGTGAAAGAGAAACAAATAAAAGAAACTAAGTGCACAACAGAGGAAGGTACTAGATAAAGACAAGGCATATGAATTTACATTTTGGACTTTTTAAAAATTATCATTATAATAAGATGTTCAATTTCATTAACTGACAAGACTTTATAATATGATTGTAGTACTATAACATTTTCCGTAGAAGTAAGAATAAGATTTATATTTTAATTTAGTTTTTTTGTTGCTGCTGAGAAGAATTTAATATGTGTGTACATATATTATTTAAGTAAAGTACATATATTATTTAAGTAGAATTAGAACATAGCACACATTTAACATCCATGTTCTTTAAATATATTTATTCTATTGGAAGATGGAGGCTGACAGTATTTGCCAGATGACAATCTTTACGCATGATTGGTTCGTGTTACTTTGGACATGAGTTAAAATTCAACTACAGTACACAAAACAGCATTCAGAATATCTTTATTTTCTAGTAAGTATTACTATTTGCCTGTGCTGGGCACCATGAGAGAAGAAAAAAAATGTTAGGAGCATTTTTTCCTTATCTTAAAATACATCTGATGTAGGAAGTGTTGTTTGTGATTAATAAGTCTGCAGCATCGAGAAACTTCTTTACGCTCCATCACCTAAGCAGGACTGTCATCTTTGACTCCTTTTGGTTCTCTGCAGTCTTGAGATGGTTGCAAATCCCTCAAGAGTGTCATAACTCTGAAATGTAAGTATTTGACGATTTTGTAGGAAATAGTCACAAGTAGAGAGTGATTTTCAGCAGCACTGTTGTAAGAATACAGCTGATTGAATAACAGTAAATATATCCTGTCAAGGAATTATTAGAAGGAAAAATTTATACATAGTGAACAGAACAGATGGATAGGACAATTTTAAACAGTACTATTGAAAATTTAAAAAGGAAACACTTTTAAATATTTGTAAAATGGAAATAATGGAAATTAGCATTTTTAATCTCCTCTCAAGAAATTCTAAAAACAAACTTTGTACAGATATAAAGTTGGTTTTCAGTATTGGCATTAGGGGCAACACACTGTTATAATTCAAGAATATCTATTATTACTTCTTTGGGTGAGTCACTGAGTTTCTTACTTTTAAAATACAATCAAGAGAAAATAACATGCAAACCCTGGAGAAAAAAGCAGTCTGAAACAAACAGGAACTTTTTCCATTGTTTTCAATGTACTCCAGAAGCAAACTTGGTTGCCCTTCACATTAGGACTTGATTTCTTTTTGCTCCATTATTTTCAGACACATTTCAGATCTCCACAGGTTCAGCTGCAGGATCCTGGGTGTCAGTGTTCTCACTGAAGTGTCAGGTCACAAATTTCACTTGGTGCAGCACAGAAGGGAGGTCTCCTTGGTGCAGGAAACTCACCCACGCCTCTTTTGGCACTGTAACAGCCTCAGGAACTAAAGTTTCAGATAAAGTTTACATCAAAATCCACAGACAGCAGAAATACATTGATTGTATTTTGGCCTAAAGCAAGTGGTTCCACTGCTGTTTTTTAGCATCATATAAGACATTGTTGAAAGTTAAGTATTAAACATGCTTGGAGTTCCAAGTATTCTTACCAGACTGCTTCAGAAATTTGCATTTTTTTGAATTCAATCACAATTCTGTCACAAGCCACAAGCTTGGACAGAATGACAGAAGTGTTTTAAGGTGAACTACTTTTAATGAGATTTGGGTGCCCAAAATGTTTGGAGATCCTAGTCAGTATTCTTTGCATTAGGAGCAAATGGTCTCAGTATTTTGCAAAAAAGTGGCACTCACTCGAATGTTTATTCCCAGTGAGCATTCAGAAAGCACACTAGAGTTTGTAATATCATACATAGTTAAAAAAAAAGACCAATGGATGCATAAAACCTTATGTCTTAGTGTTTTCTGAAAGGCTTTATAGAATGGTGAAGATTCAAATATAGGATGCAAAGATGTTATATCCTAGAAAGTTTATTCCCAAGTCAGAAGTCAAAATATGTTTATAGTGCCAGTGGGCATTGAAACAAGATGAATACAATCAAAAGCTCTAGAGGTTTTTCCCTGTTATTTTTATTATTAATACTGTATCTAAAGCAAATACTATAGAAAATGGGGAAAAAATACTTACTAGCTGCCAGATCACTTTGGAAGCTGATCAGAAATTTCTAGTTTTGCTGTGCCTTCTTCCCCCCTTTCCTTTCAACATAAAACATTGCAAAACATTGCAATTATAAAAAACAAAGTGAAGGGAAGGTAATCCCAGCCACCAAGAAATATGCCCTAGATCACATAGGAAGATCATGGAAGGAGGAAAGGAGAAGTATACCTCTGAGATATAGAACTCGTGTTTTTAAAAGCAATACTAATAAGCAAAGGATCAGAGGCTCATGGACAATGAAACTACAACAATCCAGCTTGGGCATTCTCTACATATTCAGATACTACTACACACCAGCATCTACTTCATCTGCCAGCTGAAGTGTATCATGTTACATAGCAGTTACAGCTCAAAATATAAATTAATTTCAAGGTCTCATGATCTGGACAACTTGCAAAGAGATATCCACCAGCAGCTGAGTAACACGGGGATGTCAAGGCTTCACATCATCATTATCACAGTTCCAGTGTCCAAACAAGCCAGATACCTCTTCAGAAGAAATAGGCATAAAACCTAGGCCAGACAGACTTGGGAGATTTGGGAAACAGAGAAAACATACCGGCATTTTGTCTTAGTTTTTGGTGACTTTATAACCAATAATGTGTGTTTGTTTCACAGGGACCTTTAGCAGCGTTAGACTGTCAGAACCAGCCCTGATGTGGCCTCTCAGAGTGACGATTCAAGGCAGCAGTGGGGGTCTCAGGTTCCCCTGTGCTTTCTGGGGCTGGAGGCCTGCCACCCATTCCAGGAGAAGGCCATCCACCTTGGACTGCAGCCACCCAAGGGCAAGATACTTGGTGGTGACACAATTTCATTTCATGTTCCACTGTTTCAGTGGGAAATGTAGAGAGTTGCTATGGCAAGTGCCCATTTCTGAGTGCAGCTCTCTCACAGGGTTCTTGTCTCTCTCTGTCCACATTGTTGTTTGAAACTGTCTTCAAAGGGGGACAGACAGAGGTGAGAAACCACTGCCCCTATAGAAAGTTAACTAAGTCATAAGCTCATTTTTACACAAGGCTTTGCTTGAAAAGGGCTGCATGGCTCAGTCCTTCAGCACATTCAGGAAGATTTCTGAAGGTAAGCTGCTGAAGTCAAAGTTTTGTGGCAGGAATTAACCCATCGGCTTCTCAACCACCTCTAATTAGGTGCCAAAGGAGCTGTAAATACAAAAGTTCCATAGGGCATTGTGCTAAAGTGCAGAGGACAGATCAGCTTCTGCATTTTGACTCACCTTGTGCCTTCATAGCTGTGAGCAAAGCTTTCCATTTCTGTGCTTTTATTCTTATCTCTAGAAACTTTCTTTTTCTGGTCAGACTGGTTTTCAGGGTGAGAGTGTCTCTCAGCAAGTGCAGCATGGTCGTCGCTGCTTACCATGTCAGCAGAAATTGGTGTTGGCTAGAATTCCACCCCAAGATCTATACAGTTCTTTGGCAATAGACCTGTTAGACATTTATATTATGTCAACAAATATCAAAATATGTGGAAATTAATAAACAGATTTGATAAAATAGGAAGGAATAATCTATACATTCTAAAATATGTACAATCTCTAACTTCTTATTTTCTTTATCTGTTTAGCACTTTGTGGTGAAATGTATTGTAAACAGATCAACATTATTATTTCATTCACATTTTTCAAGTGCTAATAAACTTTTTTTTCATTTTGCAAATCAACAAAGCCAATTTATAAAATCTTTCAGATTAAAAGATAAGGACGCTCAGCCTCACAAAACATTTGGTCTGTTGATGTAGCATTAACAATTATGTTTAGGAAACAATTTAACAGCTAAAACCCACAACCTGGTAAGCATTAGGCATAAGTGTTACATATTTCTACTATAATTAATTTCCAAATAAAATATTGCAATGTTTGTACATAATAAAAATAAATAATAAATTGTATTCTTTAACAAAACAAGGTAACAGAAATACTAAGGGAAGAAGGAGGGCCCAGGGTTTATCCACGAAATTAGGGCTGAAATCTTTCTGACAATAAAATTAACAGCAGAGTGACTTAATTGGAACAGCAGTTTGAAAAGAGATTACTTGTATTAATATTTTTGTATCATAAAATACAAATATTACTGGAGAACATCAGATTTTAAACAATTGAATCTGAGCTGAGACCAAGGGCTCCAAAAGTCTACTTTAGGAAGAAAGGCAAGTTGGATATTCTCCCTAGTGTTCCTTTCTTCCCCCTGAGAAAAGCCTGAAATAAAACACCACACACACACACACATACAAACAAATGTAAAAAAAAAAAAATTAAAATCTAATATACTTCAAGATAGTTGATTCTTGAAATAAATTAAAATAAAATAAATTAAATAAAATAAATTTCCAGCCTTTAAAACTGAAAAATGTAGCAAATCAACCCTTGCATTTTCTTTTATGTAGTCTTGAGCACTTTTCCTAGGATATGAAGTTATGCTGATGGGTCTAATTTCCCAGGGTAAGCCCTGGGCTGTTCCATCCCCTGGAAGACATTAATCCTCCACAAATTCTCAACCATCCTCTGCAATGGCTCAGCCATTGCCTCGGACAATGGTCTAAGCACTGCAGACTGGATTCCATCAAGCTCAAAATAGTGCAGAAAACAGAGTTGTACTCTACAGTTTTCCTACAGAAGTGATAGAAGGTTAAATAAAATGTTTTATGAGGTAAATATTCTAAGGCATAATAGGGTTCAGTTAAAACAAAGGTTGTGTCCCAAAATGTACTGAAATATAACAATAAAGAAGGACTTCTCAAAAATATGTTTCAACTCCTAAAATGCATATTCTAGTTAATTTTTCATTATAGCAAGGAATAGAAAATCAGGAAAGTAGGTAACATCAAATTAAAATGATGTAAAGGCAAATTGTTAAGTGTAGAAGGTTTTCCATGATTTAGCTTCCAGGACTTTCAAATTGCTGTGTTTGCCTATCTTGTTTGTGAAAATTTTCATAGTTGGCCATTCTGCATTGAGAATGAGTAATTGCCATACACACAATATTTATTTTAACTCAACGAAATGTTGCTTTGGTTTCTTTAATTAACCAGAAATCCCTAACACCAACTGTAGAATGTTCAGTTTCATGGGATACCAGGTGGAGCCTGATCCCATCAACAGCCCTTGCCTTGCACAACAAAAAAGCAGGAGCTCCATGCCTGGCATTGTATCCTTGCATTGTCACAGCTTCATACCTTTATGAAACCCCATCTCACCTACTGCCTGGGGCAGAACCTCACCTTTAGGTTGGGTTCAAATCCTCCCTTTTGTGCATTTCTGTGTGAACTGTTTTATATTGAGAAAATATTTGTGGAAAGCAAAACAAGAAGTGAATCCTCCTGCCACGTGAGAAAGCTGCCTCCAGTGTTCATGCAGCATACTGAAACATCTATCATGGATGTTTTGTAAAAAAATCCAGCCAAAACCTCTTGAATTGGTGGGCCTGTGACAGTGGCAATACCATGCCAGCTGTGCATAGACTGAGACATGTATTTCTGACCTCTGGGAGGGTTCCCTGTGTGTGTTGGAATGCTTTCTACAGGGCCTCAGAGATGTGCACAGGATCCATGTGGAACCTTAGCACAACTACAGGGGATATCTCCATATATCTGCCTCATTCACAAAGCAGTTTCAAACACAGAGGCCCATTTATACCTCCCTCAATTAAATGATCTTTGCTAAGTATTTACAAAACGTATAAATTCAGACACAGCCCAATGAAAAAAACTAAGCCCTGCAGGCAATTCCCCAACTTTCCACTGGTTCATAAATAAGTTTATAACAGCAATTCCCAAACGATAGTCTACATCCAGTCAGTGATCTGATGATTTGGTCCATGGAGTGATACCAATTTTGTCCTGTATTTAAGTAAGCAAGGGTGCAGGACAATTTTTGGAAAAGATGTGGTCTTGGCATGGGTCTGGGAGCCCTCCACTCCTGTTCTCCCACAAGAACAGTCCCTTGTCTGTGCTGATAAATGGATCTAAAGGACTCACACCAGAACACAATGCTGGCTTTCATCTTAGGAAGATGTTTTCCAGAGACCTGAGGGATGTGCCTCCTCCAAATTTGGCTGGCACTTGCATGCCTGTACACCCTGGCTGAACTGCAAATGGAAACGTCTTGATGGAACACACTGACAGGGAAAGCCAGCAGCAGTGGTTTGACCTGGCTCACTCAGAACATAAAAATTTGTAATCATCCCAGAGCATGTGGAATCCAACAAATCATCTCCAGAGCTAAAATGTCTAAGAAGGCATTATGGACGTTACAAACAAATTACCAGACATAATCAGCCAGATCATCAGCTGGTAGAAGTTGGCAGAAATCCACTGTAGCAACATAAGTTTTGTAAAACTAACCTGAATTACGCCAGCTGAAAGATTTCATTTACTTTTTTCTGCTGTTGTGCACGTGGAATATCCTGGGTAATTAAGCCTTTCTTGTTTTGGGTTTTGGGGTTTTTTTTTTTTACTTTCGATTTCTGTATAATCTTGTCTTTATATACACATACACGTGAATAAAATAAGGGTCAACTCTCTATCCCATCTGCTCTACAGAAAACCATTTGTTGCTCTTTAAATGACAGCTGCTTGGCCCAGGAACAAACTTGGCTGCCACTGTGCAACACCCATGTGTGCTGCTGGCACAGCAGCTCAATCCCTCAGCTCCACCCTGCCTGCTCCCAGCCAGCCTGGGCACAGCCCCAGCACCTCACCTGCCATGCTCAGGAGGCAACACTCAGGTGTCACTGCAGAGCCCCCTTGAACAGGAAACATTCCCCCTTTTGTTTGTATTTTCCATATTATTATAGCAAGGGCAGGAGGTCCTGGTCTACAATCATGGTTATGCTCTGAAATAAGAATAGCCTAAGGATCATCTTAACATGTCTAGGACTAGTTCATAATTTCAGATTTAGGAAACTCTAAAAGCTTTACAGAACTGTAGCAATGGTGCCCACAATAGGGGGCTTATCAAATTTCTGCATTAGGAGCTTGCCATTAAGTTTTATTAATTAAAATTATCTGCTCTCACCCTCTTGAATTAATAAAATGCGGCTGGCATTCACTGCAATATTACAGGCCATGGCTGTTCTGAAAACATAGTTGCTAGGATACCTTCATGATTTCATCCTCACATTATACTGGTCTTTCAATTAATTAATGAAGAAACATTCAAGTTACTTCTCAGCACTTCATGCACGTGTTTGACCTGTGCCTTCACCCTTCTTGTGTGACACTCCTCCATGTGTTTGCCTTCTAACCCCAGTGAGGGAAACAACAGAGTGACCACAGCCATTTGCAAACTGTAGTACTGGTGCAACTCCTCTCCTTGGCCTTTTCATGTCTTTGTTAATATGAGGACAGAAAACCAGATGTCTTTGCATTCAGTACTTCTTCACTGAATTGACCTGAGAAAATAATGCTTTTTCAGGGGCAATTTTGCAAACCTTTGCTATCCATTATCCATTTAAAAGTTTTTATAGCACAACCTCAGCAGTATAATTCCTATTAAAGAATGAGATCCTGCAAAATTATATGTTTCTCAAAGCAGTTATCTAATAAAATACATGAGGTATTCTCATTAGATAGGAAGAGGCAGCCAAGGCTCTGGAAATACTCAGTCCCAGGACTGAATTTGTTTGAAAGTCTGATGCAATCTGATAGACTACAATGGAAACTCACCTTGGATACACATGCTAAGCATTATCCTGTGCAGGAGCACAGCCTCTGCACAATACAAAAAAACCTGACACCGTCTAAATGGAAACAAAGTAGGAAACAGGCATTATACAGACTTTCTGTATACTGAATTTCACAAGCAAAGCAGAGTGTGCACCCTTCTTGTCACCCCAGAGTAGGACTGGATATTCAGAAAATACTCTGGCTGTATATTTAGTGAACCTTGAGACACAAAGAATAAACAAAAGCCATATCTGCATTTCAAACTCCTTCTAACAATCAGACCAAATATAATATGAAAATCAAGTGAACAAACAGAGCAGCTACTGACACTTCCAGACAGATCACCACATCTAAACAGCTGATCTATAAATAGTCTGCTCACAGTATTGCAGCACATGCTGACCACACAGATGTGATCCTGCAAAGCAAGTACCAGAGATTGTACACAGCTGTTTTCACTTGGTTAAAGCCTGTGTGGTCTTTTCTCCAGTACAAAGAAATACTCTCCATTTTTTGAAAAAATTACAACTTCTACTGCATGTATTAATAGATTTTTTTATGTTAAATAGGCTATCTTTTTTTTCCTGGAAATTATCAGTGGCTCAATAAGCAAATAAAGGCTCTCAAAGAAACAAGCAAAGTAGTTTGCATAAAACATTAGGAAAATATTCCCAAAGCACTCCAGAAATTTCACAAGTTATTAATAATTTGACATTATTATGTATGATTTGTTGAACACACAAGCACGCTTGAGCAGACAGAAGGAACACCTACTACTGCCCAAGAGGCACGCACTTCATCCAGGAGCCTGACTTTTCAGGGTGCTTTGTCTGAAGAGGTACTGAGTATTCCTGGCTCCCACTGAAACCCTGGGAAGCTGAGGAGGCTCAGAGCTTGCAGAAGATGTACAGAGCATTGCAGAAGATGCTCAGCATTTAAGAAATGCAGACTAAATTTTGGGTGATGCCATTGTCTCCCTGGGAGCCTCAAGAAAGATGATTTCACTTTTCCCATGCTACCTGGAAACAGCTTTAACATCCTTCTGTGCCCATACTGCAGCTTGGCTGTTTGCTGTCGAGGAAAACCAGAACCTGACAAGAAGTATCTCATGAGTTCTCTGAGCTCAGGGCTCCCACTGCAGTGCCATCAGCTGGTGCTGTGCAGTGCTCTGCTCCTTTCTGCCACTGAGCCCCAGCCCATCAGCTTCTTCTGCTGTGGGATACCTTCATGATTTCATCATCAGCTTCTTCTGCTGTGGGCTGCTTCTGAGGAGCCCCACGGCCTGTGTCAGTGTCCTGTGCGTGAACATGCTGTGGACCAGGCAGGTGCAGTGGTGATGGAACATCCTGATGCTGGTGGCTTCCCTCCTGAGGCATGGCAGAGGAAAGCTGCTGTCTGTGTGAGCTGTCCCAGCCCAAAGCTCTGGTCCTCTGTACGGTTGCTCAGGCTGAGCCTTCACTGCATGTAATGCCAGCTCACGGACTAACTGTACATGAAGATGTAACAGTCCTGGGGAGGACAAAACAGTGCTTTGACCTACGTGATAAAAACTCTATTTGCTAACAATTGGCACATTTGTTTACCTCCTTAGATGATGTAATCTTTATCATCAACAAGAAAAATATATATGTGGTTTCTGATTTCAGTTCCTGCAATGTAAATGAGTTGCACACATATTTGGCTTCCTTCACAAGATTCCACTTCTTGTTCTATTTGTTCTCTTTATTTGTTTTAGGACTTTGATTGTTATGTTCTCCACCCTCCTGTTATAATCAAGTCTTCTGCCCTTTGTTCATGTTATGCCTATTTTTCTTTCATTAGACCTTAATTATAGCCTGTGACTATAACTTTCTGCCTTTGGCTGTTTACAGAATTGGTTTTCTGCCTCTCCCTCATACACACACTTAACTCCTACTCTCCTTTAGATCTCAAGTTCTATATACAGTCATCACCTTTTGAAAGTGCAAAGCAGGACAATTAGTCATTGTAACAAGTTTTCCGAGGCTGGAAGGTCACATTACCGCTCTTAAACTTCAGTGGTTTAGATGTTTGGAGATGCAATGTGAAAAATGTCTTTGATCTTTTTATTGCCTTGGTAAACTTTTTATGGGGCAATCCATTTGCCTAGTCCATTAGAGAGCTCAATAAAATATTCTGTGTACAGAAATACTGCACTTCACCAATTACATATATATATATATGTATATATGTCTTTGCTCTGTAAAATTTGCACTTCTGTGCAAAAGTCTAAAATATTTTATGAATAGGAATAGTTTTACCCTCAAAGCCCATCACTGCAGAAAATTAGTTGCTACCTTATTTTCTCATTACTTTTAATCCACAGTGTTAAGCATCCTGTTTTGAAAATCATGCCTCCCACTCACAGAAAATGGAGCCTTAGACCTGGCAAGTGTGCAGCTGATGGAATTGTAAGTACAAGTTAACTGCTTGTTCATGAAGCCAACCAGATCCATATACTTCTGGTTAGCTGTCACCCTGTTTTTATTCCAAATTAGCCCCAAAAAGGTGCTTCAGTTTGCACACACCCCATTCTAAAGACCAGACTTCAAAGATGAATGCAAACTCAACACAAACCAAGGCTGGAGCTGGAGTCACCAGTTCGGATTCCTCATTGCCAGACTCAATATATACATTAAAGTATAAATATATACATGATACTGGCAGTGTCATCTTCTCTCACATCCAAAATGATCTGCTTTTGACTTCTAGACAGCAGAAAAGAAGTTGCTGGCAATTACAAAACCACAGACCCTGTTGGTGATAGCCCCTTTGAACTAGCTCAGCTCCTTCTGTCTGTGCTACTTCAACGACATGAAATAATCACAAAGGCAGCTTCTCTGCTCACAGAAGGTTCCTCTCCCAGACTGAGTAGCAGTTTCCCACAGTCAATGTAAGAAGCATGGAAGAGGGCAGAAACTGGATTCTCAGAATGTATGAAAATTTAGTTTCACTCCTCAGATAGGACTTTTCAAGGATCTGGACTAATCAAGGATCCTAGGAAGCAGCAGAATGAGGCCAATGTGGAAGAAAATTTGCCATTCCTGCCACTAGTATGAACAAGGGAAAGGTTGAGCTATGGATTGATATTAACAGGACAATGCCCTTGCCTCCAGTAGTCATCACAGCCTCACACATCCAGGCACTTTCCTGGTGGCAGCACCCATGGCAGGTCTAGAAGTGAAGTCAGGAAGGTCATGGCTATTTTGCTGCTTCAGCAATCATTTACTGTAGGCAGTTGCCTACCGTGTTTCTTTGGCAAGTTTGAAGTGAACAGAAGGTGGATACAGCCTCAGTCAAACATCTGCTGACATCTTTGGAAGCCAGTTCACATTTGAGTAACACTATGCTTTTAAAAATTGTTGAGGTGGCAGAAAGCTATCACTGTCCTTGCTGTGTACCAAAGTTCATTTGTCCCAGACTAAGAATACAGACTTACTTGCCTTTCCTTTTCTCAGTTACTGAGTTGACTGAGTACTTTTCTCCCTTTCTTCCCTGTCTCTCATTTTTTGCCTTGCTTTACCATCATGCCTCCACTCCATCACAGGTCTATTTTCCTCTCTTTTCCACCTTATTTGCTCTAGAGATGGACTTCCATGTAAGCTCCCTTCCCCTGGTCACTGTCCCCCACTGCCCTGTGAGCTCACTCATCCACTCTCCACCCACTTTGTGGGATTTCAGTCCTCCTGGGTTAGAGTCATGGAGGCTTCCCAGCCCTCCATGCTAGAGGCAATTTTATGCATTACCATTCACTTAGCTCATGGGACACATCCCCTTTCTTCCCTCTTCCCCTGCTACTTCAGCAGCTGACCTGCATTATAGAGGCATGTTTGTTGAAAGAGGAAACGTGGTCACACCAGCACTCATTCAATTGGTTGGGTGAGAGGATGAACTGCAGTTACCCCATATGCTCAACAGATTTTAGGAGGCAGAGATCCTAAAGAAAGCATGATGTCTTGGAGGGTCTTGGTCTCTTGGACGGACAGCAATTCAGTGTCAGTGACTTAGAGACATGTGAGACTTATTCCCAATGCTGCCAACATCATGAACCTTTACAAACACAAATTTACTAGGCAAACAAAAGGAAATAACAGCAGCCTAAAAAAAATTATGTCTATTAAGCAATATAACCTTACAGGTATATCAGCATCAATGACCTAAGTGCTATTTAATCCATGAAGATTCTGTGGTCCTGGAGAAACTAAACAATTCCCCAGTAAGAACAAGCAGCAGCATGAGGCCACTAATTGAAAGCCTAGCTATGGTTCTGCAGTACACATTGTAATCTGACTAGGCATCATGTAAAATTATTTTTATAAAGTCAGAAAAGGATTTGAAAAGCTCAGAACCACAGGATATAAATATAAAATTATAGGATAAAATTTTGCAATACTTCAGATACTATATAAATACAATTTTAAGACTTTTGCATTGCATTGTGCATTGCACCATCCATGTAGGAATGGATGAACTCATTGATTTCAGTGCTTAAATTCTTGTTCTCTCAAAAGAGAAAACAGAGCTCAGATTTAATCCAAGGAGATCATTCCAGAGTTGAGAACATGTATACCAGATTTATCTCCAGTCCCCTTCAGAGGCAATATCCCTATAAAGGAATTACTTACACTCAACAGAAATGTCAACATTTTAATTAATATAGAATGAATTTGATCTCTGTCAATCCCTGATAGGATCTGCACAGGTGAAAGATCTGGAGAAATGTACCAGTGTATATCAAATCAGTTAAACTGATTTTTGGGCGCAATTTCCCCTCCAGCTCTGCCCACTAGCACTAAAATATTATTTGTTAGATCTTTGGAGAAAATTTCAAGTACTGCAAGTGGCATTACTAACACGTTAAAACAACAAGTCAACAAAGCTTAATCTCTGCCTGTATCTGATAAAGCAAGAGATGTAGAGGGATATATCTTGATTTCTCTTCCCTTTAATCAAAAGCTAAACAAGTCAGAGTGGAAAAAAACATCTGTGCAGAATACATGCAATACCATGGCATGAGGTGAGTTCTAAGCACTGTTCTCAGGAATCACACTGCAAGAGCAATAGAGGAAAATCCATGATTTTATGCATATTGTGTTCTAAACAAACATTTTTTTCCAAACTTATTTAATGTCAATGTAGCTTTACTCGTTCTGGAAGTGTGCTTAGATTTGCAGAAGTAACCTTTGATTCTGAATTCTGTACACTAAAATTGGTTTTCTTTTTGTGACTTGATATAGAATTGTATACTCATTAGGGCTAGAAAAGACTTCTAAGATCATCAAGTCCAGCTGTTGACCAAACACCTCTGTGTTCACAACTAAAGCATGTCCTCAAGTGCCAAATTCACATACCTTTTGAACACTTCCAGGGATGGTGAATCCACTACTTCCCTGGGCAGCCTGTTTAATATCCAACCACACTTTCAGTGAAGAAGTTTTTCCTAATCTAAACATCCCCTGGTAAAACTTGAGGTCATTTGATCTCATCCTACTGCTTTTTGCCTGGGAGAAAAGGCTGGTCCATGGCTGGCTACAACCTCCTTTCAGGTAGTTGAAGAGGGTGATAAGGTCACCCTGAGTCTCCTTTCCTCCAGCTAAACAGAGTCAGCTCCCTCAGCTGCTCCTCACAGGACTTGTGCTCCAGACCCTTCCCCAGCTCTGTTGCCATTCTCTGGACATGCTCCAGCACCTCAATGTCTTCATTGTGGTGAAGGGCCCAGAACTGGACACAGCACTCGAGGTGTGGCCGCACCAGTGCCCAGTACAGGGGCACAATCACTGCCCTGGTCCTGCTGGCCACACCATTGCTGATACAGGCCAGGATCCCACTGGCCTTCTTGGCCACCTGGGTACATGCTGGTTTATGTTCAGCTGGCTGTCAACCAGCACCCCCAAGGCCTCTTCTGCCAGGCAGCTCTTTGTCCTCTCATTCCCAAACCTGTTGCATTGTAAGAGGTTGTTGTGACCCAAGTGCAGGACTCAGCACTTTGCCTTGTTGAACCTCACACTGTTGGCCTCAGCCCATTGATCCACCCTGTCCAGATCCCTCCACCCTGCAGAGCCTTCCTACCCTGCAGCAGATGAAGACTCCTGCCCACCTTGGTGTTGTCTGTGAACTTACTGGAGGTAAAGTGCATTCTTTCAGTTTTTCATGTCTGCACATATATCTAGAACACTGGAAAGATGCATAATATCCATCTCTTGCAATCAGGACTTAGGAGGTGAAATGCTTCCTCAGTACGATGTTCCATGTCATCCAGTCCATGAGATGTGACCGTGAGTAAATTCTGAAGTGCAGACATTTGTCAGTGATGGCACGGGTACAGATGATTGAGGCATGATCTAGCCTATTTCCTAGTCACGATCTAATTCTCCACCACAGCCTTGAACACAGCCTCTGCCCATCACTACTCTTTATCCCAGCAGTGAGTTTTAGTCTTGGTCTTAGACCTTTTCCCACTGGACAAAGTGCAGAGATGATGACTACCCTGTTAGCATCTTGCTGGAGACAAAGAACAAGTTCTTTAACTCCTCCATCATTTGGACACTACAGTTTTGTGGTAAGGACTTAGGAGTCTTACCCCAGTATTATTGTAACAATATGAGGAAATTTGCTTTCTAAAACCAAAACAGATCCTCTATTCAGCTCCACTCTCACTGAGTTTCTCCCTGCTGGGTCCCCCCCATCAAGCCCCTTTGCAGTTCTTGAGACACTTCTCAGCCTTAATCCTGATGGGGATTTCTTTCTCCCATCATTTTTCCAGGCTCTCTGTAGCGTATTGAGGCATCAAGATATAAAAATGAGAATACCTGCACAGGCTTATGCCACCCTTTCCCCATTAATTTTGAGCCTCTTGCTGAACTAAAAGGTACCCTTTATATCATCCAGCAGACATGCCACCATCTATCCACCATCTATATGACCCCCCTGGCACTCATTCACTTCATCTGAAGAGGAACTCTATGCAGGGTAAAATGAATCTTAGTCCCACCCTCATAAAGATCCAGCACATACTGGGATGTGGTGTGCATGTATTTATTGATACAGTAATCACAGCGAGTCACATTCTCTTTCTATGTATTTAATGGAGACATTATTATTCTGCCCCCTTTGCCTCATTATAATAAAATCTTACCTTGGATTTAATAACTAAAATAAATCTGCTTGAGTCAGGCCAAGAGCTAAGTTAGTGTTCTTCCTAAGGACCATCTTAGCAATGCAATGGAGAGATGACACTCTACATCAGCCAGCATATGATAACCTATCTTTAATTTCTCTCTGCTCTGGTGCTATTATCTCTCCTCTGCCACAGCTGCATGCTGCTATTGTCAGTGGTAAAGACAAGACATCTCTAATTAGAGGGCAGGATAAATTGCTTTTATCTACTTTTAACATGCTTTTACATGGCACCTGGTACACAAGTCTTAGCTAGGCAACGATAATTTGAAAAGCAAATCACTGCTTGGAGAAATATGATACATTTTAAAAAGAAAATTAAATGTATAGAATAGCAGAATCAACATATTGGAGATTGCTGAGCTTTAAAGCTGTCAGAAGTCTTGTATTCTTATGTTTTATATTGAGTTAAAATAAGCAATCACAGTCTATATACCCAGCAGTTTCTCTCCCTCTGTCTTTCTGGATGATCCAAAGAGCAAGCTGTGATTTTGGAACTATACATGCAACACGGCAAAGGCACCCTTGCCATACAGCAACTGTGTCTTCTCTGCTGGTAAGTCCAACTGAGCAGTTTTAAAACATGCTCTACAGGATCAGCATTGACTCATGCAGAATCATCCCTGGAATAAACCCATCTTGTACAGCAGAAGTCCACAGTTACTGATTTATATCATGCTTAACAAAAATGAAATGTAAAAAAATACAAATATGCAGTGACAAATGTTTATCTCTGGAGAACACAACTTACTAGCAAATGATTCACCTGTTCTAATGAGTGTCCTGTTACAGAAAAAAAAAACCACCAACAAAACAAAACAAACAAAAATTAGCTACAAAGGTCCAAAAATTACTGATCTTTTGGTAGCAGCAAATATCAAATATCAGTCAAAAATTCTATCTGTCTGTTACATCTCTGAGTTCAGTTCACATAGCTGGGAGTGCATGACTGCAGTACTAAAACCACACTGTTCACTCCCTTTACTCATCATCAGAAAGTATCAAGTGCTCTTCCATGAAAGGCATTGCTACAGAGACATATATTCTTTATAATGCACTGTCAGTTGGCTTCATCTGCACTAGCAGAGTCAGGCAGAGCTCATACTTCTAACACATCCTCCAGCCTTTTGATTACACTTCCTTAAAAATCTGTTAAGCTTGTCTGATTGTTAGGAGCTTTCTGAGATGTAAAAACTTCATAGATCCAAATGATGACTAGGCCAAATTATTTTATTTGCTGTTTACTGCAAGTTAGCAGTTTGGAAAGGCTACAGAAACATCCAAGAGTGACAGCTTGCAGGGAAAAGCTCAGTAGAGCTTCTGCTGTTAGTTTAATGAAAGGGAAATCTCTTTGCCTTCAGACTAAGATTTCTGGAGGCCAAATTTTCTCCTGTGGTGGTGTGCTCATTACTAAACACGCTCACAGAACTGTAGTCTGCAGCATGTACTAGTTGCTGTCTGTCAGAATTCCAAGTACAGAGCTGATAAAACAGGGTCAGGGAAAACATCCCAGGCTGGAATAGGGCTGTAGTCACACTGCATGGTTTTCCATCTAATGATAAAGTTGTGTGGGTCTTGTTTTCCTTAGCTCATTTGCATGAAATGTTCTGCCAATAGAAACTACCTGCTCTCTGTATGCTTTAATTTATAAGCTAGGTGGTTTTTTATTTGAGCCCAGGTTGTATCAGAAAGAGAGAAAGCAAAGCTGTTTCACCAGGCCATACTATTAATTTCTCAAAGCCTCCATAAACTATAAAAGAGATGGTGTGCCATCTACATGCCACTATAAAAGACGTGGAACCTTTCATCAGAGCAGCCGGGGTGCAGCAGGTGCATCAAGAAAGGTGATGGGAGAGGAGAGGCAGTGCCCTAGTGGTGGGGGCCCAGGGTAGTAAGGAAAGCTTTGCAGGGAGACTGAGTCCCCATTAATACCCTTGCTGATGCTTAGGGAAGAAACACAAACTTCAGGAAACCAACCTTTCTTTCATCTTCAAAAGGGAGTAAATTTCAAGAACAGTTGAGACAAATTGTCTTGGTGATAATCTGTGCTAATACATGAGGCAAGAAATGCTTGACTGGGATATCTTAGCAGACACTGAGCAAAACTATGAAGTATAGGGGGCAAGATATTTATAATAATGTTTGATGACTTATACAAATCACAAATTTGAAAAATTGAAAGTGCAATTTAATTGTCTGTTTCTAATATAAGCAAATTATTTGAAAAACAAGTTGAATATCACAATACTGCTTAGAAATTCAAGCACTTAAAAGTTAGAAAATGCATTTTCTGTAAGCTTAGTAATACGGTCTCTGATAACCTCATCAAAATCCATTTTTGCATGGCATTCTGATTTCACTTAGGGCACAAAGTAGACCATGCTTCCTCAGTTAATGAACAACTAGCCATTCTTCTTCCTCCTGTCCCATTTGCAGCCCCCTGACGCATACTATTCAAACAATCTTCGAAGATCAGAATGATTAATGTTTCTCCAGTGCTCATCACAACATCATCCAAATCTTGTTTAATCACACTTGTCTTCATAACAGCCTTGTGAAGTGACAGAGTGGCCACTCTTTATGTTTCAGCCAGGGACATGAGGCATAGATAGCAATCCTAAAGTGTCTACTGATGCAGGGTACCCAACCTAAGACTTGTGAGACCACTTTTTTTTGATTAGTTTGCATTATCTTGCTCTTTGTACTTTTAAAACCAAACTTTTGTTGATGTGAGTTGGAGTGAAGAGTTTTGAGCACACATGACAAATCTGTCTCAGGCCAAACCCCTTAAAAGGAAATTAGTGCAGAAGACCTACTTTGTATATCTTCTTCAGAATCAGCTGGGTATGTGATGTAGAGACGAGAACTGAATCTGCTTCTTTCCATGGGTATGTAGATATTAGTGCATTGATATACACACACATATACACAAAAATGTGCATATACATTCATTTCATTTATTCATTTTTTTCCCGGGGAAGGAGGTAAATTACACTATTACAGATAACAAGAACAACAGAAAACAAGGATGGCAAGGATTTACCACCTATATGCTGCATAATATTTGGCATACCACTGTTGCTTTTGGCTAATTTTAAATTATAAAGCTTTTCTCTGATTCTCAGTTTGCTTCTTTTAACATACTGGTGTCGCTCTCTTGGAACATATCCCTTATAATTTTTCAGCTGACTTTGGTCTCATTGAGGCATTTTTACCCTGCGAATACCTGAGTGAACAAAAGGATTAGATTAGATAGAAGAAGAAGCAAATTCAGCAATAGACAACAATAAGCACTTTGAAGTATTTATCATCAGTGAAGAAGGTCTCCATCTTTCCCAGATAAATAAGCAAAGAGAAAACCAGTGTAAATACAGGGATAATCTCGATGAATTCAGTGATACGGACAGAAAATGTACTTTTTCAGGAAGCAACAGTGACAGAATCTTCTCCAATGGGAAAAGAACACGGTTCTAAATAAAGAATTCTAAGTGCATTGTCCTCATCTTCTTGGACCAGTTTTTATTCAAAATACATCAAATTGGCCAAGCCCTATTTGAAAATTGAAGCTGATATTTATGCTAATAAAATATAATTTATAGATATAAAAAAGAGGTTAATTTTTCCTTCACATTTTTAATATTTTAGACATTGTTTTCCTACATGGGTAGGAGATGCACAGTAAAGACGTTTATATTTGCTCTGCTTCAAGAGATCTAATACATGACACAGTAAAGCACACATGTAACTTGCTGGTATCCACATGCCAACCTAAAAAGGTTCATCATCCTTATCAGATTTAATTAGATCCAGCCACAACTGCCAATTAAGTTGTCACTTTATATAGAACCAAACCTATGGATCAGATACACAACTTTAATTGAAATTAGTCAGTCCTAGTTGCACTTTTTTCCAAAAACTTGTCTTCCTCATAAAAGGACATATTTATTTTAGCCTTAATTTTTGCCAATTCACTGTAAATGCTAAAAATAAAAATGGATAAATTAAAAAATGAGGTATTCTGGGAAAAATCAGAATTTACTATGGTCTGTATTATTTATGAGTGACTAGGGAGTCCAGGCAGAAGGGAAAGTTTGCACTTACAAAGCAAACCACATACCTTAGAAATATCTTGAGCTTTGAGATAGAGAAAGGATGTTTGTTCAGTTAAAACATACATAGAAAAGCATGCAAAATTACATTTCTAGTGAGTTCAACATATAAAAACTTGGGTAAAATCCTGCAATAGACAAAGCATGATCCAACAAACGGACTTTTTAATGTCAGAGTGATTCTCATGCAAAGAGTCACTCTTGGTGACTCTGGCACGGCAGCACAGAGTAATAAAAATATCAATTTTGAAAAATCAGAATTCCATCAATCTAAGCACAGTTCAAATACATCTGTTGATTTTCAACACCAGTGTCTAAACTGAATTTGAGCTTTTCAATGGAAGTTAACGTGCTTGGCTGGCAAACCTCCCCCAACAAACAGAATCCCTAATACGTAAAATTATCAATCCTGCTATCTACTACAGATTTTAGAAGGCACATATCCACATTGGCTATGCTCACACTGAAATGATTTGCAAACAAAAACTGAAAAAAATCCAGCTGTTAGTAAGAAGGCTCACATTTTTTTCTTTCTGAGTAGAATCATACTTTTGGTTATAAAATGTCTCCTGATTTAAAACGTGCATCAAGCTGATGATTCACATTCTTGAAGAGCATTTTCCTGACAAGGCAAAGGCAGAAGTATTAAAGTGTCTAGTGCTACTTGCAGATGTGGTGATGGTGGACTATCGATGCTACAGTTCATACTGATTCAGCTCCTGTATTACTGTCACTAAAGCACTGTTTTCTGCTCAGGTAGAACCATTAATCCAAAGATGGCAGCTTTGGAACTGATCCAGGCATAGAAAATTTCATACAAATTCCCTCAGGCTATGTTTATTCATGTCCAACTTTTTATCAGAGAATGATAAAAATCCAGATCAATCTCATTGCAGCAAAGCAAGAGAAGTGGGCTTTTCTAAGAGGAAAGTCTACAAGTTGAGGAACTATTTTTTTTGTTCCTTCCTCCCTAAACAGCTTCCTACAGTGGAGACACAGGGAAAAGATGACAAGCAGGCAGAGAAAAGATTTATTTCTGGTCAAGATTCTGAGCCATCCATCAATTGCTCACATGTAGCCTAATTTAGGCACTTAGACAAGTGAGGGAGGAAAGTGGATGAGAGAAGGAAATGGCTTGTTGCATTCAATATTCAGCCAAAAGGCTATTCATGTGATGGAAAATAGTCTCTCTGATAACCTTTTCCCCACCTAGTTTGATATGTAAAATGACCATAATTTGTATGATAGAAGTTGACTTTTAGGTATAGTAAACATTCCATTCTCAAATCTCCATGTGTAGTCTAAAGTTTTACATTTTAATATTTTACACACAATACCTCCCCTGTCTTTGGCAAGTTTTCTGGATCTTGGGACTGTGAATCTAATCTGGACCTGGTTGCTTGGGGTCCTCCCTGTGTGTAAGCTGGAGCCATCAAGAACTTTTTATGGATCTCTGAACTGTCTTTTCCACTGTGAAATGCATTTGTGGTTTTCACCTTGTCAAAGTGTGTCACAGTGAGAATCAACCACAGTTAACGCTGGGCAGCAGATTTCCAGGAGAATGGACTCATGATGTTCCCTCTCTACAGCAGGAGACACCACCACAGTTCTGGCTGCAATGTGAAAGCTGGTTCATGCTCCTAGACAAGGGAATCTAATCCCTTAATAACTTTCCCAGGGCTAGACACAGTGTCACTTTTTCTCTGTTAGCTTTCCTTGAGAATAGCAGAAACAGACAAAATTTCCTGTAACAACATATGTACATAGTAAAAATTATGACCAAAAAATGTCTTTCCAAGACAAACAGCCCACAGCACCATTACCTTTGGGAGTTCAGGTATGTATTCTCATATATAGGTAAATCTGGTTTGGAACTCTAAATGACTCACAAATTAATGACTTTAACTGTTTTAACAAAATTGCAAACTTCCATGAAAAGAATTACACCAATTTCTTTCCTTATCATGTTTTACTAAATCACAGAAATCAAAACCTCTGATATTGCTCCATCTGAGAATGTTTTCTTTCCTGAAATTCATATTTAGACAACATATTTATTTTTTAAAAGCCTTGCTTTTTTGAGATTGAACTTGAACTCTGCTTACTGGTAAGTCTGCCTTTACAAGGCTGGCAGCTAAAAATAACACATGAAGAAAGAAGTCATGTGGAACAAGTCAGGGCACAATACAAACATTAAGCAATAAAATTCCTTGCAATATTCTGCACACATATAGAAGAAGTTAAACTTCACAGTCACAGAAGAAAAAGCCTGGACACATCCCAGTATGGTAGACTAACTATTACTATAAATTGAAATGCAACCTACTCCATAATATCCTTTTCATAGTAGTGTGCAAGTATGGCAATATAAGTAAAGGTGAGCAGCTGATCAGGTCACCACTTTTTTTCACACCTTGATTGCTCTAAGTTGTTTCTTGGATTTATGCAGGACTGGTGGCAGAATTTAAAGATACTGAAAAGTATCTTTTTATAGAGATAAAACTGTAGAAAACCACTGCCATGAATAAAATCACCCAAATGAGCTTCAATTTGAGAAGCAGTTTAGAAATCAGCTGATTTCAGAGACAAAACTCTTCATAAAATTGCTAAGATAATAAGTTCCACTGGATTGTAGCATTATCTATTGCATGCAAAGTGCTTTGAGGTTTTTAGATAAAGCTTGGTCTCTAAGATATTTAAACATAAACAAGCCACAACATGAAGTTTGCATATAGAGAGCATTTCAAGTTAGATATGGGTAAACCAATTTTTACTGAACTTTTAATGGTGAGAAACAAAGGTCCACAAGAGTCAGTTCTGTGGAATCTTCAACTTAGTATATCTTCCCTAACAGTAATAAGTCATCATCTTGAAAATATTCATAGAATATTTCCAGTATTAGAGATAACAATGACATAACTACCACAGCCTCCTCTAATAATTCTTAGGAAAATGATTCAATTTGTGGTAGTTTTCTAATCATTTCGATTTCAAAACAGAACACTTATTTTTGAATTTTCTTTGCCATGTGGTTAAAAATTCTGCTTTTTACCCGGTTCTGTTTCAAAATAGGAAGGCTAAGACTTTCAGACTGCCTGCTCAGAAAGAGCCATGTGCTGCATTGTGTAGCTGACCGGTGTATACATAAATAACAGGGCAGGACAAAGTGGATTTGTGAATGGACCTAATCGTGTGCACATGCAAGGCAAGAACAGTGGCCTTTTATACTGCTGTTTGTGCAACACAAGTCACGGATATGGGAAGCATAAATGTGCTTCTGCCTTTGGGCTACTGAGTAGCTATGGCACAACAATTCGTCTCAAATTAAATGGCTCCAAAGACGCGAGATAAGCGTGTCATTCACCTGCCATCTCTGCCTTTATTATGCCTGATGCTATCGTGCTCTATGCTTCCACTGTGAGTAGACTGTTTGCACCACTCCTGGTTTGTCCCTGGCTGCAGCAATTCCACTCTGAGTTTTCTTTTAGCAAAACTGCTTTTATTTGGCAGCATCATGACATCTATCACAAGAGTCAAGAGCAAGTCCTTTTTGCTGCTTTGCCAAGATCTTGAAACTCACCTCCTCGTACAGTGAGCAATTTTGCCCTGAGCTAATGTGATCCTTGACCTGTCTAAGAATACCGAGGATCAAACCACTGCCTCTTGGGAGAGGCAGATTTGGCAGAATAATCTCAAACTCATTGAATCACCAGGGCAGCAGAAAGAGGGACAGAGTTCTACTGAGTGAAAGGATCTACAGATTGGAGGCAAGGACACGGGCAAAAAAGACCCTCTTCCCTCCCTTCCTCCATCAATCCTTCAGAAAGAAATTCTAGAAAATAACATGGGGATGGAAAGTTTTATCATTGTGGTTGGGGCGAGTGAGAGCCATCAAACAAAAGGCATGAGGCCTGGAGGGAGCCCAGGGGAGGTTAATCAGTATGTCTGTGCACACATGCAGGATGTGGCTGGAGATTATTCATGTAGCAACTCAGTGCCTGTGATCCCTATCTCTGATGTTAGCTCAGGTACGTTGGAGAACACCTAAAACATCTCAACTGGTTTGGCCCACTAATCATTCAGGGCAAGGTTGTGGCACCCTCATTAATACATTTAAATCAAGCTGGCTACTGAGAAAATAAGCTGCACAGCAAAGTAAACTGTGAAAGAATTTGGGCTGTTATCAGCTCTCCTCATATGCAATGAAATACTAACTGATGGAAAAGGTACACTCTGGTAAAGTTTAAAAACAGACTTGCTGTTCCCTTCATAAACAATTAAAAAGAAATATAATTACCCAGAAGTAAGGCAAGAAAAAAGGTAAGGAATTGATGTGGCCCTCTCTCCTTAGGTAGCTTCTGCTCACCTGTGAGATTTGGGATGGCGGACTGATGTCCAACTGTCTGATCCTATGTATCACGTCGGCATAGGAACCACTACACAACCAAGTCTCATCCATCCAGCTGCAAACCTGCTTCTTGCTGTGTGCCCAGAATCAGTATTAATGTATTCCTTCAAAATCCACAGGGAATAAGATAATAACCTAACTACAGGACTGGCAGTTCTGATGCTTGAACTGATGCACAGGAAGAAGGGCAGAAATCATTCAGGGAACACCTAATTTTTGCTTACCTCCTAATTTGCAATGAGATGCAGTGAGGCTTGCAGTCCCCCAGATTCCCTGGAACACAAGAGAGTTTCGGCTCTCTGCTGTGGCTGGTTGTGTCAGGGAGCAGAAGGGGGGCAGAAGGAGGGCACAACTCACGGAGGAAGGAACACATTGCAGTTTTGTGTGGTGAGCATGTTCATTTTAATTGCTGGGGAACAATGCTACTCCACACCACCCACGGCTCGGGCCTGTGGCTTAGTGGCACAGTCTGTCCCTACACATGCAATATGGCTTGCTTGTTTTTTTTATTATTTCTTAACGTTGACTTTACAGTGAGCAATTTAACAGTTTCCTTGCCTGTTTTGGAGTGACACTTGCACATGGCTTTCATTGTAGCTTTTTGTAGTTTGAAGGCCGTGTTTCTCTCACCCGTGACTCTTGCCAGTTTGGGAAGGAAACTGCAGAAGAGTTTTTGATGCCCTGAGCTACTACCTCAGGCAAGCAGCTGCCTACTTTGCCTCTTCAGACAGTCCGGCACTAATGTAGAGTTAAAAAGCACTCTTTATGCATTGGGAACACACTTACAGTAAATCAGTGCTGTTTTTAAATAATCACAATGAAAACCAATGTCAGATTTTCCCTGGTGCTGGCATACAACTGAACCTTACATAGGATTCCCCTTCTTGGAACAATTTTTTACTAATCTTGATTTGTTTAAACTGCTTTGGTGCATGATTTGATGGAATGTGTGGAGCAGAAGGAAACTTTGGATTGAATGCCAGATGCCTGCTTCATTCCTCTAACCTACAGTGTTATTAAAATATTACCAACTGGTTCTCAAGATCTATCCACTGCAACAACTTAAAAATAATTTGGATATCAGTTTTTTTGCTTACTGTTGTGTTGTGATTGTTGTTTCTGTTGTCACAAGTATGAATATCAGGTAATGGGTACCATTCATTTTTGTAGTTAGTAGTTTTCCTGGGGTGCTAGTGACAGGAGAAATGTATGCATTAAAACAAGCGTGATGGAAAGCAGCTCTCTTTATAATTTCAGCCCAGCTGCTGTATTGATGGATACAATCTTTACCACATGCTCCAGGTGGCTTCTAATGCCTGACTCCCTGCAGAAACCTCTATTTACACATCTTAAACCACTTATTGGATTTGAACAGGATTTTTCAGCCTGAGTGCAGTAACAGCGTTCACTTATGTAATATTTGTAAATCCTGGCTTTACATTTCACTCACCAGACTATCTTCAGAGGTATTCAACAGGGCCTTTATGTGGTCTGATTCTTGCTTTCAGTGAGATCCCGTCAACACGTATGGCTACAAAGCGCATTGCTAAATTTATTTTCCATCATTGTCAGGGGTTTACAATGAAGTGTAACTCAATTAATCAGCCCTTGCTGAATAGTGCTTTTCTTTGTCACCAGATTTCATATAAAATTCATCTGAAAGCTTTGTATTCAGAGTTCACAAAGGTTAACCTTTATTCGGGGCATGCATCTCCAAAGGCTCTAATCAACTTGTCTACTCTTGTTTAAAACTTCGCTTACTACTGTACCAGTTGCTTTGAATTATTGTGTTTGAGACCTTTATTTGGTGCCTGAGTGACTGAACAGACACACTGAAGGCTGAAAAATAAAGGGCTTTTATAATTGTGGATGGGTAGAACACTTACTAAAGGATATATATTCCATCTTGTCTTATGCCTTACAACTGTCCACCACCCAGATATTTACTGTATGCTTTGTAGCTGTGCAATAAAACTTCAAGTGTTCTCATTCCCCCAGTAATTCTGTGCACAGCCCAGATCTTGTATAATGTTTAAGGGACTTAATAATAAGTTAGTGTACTAATTAGTGGAGACAACAGCAGACACCCATGATTTATAGCAAATGCCCAACAGATGATTACACTGCTGAACCACAAGTAAATCTTTTCAGCAGTGAGCCTTTACAATTAATTGCACATCAGTATACTTATTTTGCTCCCTTCTATTGAAGAAAAAGGGAAAAGATGAAAATGTTCCCTTTGAAAGGTGGACCTTATGGTGGCTGCAGGTGTTTCTGCTGATAGAAGGCATTGGTATGCAGAAACAGAACCATTTTCGGAGAGGATAGACTTCTATTCCTGTCCTCCTTTGTTTAGTATGAAATATTATTCTCCACTTGAGTGATGTTTGCATTCCTTTCCAACACGGTTGGTTTGATTTGTGACCTGAATACAATGACATACATACCGATGATCCATTACATGAACGAACATATTTGGGATTCTTGAAGATGGGAATGCAAGGGGACAGCAATCTGACTACATTATTTTTTTGAATTTCAGTGTAAATTGCACATCAGCAGTCTTAACCTTTCTTCTAGTTTTTGTTTGTTGTTTTTTTTTTTTTTTCCTCATTTTAGTTGTAATGTTCCAAATCTTATTTAGGCAAACTGAAAGATAAGGAAATCTGAGGGAGGGTAGGAGACAAAGACTTTCAAAAAGTTAAAATGACATAAAGTTTCTAACAGCTTACTTTTTGCAAAAAATATATTTCTTCTTTAGAGAAATAGGTTTCTCCATTAATATAATAGAAAAATGAATATTCTCTGTAGAAAAATGAATATTATCCACAGAAACCATTTTTTTTAAGCAACACTACTATATTCACAAGGCTGCTAATGACATGCTGCATGGCTTCAGGGCAAATCAATTAATCTGAACATCAATATCTCCATCTGTGAAATGAATATAATAATTCTTCCCTTTTCCTTAATTAATTTGCTATATTTTCTCTCCTTACTTGCCAGGTGCCCACAACATTCCTTGTGGAGGTCTAATTCTGGGAAGCCAGAGGAGCTGACCAGCAGAGAGGTCAAGAACCCTAGGTCTGGACCAGAGCGCTCGTAGATGGTGGGGACCTCCCCAAGAGGGAGGTCTTTGTTCTGCTTACAATAGAGTAACACTCTTCTATGGAGTCCAGGGGTAAGAATTCTTGCTGTGACATCCAGGGACCCCTCTCTGACCCCATGTTTTGGTCGCTGGCCAGTGCTGCCCATCTTTGGCTTAGGGGCATTTGCACATGAGGCTATACCCAGAGTCAGCTCCCTTGGCACAGTGCAACTCTGAACAGATATCAAAATATTTTATTCAGAATAACTCTAAGGCTGCCAGAAGCACAGCAATAAACTGCCTTGGTCTCTCATGAGGTACTGACTAAAAGCTCGCCAAAGTTGATGGGCAGTGCTGTCACTACAAATGGGGTCCACAGCACTCCAAAACGATTACAGCCAATTTTACTTGGGAACTGTCTCTTCCAGGAGTTACCTATCAGTCACTCTGCTGGCACGTTGCAGTCACACTGCTATTACAGCCTAGTCACAGCCCCATTACATGACAGTTGCTTCAGAGCACAGAGCAATCCCATCGCACTTACTTTATATTGACAGTTGTACGATGCCACTGTCATATCACAGATATTTCCTTGTCATAACTTAGCGACACTGTAGTCACACGGCAGATACTTTTTAAGAGCATGCTGAATCTTTTGCATGGAAAACTCTGATAATGGCAGTCACTGCTTAGTTATCTCTTACCTGTAGTTATGTCAAAAGCATTTTGTGGTGGTCATTTCTACTTGATGCTTTGACTGTCATGCAAAGAACCATGGAAAAGTTGCCATTGCTGACTACACACCAAGTCCTGGATCCTTAGAACCACTTCAATGTCAAATTACATTGGAGCTAATTATCTTCACAGACAGTTTTATATTTGATAGATGCTGCTTAATCTTGTTGTTGAAACACTGTCAGCATTTCCTTCGAATTTTGAATTGCTGCCCTTATTAAAGCTATATGAATAATTAACCATATAATTCTGTTTGTATATTTTCACAAAAAAAAAAAAGGAACCATCTTTTTTCCACAATGTTCATCATATAATTTCTCTTTTCAACTTTGTTGCCATTGTATTGCTTGTATTTAATCAGCAGCATGTGAGCTGAGTATCAAAACTGTTCAAATGGCATAACCCTGCTCACTCACTGACTGAGGATTCCAAGGAGAAGCCATAAATGCTGCTAATGTTCCTTCAGGTTTTTTGAACAAAATGCTACACTGGAAACTGAAACAGATTTTAAGAGACATTCCTTCATGTGTCTTTGAAAAGTAATCTTATCCAGCTATTATACCACAAGAATATTTAGGGAGGGAAAGAAGCAATATATGGTCTAAGTGAGAGACTTTTAAATCTCCATTTATGTCAATGGAGATTTTGCAGTATTGCCATTCCTGTATACTTATCTGAATATTACAAAATCTTCTTTTCCCTAAATCTCCATCAAAACATACCAGCAAGGAAATTTTGTCCTAATTCAATTCATCACCAAAACTCATCAACTTGAAGTTATTTCACCCCAACCCCTCCTCTAGTTACATAAAAGTTCCCAGCACAGAAGATTAATAATAATAATAATAATAAATATGCTCCTCCAAATTATTATCTTTGTCTGCCTTTGATACTGTAAAGAACTATCGATTCTATGAGTAAGTGTCCAAACATCCTGTCCAAATATTCTTGGGACTCATTATTTGAAGACTGGCCTTTGTCCCATGTTCCCAGCCCTATGGTTGGATTTCATTTCTGATCCTACACATTGCAGGAGTTGCTGCTTCCCTTCAAGCACTGAGCTGGATATAGCAGAATAATTTATTTGTAGCTGTAGGCATTGTCTGCAGAAGACAATATTATGTTTATTTTTTAATTGTAGGATGTGAGTAAAAGAGTAATTTTAGGTCTTTCTTTTAATTATTTTTTTATAAATTATAGTTTCCGTTTTATTTAAATTGTTAACTTTTTGCTATTCCCCCCCCCACCAATTTTCTAAAAAGCTATCTGTTTGCTTTAAATGATCTCAAAGAGATGTGCTGGTCCTCCTCAGGAGTTGTTTCTATATATTCCAAGAAGCAGCTCACTGTGATGGATATCGTATCGCAGTATGACCATTCTGGAAGAGGGACTGATTTTTAATACAGGCTGGAACATTGATTTGCTTTCCTGTATGTTGTGTTGTGGCACTATCTTGTAATTCTTCAGCTGGTGTATTTGAGATGTGCCTCTAAGTTCTTTCCCTATATCTCCTGTTTTCAAATGTTCTTGTTCACAAAATGAAAAGCATGCTACAATTTGCATCAAAGCTTTATAAAATTCAGAGACGAAGGCTGCCCTTGGAGACTCTATCACTGATACCAGTGGTGGCAATATGGATCTTGAAGCCAAAATTTTAAAATTACAATCCCTTTGCTTTTTGACAGGGGTCAGGCTTGAGTATGACAACATCAGTTTTATGAAAACGAGGACATTTTTACAAGAAAATCCAGCAGAAACCATACAGGCAATGTATCTGGATACTTTATAGACTATCTACTTGTGCCAGTGATTATAAATGACATAGGTACATGGTATGCCAATGCAAAATCACATTAAACAAGCCTGATGTTCTGATGATGATCTAACATTTACTCTTACGTTGATACCCTTAACACTTATACTCATTTTTAGCTCTGCATCACTAAGTCTCTTGAAATAAAATTGGAAATGAAATAAACTTAGTACTAAGTCAATTTAGAAAAGTAGAAATAAGTACTGACATTTTAAGAAATAACCAGGGGAAAATGAGCAAATTATCCCACAAAAAAAGAGATGATAATAATACAAATTAAAAAGAAGCTAATCAAGAAGAGGAACCTGAACACCCACGAAGGAGTTTGCAAGCTGTCCTACATTTATTTTATTCTTATGAATATAGAGATAATATCTGATGACAAATGAACACAAAAAACTAAACCCTACTTGTACTGCTATATGAATAAAATCATAGGCAGCCATATTATGCTGACTTGCCAAGTGAAGGCTTCTAGTAATTTCCCTCTTCACAGCACATTGCATTCTTACACTGCAGACGTACTCAGCATGGAGCAGACCTGCAGCCATTCAAGGCCTCCAGCTTCAAGGTGTCTCCCAGAAAGTAACATGCAACAGAAGTACATGCAGTCTTGCCTTGAGGCTTTACATGGTGGGGCAGATTTCGCGCTAAAAAACCCTATGTCGTTTTAGGCATCAAGAACTCGCCTCCAAAATTCAGACCTGAGCCCGTGAACTGCAATGTGGTCTATGCCAGCTTCAAAGAAAATGCTCAGGAAGTAGACAATCTTTTCAGAATACTCCATCCCTATATGCAATTTTCCTAGCACCTCAAAACAAACATACATTTTTTCTCACTTCGGAGGAAAATTTGTTGAAAGCATCTGTTTTTCATGCCGCCACACTTTTTTAATTTAAAGAGCAAACCCAGAAATATATAGCGGAACTAATATGGGCTACAGTCCTTTTACACTCATATGCACTATCTGTAACTGAAGCAATAAAACTTTCAAATACAAACGACCTTTTTTATGTCCGCTTTTATTTGTCTACCATTCAAATAATAAAGAAAGTCTATAAAACAGTTCTACTCTGTAACTTGTGAAGTTAAATGCAACCCACCAAAATAATGAAGGAACAGCGTTCTTTTAAATATAGATCCGGTTGTAGCTTAATTAAAGAAGTTAAATACATTCCATTGCTATGAGGCACTTCACAGCGATACACAATTTATTATCCGGAATTAGTCACTGGGTGAAAAAAAAAAAGGAGTTCAATGCTTGCTGTTTTGGATTAAGGTAGTGGAAATGTAGGATGCTACCAATTTATTTTGTTGTTATTTTTAAACCATGCTAGCAATTAGTTTCAAGAAATTATAAGCAAAGATAAGGAGTTGATTCTTAGATTCTTTTTGTTCATGCAGATAATTTAATTGTACGTCTATATATTTCAAAATATGTAAATATGGTAAAAAGTTTCAAGTAAGCATGCTTTAATTTTTAAAATGTTTATGAATAGGTTCATTTATGTATTGAAAATACCTTATATTTTGGGTTGTTATGAGCAGTGTTCTGCTTGTCACTTGCCATTACATGACTCGTGTGTGCAGTATGTTTATTGCATATTACTCAGGTTAAAAGTCTATGGACAGGGCCAGTATAAATGTCATATAATCTACAGCAAGGAAATCCTAGGCTAGAGCTGGTTTGTCTCTCTGGTTGCACAAGCTCTAACTGGATGACTGGCCAGCACACCAGAGAAACGTCTGCACCCATGGGGCCTCAGGCCCAATGAGGGTCATTGCTCAGCCAAGCTCTGCCCATGCCAGAGCACACATGCTGCAGGACTAGCTGGCCAAAAAAGATGATTTCACAGGTCATGTGCAATGCAGACCTCATTTAACTCATTTAATAAAAAAATTAGTTATTCTGGAGAGGATATACTGATTGTGTTGATGGTTTCCTGAGTTAAAAAAACCCTTCTGACTAAAACTGACCACAGTTCCAGCAAAAAAAAAAACCCCAATACTTGCTTTATAAAGAAGTAGGATTAGAGGAGTTTGTCCAGAAAGTTAATTTAAAAATTGGAGATTGTCTTCCCTTTGTATTATAATGATACCATGACCATGCATTGCAGAAGATTCCTTAGTCATGTCTACAAACTTGCCCAAAGAAGCCCAAAGTTTGAAGACAACAATACAATGATTTACTATTTGGTTTTTCAGCAACTAGAAAATAGACATGCAGTGGATCAGAAAATTCCAGTGTGATTTTTTAAAATAGTTTTAGGTAAATTGGGAAATAGCAAAACATGTGGAGGTCAGAGGGACAAGTACAAGAGGGAACATACCAAAAAGCAAGTAGGAGTTACAATGCAGATTTAAGAGTCATGGTGGAAGTCTGGGTACTAACAATTGTGAGCCAAGAGGAAATATAATGTTACTGAGGCACATGTGACAAGACAGACATAATGAAAACAGAAACTGTTATGCAATAACTCAATACAGAAATTATTCAGTGCCTGAAAAGGGCACTTCCACGAACTATCATCAAATGCCAGAAACACAGAATGGTTGAGGTTGGAAGGCACCTCTGGGGGTCATCTAATCCATGCCACCTGCTCAAGCAGAAAGATAAGTTGCAGAACATGTACATCTAAAAAAACAAAAAAGGAAAAAGGATAGAACCCTTGTTGCACAGGAAATCATTACATGAAGATCTCATGAAATAGCACAAGCATGACAAATTACATGGCAAAAGTTCAAAATCAGTAATGACTGGTGCATAAAGATGATGTGTCATAATGGTTTTTGCCTAAAGAGAAGGACTTTGTTTTGCCAACATGTACCTTCCAACTTCAGCAAAAAAGTCATTGCATTCCAGCAGTACGTGATTGGATTGCATAAAGGTCACAATTACCTGCTGAGCCAAATGGGAAATGCAGATGAGACACCAGTTCCCTTTGATGAGCCATCCAATAACGTCATTGAAGAAATAGGCACAAAATCTGTCATCATCAAAACTTTGGGGAATGAAAAAATGTGCATTACAGTAATGCTGGCAGTGTTAGCAGATGGTATAAAATTGCCACCGTATGTGATCTTGAAGCGGAAAACAATGCTGAAGGACCAGCTGCCTGCTGGAATAATTGTTAGGTGTCAAAACCAAGGATGGATGTCTACAGACTTAATGAAGGATTGGCTGAACATGGTTTGGAACAGGAGACCAGGTGCGCTGGTATGAAGGAGAACGCTTGTTCTAGGTACATTCAGAGGGTATCTAACACCAGTGATGAAGAATATCATTGGAGCAAAGAATGCAGCCCTTGCAGTTGTACCAGTAGGAATGCCACAATGGGAGGTGCCTGATGTAGCAGAGAGTAAGCCCTTTAAAGAATGCTTGTAGCCTTTATGGTATTGGCATGGGCTCCTGCTGTAACTCCTACAGAGAAGATGAAGTCCTAGTGCAGCACAGCTTTGTCATTGGAACAAGACAACATGGGATCAGATAAATCCAGATGTTGTCACTGAATGGTTTAGGAAAGATTGCATTTCAAATTCCATGAGAGAAGCTAATGATGATTTGAGCTCAAAGAAGAAGATGAGGGTGATGAAGACACTAAATGTGGGAAAGAATTTGAAGATGGTGGAGAGTGACAGCGATGGAAATGATTGTGCTAGATAGAAAATTTAAACTACAATAGTAATAAACCATTAAAGATGAAAATAGACTAAATTCAGGCAAATAATTAATGAAATTTCTATCCTTGTTGTATGGTGGTGACAGATATATAATAAACCTCTTTTTTTATAACCTTTTAATTTAGGGATGTTAATTTTAATTCAACATCATTTTCCCTGGGTAGTATGAGATATTGTCTATAGCTTAAAAATGCTAGTGAAAACTTTTAATAGACATTCTGAGAAAGCAGTATTAGATGAAGAAATTTGAGGAGCTAGCAAAAGCAACTTATCTCCAAACTCTTTACCAATCTGTAATGTAAATAGAATGTGTATTAATGTCAAATTATTAAAAAAAGGCCAACAACAAACAAACCAACCACTTTTCAACTAGTACTGCTACTGGACTGGATGATAAATTCACCAAGTTTGGAAAGACAAGGAGGAGGATTTGTTGTGAATAAGGGTTCAAAGCCTTGTCCATTGTTTTTATTTCAGTGTTGACATTCATCAAAACTCAAGGAAATAACTCAAGTATTGCTTTGGCAACCTGTAAAGTGTGACACAAGAAAGGCCAGCCTGGTTCTCACTCAAACCAAAAACAATAGAGCTGCCATTGCACACCTCCATCTCTGAAAATCTGAAGATCTGGAGAGTTCACAGATCAAGCTGCTTCAGAGACAATTGAAGAAGGAAGTTACCTCCAAGACTTTGATCCTTATTGAAACCTTGCTGGAAGAGATCCACCTCTTGTGTTTTCACTTTGTGCAATGAGGCTGTAGTCTACAAGCAGCAAATCTAGAAGGTGAGAGCTGAAAGCCATGAAATTCTGACTCTGGAAATCAATAGCCCAGCAGATGCCAAAGCTGTGCTGTAGAACAATTTAAAAAGTCAGTGTCCAACTTGAAACTCAACACGTATCTGTGCTGGGAATGGCCTTGTGAGGCAGCCTCCTGCGATAAAGGGTACCACACAGTTGCCTGTGCTAGAGAAAGTGAGAGGCAGAGACACCAGCAACAAGGTCAAGGAAAGACAGGCGTGAGCCAGCAAAGTCTTTCCACTGACTTCAGTGGGGTTTGGATCAGGTCCCTTGCAAATACTTTCTAACTCAAAGGTCAGCAGTGGAAAATTTGGATGTTTAATATTAGTCTCTTTCTTAAAACAAAATATTCTTAGCCTAAAAATTTCCAGGTGGTACAGCATTTTTCATGTTGCTGTGTGAAGGATGTCAATGGTCTTTTGCAAGTGAAATACACTTGAATTATAACTGATTCCCCAGTACATTTATTTCTTCAGATATATATGGCCTTATTTATCCATTCCTATCAGCTTTTGTTTTTTTTCCCTAAACATTGGTACTGGATATAGAGAAATGAAGAAAATTCAAAGCAAGGTCCAAAGCAGACCTTTTTTCTTTCTTTTTTAATGAAGACTGCAAACCAGCACTGATGATTTCAAAATGTATGTCTACAGTTTATAAGCACATCGACCTCCCTGCCATTCTCTGATGGAGCCTTAGAAATCACACAATGCCTGTCACTATTTTTCAGATATTTAATAAATCTGGCTCAATGATTTTCTGACAATACTCTACCAAAATTATTCAGGCAGTCTGAGACCCTCTTAAAAAAAAAAAAAAAAAAAGAAAGAAAGAAAAGAAGTCAAAACCACTGCTGTATGGATTCAATTTTGAGTCAATAAATTGTTGATTAATCTGGCTCATGGTGTGTATAAACTCAGGTTTAGCTATATTGGTAATCATCTCCAGAGTGCCATACAGCTGCATGCTTTCATTTCACACCAAGGGAGCAAGGATTAAATCCCTAATGGAGAAGACATATAAACAGGTTTAGTCTCTGCAACAAGCACAGTCCCCATGGCAGCATATTTTTGTGTACAGCATGTGAACGTGTGGAGAGGAAGGAGAGACTGGTTAAAAAAAAAGAAAAAGAAAAGAAGGTGAAGGGTGACAACAAAAAGGAGAGGGAGAAATCCAAGTGGAACGGGCAGTAAGTTTAGCAGGGTGCATTACTGTTTGTTAGGCACCTCCACCAGCCACACTCAGGTGGCATAATAAAATATCTCTCCTGCTCTGAGTGACAACATATGTAGGGTGACAGTCTGAGACTCTGAGCTGTTGTGTGCAGGCTGCTGATAGCCCTAAACTCCTAACAGCTCCATGAGCTCATTAGTATGCCACCCTGGCCATTAGGCCTTCTGTAAAAGTGGTTTAACCCAGGCCGGTATTTTCCATCATATAATCTTCACAAAGCCGTCCCAAGATCTCTCGTACAGCAGTGTTAAACAGAATGTATTTGTAAGGCTTTCTTTTTTCTCAGAGAATTTTAATCCCATTTATTGGTAACTCGCTTTTAAAATGACATTTTTCCTTGCTGCATTTAGCTTAGTCCAAGGGGAAAAAGAGAAAAAAAAAAGATGCCAGATGTCACGGGGCCAATAAGCAGGTGGGCCGAAGCTTCTGTACCAATTCAAACTGGCACCGCATCAAACCTGGTGGGTATAACCTTTAATTCAGTGCTTCCCTGGCACCAGATCTAGTGCCATCTGCTTAGCTTTGCTAAGCTGTGCTTGTTTCTGTGCAGGGACGATGCCAACAATGCAAACTGTCTCCTACATGTGCAGGGAATCATCGGTGCAACTAGTTTTTCAAGACCCATATGGTGGCATCTGCAAATGTACACTGTCAGCATTGCTACTTGTACCACCCTTCGTGTTTAAGAATGGAAGGAGAGAGCCCTGCTTTGCAATTCACATCAAGCTGAAAGGATATTCTCTCCCTCTGCACTCCTGATTTTAAGGGCAACCCTGGGACAAAGAGAACATGTAGCTTTAACAGAAGAAACAGTATAGAAATCAGGCTTGGGAACTGGGGAAAATCAAGAACACTTGGCAAAAAAAAAAAAAAAAGGAAAAAAAAAAAAAAAGATGGTTTTATAGAAACCCTCTTAAATCATTTCCTGAAAGCTTCCTCAGTGTAGTTAAAGCCAAAAATCACTGTATCTTGACTCTTGGGGCTATTAAATGGATTTAGTTCCAAGTCATCCCAAGACAGGAACACTCCCACTTGTCAGGAATGGATGTCATCCTATCACCTCTTCTCCATGAGGTGGTACCAGCAGAGAGACAGAGTAGGTAGAGGCTGGCTCAGCACAACTACTTTGGTGTTTATTCCAGGCATTAAGAGGAGTGGCTACTCACAAAGAGTGGGGAATGAAATTATAAACCTATGCACAAAGATGAGCAAAGCAGAGGTATTAAAACTCATTTCAAGCTCTCCAATTTAAGTTTCTCTTTGTTAAGACAGCAGCAATGCTTCCTTCCAACTGCAAGGACAGTGGGGCTTATGTGGCCATGGCCAGCTCATGCCTCCTCCTGTCCTCTCCTGTCCTGTTCTGTTCTCTCCTCTTCTCTCCTGCTGCCACACACCGTCCTCGAGAGCCCAGGCTTTGCCAGCACTTTGCAGAGCCAACAGGTGTGTGTGTGGTGGGAGGGGGAGGGCAGAGAGGCACCAGCCTTGCTCACACCTCTGAGCACTGGCTTGGCATTTTCCACTCCCTGGTTTGGCCACTCAGACTTTGCCACTGGCTCTGAGATGTTCCCACCTATCACTCATGTCAGTAAGCAAGTTCCTGACACACTGCTCTGCCAACCATCATCAAAACACCTCTGTGCGGTCAGGAAAAGTACGTGTTGACCACAAAGAGCAGCTCTCCTTACTGCAAAATGATTAATTACTCTCACAGAAGGCCAGAAAAATTGGCACTGAGGGGTTTGAACAAAGACCCTTCCTTCTGATTGCAGACGCTGTGGTGGAATGGTTAAAAACAAATAGAAGACTTTTTTCAGTAGAATAATTTTGCACATTTGATTTCATGGAAATTTTCTATCCATCTAGCAGTCTTCAAAAAAATCACATGTATATAAAGCATAATTCTACCTGACAGTGTGGCTTTAAAGTAAATCCTTCTTCCCTTGCTCCATGTTCTTCTGATTCCCAAACAGTTCTGTAACATTTTTAAATAAGGAAAAGGCTAACCCAGCAGTTGGGGAATTATGAAACCTGCTACCATTTTCCATTGAAACCTCAAGCAAGTCTCTATTCCTACAAAAATATGGGCTCCCCCTCCTTCCCCCTAAGTGTCATTGCATTCCCACTGCTTCAGCAGTGTTTCCCTCTCTGGGTCAAATTCTGCTTATAGGTCAAAGAGGACGCAAAAATTATTCTTACCTTGCCTGAAAGTTATGAACCTTCACTAACTCATAGCCTGGTTTCAAGATGTTTGGATTGAACATGTAACTATACTGGTATTACTCTTCCTTCATTTTTAATTCTATCAGCTGGGTTGTCTTTCCTCTAGTGCAAGATAACTGATCAGCACCAAACACAGCTGCAAGCCATGTCATTGGTAACGAATTGGGACTTTTCTTGTTGCTGTTATGAACTTGCAGATAGCTTTAAACTGTGACCTTTAAATCACACTAGTCCAAAACTGCTATTTTTTATTTTTACACTCCATATGTTCCTTTCCTTGACATTTTATCTCCTGAAAAAATTATAATTAAAGGTTATAACTAATAGAAATTAAAACTTCCTTTATGGAAGGGCCAGTCTCTCTTATGAAGAAGGATACAAGTAGAAGAAAGGTTCCTTTATTGCTTTGATACATTGACAAAGAATTTATGCCACAGTAATCTGGGTCTGAGTGTAAGAATATAATTTCTTCCTTTAAAAAAGTTCACTGTGATTGGTATACAACCTGCATGAAGTTTCTGAAGGTTTCATCATGCATACTTCTAAAAACAGACAAGAAAAAATTGCACTTGTTGCAAGTTTGATTTGAATGTTGCTGGAGCATTGCAGAAAACCGTTAATGGCCCAAACCCAGTGCTTGCACTGCCTAGAAGCATTTTTGTTTTTACAAGGAAGATCACTTGCAAATACTCCCTCTTGTGATCAAAGCCAGAAAACCAATGGAATCGTTTCCCACTGGTTCAAATCTTTCTGACTGACATTGTTCAGGTGTTACAAATAGCCTACATGCAGGATTTTTGAGCCCTTCCATTATTTGATCTTGTAAAAGTGATGGTTGCCTTTCAGAGACATGAAAAAAAGGCTCATTCATATCCTGATGAGGCATTGCATATGCTGAGCTTCTCATTTCATTTCATTACTCATGTGAAGGGGCCATATTTGAAAGGACATATTTGTTTCTCCTTGCCCAGTTGATAATATTTTAAAATTGCATTGGTTGGTGAGTCTTCAAGGAAATAAAGGAGTGTTTAAAACAAAACATCAAAGATAATTTTTTTCATCTTAGTGTCTTCACTGAGTTAGAAAAATATACTTTATTCTGACGTAAATACTTTCCCCCTTGAATTTCACCCTTTGACCCAGAGTAGCCACTGGACATTATGAGGTTCAAAATATCTGCCTTAGACTTTCCAGAAGAGTGATTAAAATGCATAAAAAGATCTAAAAAACAAAACCAAAATACATAACCCAAGATTTAAAGAGCTCTTAAGCTTCCTTTTCATGCTTAATCTGAAAGAAATGCTGGTCTTAAAAAATTCATTTTAATCCCATGGAATGACATCTGAGTTCCCACTCAGAAAGTTCAAGTTTGCAAAAATCCAATTGTATCTCTTAACTAATTTTTATTTTTCACAAAAATATTAATTAGGCCCCTAAAAGGGCCTTGTGCAGGTTTAAGTCTTAAGTTTAGTGTCCTGACATCTCACTGAGAGTTTGCCATTAGAGCATGCTCTTTGTTTACCTCACTGCTCACTAGAGAACAAAACACTGGTTTTGTTCTATCTGTTACCATGGAAGAAGAATGACACTTCACACATGAAGTCTTGGGAATGGTTTGATGAAGAGAATTTTGTCTCATTTTGTTTTGTTTTGATGATGAGAAAATGTTAGTTAAAGACAAAAATTTGCTGGGGAAATTAGAAATTAAATACCCAGACTTTGATCCATTCGTGCAATCTCACCAAGCTACAGTTGCCCTTTCCAGCTACCCAAGGTAAATTGAAAGGAACCATGATCACCCATGCTTTTCTGCGCGGAGACCAAAGCTGTGAAAGCATCTGGATTTGTTTGTCTTTCTAAAAACTACCGCATGAAATGTACAAGGACCATTGCACAGTCAGTGGAGAGCCTCTGCCCTGAGCCACAGCTGACCACGTCTCTGGGGGATCCCAGCTCTGCGTCACTCCCCTGTCCTTGCATTCCCGTGCAGAGGTTTACACGGTTTTCGTTCCTCTGGGTTTGCTCCTGAATGTGTTTTCTGAATGATCTTACAAATGCCACCCAAGTGCCTGAATCAATAAAAAGCTCTTGCACACTATTTTACTTCTCCATATTCTATGTCATCTACGTTCTATATCTAAACCTATAAAACAACACTCATGCCTTGGCCAGTTTTCTTCCAGGGTCCTCAAGACTCAGCAACAGATTGCAACGTGCTCCAGAGTAAGAAATGATCAATAGAATGTGCCCCCAGTATTTTTGTTCATCTCACTTGTTTGTGTCAAAACACTCATATCAAGTTATTTATTTCCTTTCTGTAAGCAAGGAAATAAGCAAGCAAACTTAACCTTGGTTTGTCTTAGCTTCTAAATGAAAAATCCGCAAATAAACCAAGTAGAATGGAGTAGACAAGGCACAGCCCCTCGGCCCAGTTTTTGCTAGAGCACCAGACTTGCATTTCACAGGAAACAATGGTCAGGGTAAAACCCTTTAGTGCTTTTCACACTCCACTGAATACTGTTCTAGTGCATTTTCTTCAGGGGTGTTAAAAAGCACAAGCAAGAAACAGTCTCTGGGTTTTGAAACAGTCTCTGGGTTTTGGAAGTTCAGAGGACAGCAAGGCTGGCTCCCTGCAAGCAGAGCTGACCTTTCTAAAGCATTTATTCTGGCATTCCAGGGGCTGAATAATCTGAGAGACAGACATAGAGCACATATAAATAAATGAATCACACAGAAGAATATGAAAATTCCCATGCAGGATGTGCCTTTTGCAACATGTTAACCCTTTCTGCAGAGAATTTATGGACAAAGATGTTGTGTTGATAGCTCCAGTCATCTGTGCTAACTCTGCCATAACTTCATCCATGCGGAGTGAACTATGTCTTCAGCAATGTCTGGAATGTTCCCACAACTGCTTAATTTGTTTCAGAAATGCCAGCAGTGTCACAAAAATGTTCATCTACATAGGCTTGTACAGGGTCTCAAGCTCTAATAAATACTAGTACTTATTAATCAGGGACATTATTTTTGTATATTTAAATTGATTAAACACAAGGAACAACAACAGAGACAAGAAAAGTATAATCCCCATTGCCATTACATTCCCATTTAAACAGATGTTTCCTTTCCTTGTTTTATAGACTGGAAGAAGTAAATTAGTTGCAGAGTTTGACAACACATTTTTTACAGCAGCTTACAAACTGTTTAAAATCACTAAGCAGGAGTATTAGCATTGCATTTGCTCCACAGCTACTATGGTGATGAAATAGGTTTAAAGGCACTTCCTGAAGCCTATGAATGATTCAAACCCACTTAATATGTAAAATCATATACACATGCCCTCTCTCAGATATTACGTGCTATGCCTATCTGCGAAGGAATACCCAACAGCATCTAAAGTATAGTCTTTATTTCTATTGAGGAGAATTCCAGTTGTGAATGGGATCACTTGCCAACCACTGTAGAAACCTATAATCTGTGTTCACAAAGAATTTATACTAGGATTGTAAATCAAAAGGCAAAAGGAAGATCGAGTCAATGAACAAGAGTGTGAGCAAACCAGGAGAGGCTGTAGCACCCTAGAACACTGAGATACTTAACCACTCTCAAGATTCAGACAGCCAGGTATATATTGATCTTGTCAGAGTGTGTGATTATCCTGTTATGTCATTCCTGGTTGGTAAAACCAGTCCTTGCTTGTTCAGCTGATAATTGTGCTCTATCCTGACATGCTTCTGTCCCCATCCAAAAAGAATAATGGTTATCAAACCATCCTGGGAACAAAACATTGGTATTTATTTGCTGTAAGGAATGCCTGTTACAAAAAAAAAAAAAAAGAATTTTTGAGGTGGAGTTGCACTACAGTTGCACTACCAAAATGTTTTAGACAAACATTGAAAAGCATAGGCTGAATATATTTTTATAGAAGGTTGTCCTGGTTCTTGCCAGGACAGGGTTAATATTTGCAGAGGGCCATGGCTAGGAGCTGTTGTTATTCTACAACACCTAATTTCTGGGGATGGGGAAGGGCTCCCTTCTGCGTAGGGGTAGGCTGGTGGTGGTTCCCTGTGGGGCAGTGGTGAGCATTTGCACGTGAAACCCTCACATGTCTTAAACGTCTTTGTTATTGAATATCATTGCTGTTACTGTTAGTTTTCTTATCTAATTGCTGGGTCCAGTAAATTGTTCTTATATCAGCCTGTGATTTTTACCTTTTGTGCCTCCAGTTCTCCTCTCCAGCCTGATGCAGGGGAAGGGGAGGGGTGAGGAAGGGAGGACTGAAAAACTGGCAAGTGGTTTAGAGTGGTTTCAGTGGGAACACTAAATTGGAGAACACCATTCCTAAAGCACAAGAAAGGTAGATTCCCATACTGTCAAATGCACGTTTCAAAGAAGAATACACAAAACCTTGCATTTAATTCTTGGCCTCACATGCAGCACATGTTGGGTTAGGTCATGCCGGAAACATTAAAGGTGAAGGCACATGAGTAAATATCCAAAGGTCAGGTCTATCAGCAGAAGAAGTTTGCACAGAGGCAAACTACTGGTTCCAGGTATGCACAAATAGGGACAGATTTGGACTGAGAAAACACTGAAATGCAGCTCTTTTGGAGATGGCTGAAGTATTGTGGCAAATTAACACTTTCTTTTCCTGAAAGCTGCCTCATGACCTTTGGTGAAGGAAATGAAAGGAAACTCTGTCTGGCTACAACGTCAAACCTCTGCTGCGTGGCAGTAACACTTGCATGGTGTCAAGGACTACCTGATCTAACAGCCTCCACACCCCTAAGATGCCAATATGCTCTTAGTCTAAAAGATGGAGCCAAAGATTAATGACATTCAGCCTGCACCCATCCTGAAGCATGGCAGTGAGATGGAGCAGACCAGAGAGCTCCACACCATAATTCCACATTATGGAAGTGGAATCAATAATTCTTTGTTTTCTTAAATCAGAAGTTTGCTACAATGAACAAGCAATGCTTCTCTTAATGGCTTCTCTCCCAACTTTGCAACTCAAAGAGAACACAGGCAAGAAAAAAATCTCTGTAGTGCACATAACAGCTTGTTCAATGCAAGGGGGAGAGACACTGTGGAATCAAAAGGGGACAACATCTCAGAGAAGTCTCCAGATGATGAGAAAATTCAAGTAGCTTAAACCTGTTGGCAAACACACTCTCTTTTATCCATTTCTGCAACTGAACTGCTTGGCCCATTAGAAGAATGACATTAAAAGACAGCCTTCTGGGCTAGCTACCTACCTGGAAGTTGGCATTAACCCTCTAACAACATGGTTATGAGGAAGATTCAGGAGACAAAATATCTGTTCTTCACAACAGAAGATTCATATCAGAGACAGTACAACCATATGCACTGAGACATGAGCAGACGGAAAGTTTGGGACACAAGATACATGAGCAAAACTTCAAAATCACTTAAGAAAATCTGAAGTCTGTGGAGCAGAAATTCAGGAGAGACATGCAGGAGAAGAATCCCTTCTTAAGAGGGAGAATTGAAGAAATGTATATTTGAAGTTAGTTACAGCAAAAATACAAGGACAGGAATGTACTGGCACAGCTAATGGAAACTGTTACATCGATATATATATATCTTGATCTATAACAACTCTGGTTTGAACTTCTTATGCATGTAAAAGAAAGGCAAAAATAAATAGCATTTAATTGGTTTGAATGAAAATACAATACTTAGGAAATGAGAATTGAAATCTGACTAAGAAAACCAATGGTCCCACAGAAGAATAAAAGTAGATCACATACCTATAATTTAAATTGCAATGCCCAAAGTGACGCTAGCAGTGCTGCCATGGGGTCTAAGAAAACTACAATGCAGCTAGGTGCTCTACGTGTGCCTCTCCCACAGCTCTGCAAATCTCTATGCTAAGAGAAGCAGCAGTGAGAGTAAGAGAAAGTTGATGTACACTGGGGGTTTAGTTCCAAGAAAGGACCAAACAATCACCTGTAAATGATTTGGGAAACAAACAAACAAAAACCAAAATTAAAAAAGAAGAAAACCAAAACCAAATCCCCACAACGATAATGTCAAAACAGGAAAAGAAATTGAAAAGCAGTTAAGTGGTGCACTCTGAAATGTCTCCTCTGAATTATGATAAGTATGTATTAGCTGCAGTATGTTTATCTACGTCCACAAGAGAGGATTAGCTGCAAACATTCTTCTGAGATAAACCAGAACTATTTGGTGCTGGCACTGTTACATTTTTGTGATATGCAGGTGTTTGAAGTATGTGTGCAGCTTCCCCATTGGTTTTGATCCAGGTATTTCCACTGAGAGCTTTTTTACACACTAGATGTGACGAGGTACATGGAACAATGGCAAAAACTCTGTGCATCTAGCAAAAATAGCTTTATTCACATTGAAGCTTAAAATAGTTTTGTGTGTTAAAGGCAATGAATGTAAATACTCCCTTTGTCAGAAAAACTTGGGGTCAGTGAATTTCACCGAGTTCCAGCTGGCAGGCATCCCCACAGGCTGCACAGTGCAGTGTTCCTTACAAGTGGACAACAGCACAGCTGCCCCATTTCTGATAGGAGAAAGGGCATGGTGTGAGCAGGGATTTAGGGGCCCTGGGAGATGCAGTCTTGGGTAGAAGGGTGGGTGAAAAGAGTCCTCCCCAGTGCCTGGTATCTTTGCAATGCACCTGTGCTGCACCAGAGCTCTTCACCCAGCCCACTGCAATTTCTGTCCTGCTCTAAGTGGCTTTACACAAAGTCAAGATCTGCAGTTTGTCACCTCCCACCTCTTCCTGTTCCCAAAGCCCTTCAGCTCAGCTATGTTCCAAGGGTCCCATTTTCCTAACCCTCTTGAGGTGACAGACCTGGAAGATTTCTCCAGCGACTTTGAAAGTCACCTGCCTTCTCTTTGGTGTCTTTTCTGATGTCCTCTGCATCCTTATTGCCTTAAATGTAGCTGTCATTTAGCAGTAGTTTAGGTATTTATTTCAGAAGTGGAGCTCTATGCGACACACAAAATCTAGGCACAATTTTGATGATTTACTCCAATAGCCTTGATGCCAAATTAGACACCTGAAGAGGAGGTCAGTTAGACAAACTCCTCGAAATTTTACAACTGCACATTTTTAACTTCTCCAGTTTTCACTGAAAAGCAATGTGTTCCAGTTAGAGGATTTTTCCAAATAAATAATTTCCTACATCAGCAAACCTAATCCCTACCGCGACTTGCAAGTATTTCATTCTGCCAGAGGATTTCTTGTAAATTGTTCTTCTCCTGCCATTCCTCCTGATCCACAACCGCTTGGTCTACAAAACACGTACTGAAGGTGTTGAGGCAGCTCTCCACCTTCAGACTGATTCACGTGTAAGGCCACTATAGACTTTTACACTGCATGTTTTAATCTTTTGTCTTCCGCCTGTCGAAAGCCACATTCTCAACCCCTATGCAATGTGACCTCTTGTTTACATGTAGTTTCCAGCGTGTCGGATGGTTTATTGTTTTTAAATCTTCAGTTGTCAGTGTTCCAGTTTCTGAAACATATTATTTTGTTTTATGGTGCAATGAGACCTTGAAGTCTCCAACTATTTATCTATATGCACCCTTCTCCACTGCACCTTTCATCACAGGTGATTCCCACTGAAATTTTGAATCATCTGTGAGATAACATTGGTACTTCATGACTAGTAACCATAAAACATGTTTCATTCTTGTCTCCTTAAAATCTCACATTTGACTTCTCATTGAGTTGTGCACCTTTCAGATGAAGCCATCAAAGATTTTTTTGGCACTAACCTTGAGATGAAAGGAGTGTACTTCCAAACATTAAAGATTACAAGTTATTGATAGGTTTCAATGGACTCTGGATCTACTCCTGGGTCTCTTGAGTTAATGGGATTTTTACTTCTGGCCATGGCTGGGACTTCATCTGGCTTTCATTAACTGTAATGCTAGAAGCATTAAAAATTCAGAACAATAATTTCCATTAAGTAATATATCTAAAGTGGACAAAGGTTTGCCTACACTAATTACAGGGCAAGAATATATATATATATGTATATAATGACTTGAAGATAAAATTTTGAAACGCTTCATTTACTCATAATTAAAGGAACAGATTTATTAGTGCTGCTAGAAGTTGAAAATAACTATGTTCTAATGGAACTTATGGATTTATATCTTCATAACTTTTATTCTGAGTCCTGTAAACAACAACAACACCAAATTTCAAGTGCCTCACATAAAAATGCACCATTCAAATATTCTGCTATACCTCTTAAAATGACAGAACAGAACAAAATTGCCACAAAAATTAGTTAAACAAAGCTAAAATATCAGCCCAGAAATCTCTGTGGTCTTAATTCTGCAAACTATTTCAGTATGTCCTTTAGCCCTTCCACACTAAGCACAGCACTGTAGCACACAACTAACTATTGCCAAGAATGTCAGTAATAGAACTGGATATCCAGGTTGAGACCCAACATACCAGGACATCAAAGAAAGATCAGCAGATAAGCACTCTGCTCAAGACTTTGGAACTACCAACCTGAACCATTCTCTCATCCTCTTTTCCTCTGTAAGTCTGTAGGGCATCTTACCCACTTGTCAGGTCTTACCAACAGCTGAGACTGAGCCACATGGTATAAAGTGATTTTTAGATCTCTAAACAATTAAAAAACCTACCACTTTTAATAATAAATCTTTTTACATTATTTTTTATTCCTATATTTTACATGAGGATTCAAGTTCCATGAAATTTCAAGACTTTATTCTGAAATAATCTGACAACTTTTCCTTCCCAGTTCTACCTTCATGTATGGTCTGGTCTGTTTATAACTATTACCTTTAATTGGTTTTGTCATATTTTCAAATATACCTTCCACTTCCTGTTTTTTTATTCCCCTGCTGGACAATAACATGTTCCTTCCCAGTTCTTTTTCCTATGAGGCAAACACACCAAGATCTTCTAATCTCTTCTCATGAAAGCAATCCATCATTCCTCCCAACAACCATTATTCCAGTTTGAATTTAGCTGTCTTAATATGGGTGACCAGAAACTGCAAAAACTTCTCTGTATGCTCATAATATGTCTTTAGGGTGAGACATGAGGCTCAGCTGATTTATCTAAGGGCAGAGCCTGCCACCGTCTCGGAAGCCTTTCTTGGATTTCTCAGACATATCCTGAAACCAATGAGGGTATCTTGCCCCCTCTCCTCTGCCATTTCCTGCCATCGAGCTTATCAGAGAATTCCTCCTAGCTGCCCCTCTAAGTGACTGCCCTTGCACAATTTGCTGTTGAATTACAGCTCTTTTCTGCTATTCCAGTCCTCCAGGTAACACAGATCTTCCTGCATTATGCTCCGATCTTCTCCATATTGACAAAACCTCCAATTTTGTCTCATTACCACACTGCCACTTTTTATGCCTTTGTCATTACTAAAGCCATTAAGGAAAGGTATGAGGAGAGGAAATAGTTACCAGAGGGAAAACCTGAACACATAATTTACTGTGCAGCAACTGCCCACATGGATCCAACTACCTGTAGTGAAACAGAGTAGCTGTCTCCTATTTTATCACAGTGTACTGAGAGGCAAGTGCTTGAGAGAAATATGTGTGGTGCTTAAGCTGCAAACTCATACTCTTGCCCATGATGGTCATGACAATTGATTAGGTATTCTTAATCAGTCCCTAATGATCCCTCAAGAATCCACAGTACCTCCTTTCAGCCTGATGATCCCCTTCAAGCAAGAGCCGTTGCATGATTATGTTGTCCTCACTCAGCTCTTTACCTTTTTTCTACATTACCTGTTAATCCCCATTCTCCCTATTGCAATTAGTAAATTCCAGTGGAACACTCTGTGAGATGCCCTACTGAAGTCCAAGCAGATTTGACCTACCATACTTCCTAGACAAGCCAGTCAGGTAAAAATGACAAACCTGTAATTGCCCAGATAACAATTTTTCCTTTCTTAATATGGGTGTATACTTCCTACACTCCATTCATGCTCTCCACCTTTTAATTTATAAAAATAACAGCTATCAAACCCTTATTGTTCCTTGTGTCATTGAAAATGAAGTTCATGTTTACTCCTGATGCATGATGAAACTAAACTTTCCAGATTCTGGTTTTATCTCAACTGTGGAGATTTCAGATTCTCTTCTTTTTCTCTTGGGTACCATGATTAATTATTGAATCTTGAATCTTGAAATATTTGTTATTGCTGAACAATGATTCAATAATTAGCTATTATTGAATAATTATTTCCTTGGCAAAAACTAGGAAAAACCCAAACATTTTGGATTTGATCCATACGTAAATCTTAACCTCACCCCCTACAAAGAGGAATGGCTTTCTTTTTTGTTCTTTTGTTAGCTTTACTACTAACAGCTTTCTGTTGTTTCATAGAATCATAAAATAGTGTCATCTGGTCCAAACTTTCTTGGCAAAAGCACAGTCTAGACAACATGGCCCAGCATCCTGTCCAGCTGAATATCAAAATTATCCAACGCTGGGGAACCCACCACTTCCTTAGGGAGATTATTCTGGTGGCTGATTGTTCTCGTGAAATATTTTCCCTTTTGTGTCCATCTAGAATCTCTGCACAATTAGAATCACAGAATGGTTTGGGTTGGAAGGGATCTGAAAGATCATCTTTCAAAGTTCCAACCCCCCATGGGCAGGGACACCTTCCACTAGACCTGGTTGCTCAGAGCCCCATCCAGCCTGGCCTTGAACACTTCCAGAGATGGGGCATCCACAGCTTCTCTGGGCAACCTCTTCCAGTGTCTCACCACCCTCACAGTAAATAATTTCTTCCTAACATCTAAGTTAAACTTACTCTCTTTCATTTGTCCTTGTCCTCTCACAACTTGCCCTTGAAAAACATCCTTTTAAAGGTTTCTTATAGACCCCTTCAGGTACTATAAGGCTGCAATAAGGTCTCCCCAGAGCCTTCTCTTCTCCAGGTTGAGCAGACCCAGCTCTCTCAGCCTGTCTTGTTTTAAGCCTGTTTTGCTTTCAATGTATTTTTATCTGATGTATTTTCTACATTTTCTCCTTCAAATTTTTAGAGAGATTTTGCTGTTTTGACTTTAACATATCCCAGGGCTCATCTATATTCAAGACACTGAATTTTTAAATCCAGCACACTCTGCTAATTCGATTCTTAATGTCTTAAACAGTAAATAAACCTTACTTAAGCACTTATTTTTACTTAGATTTCATTTGATTCACAAACAAATCACTGATGATCAGAATAGAATATTTTTGTCTGAGACTACAGTTTTTGTAATGCTCTCACTACTCACACCAATTCATAAATTCTTGTTGATCCAGTGATTTTGTGGCAATAGGGCAGCCACCACGTCCAGAAAGAACTGCACCAGGCAAACCTCTCATGTTAGGCTGACTCCTTCAGCTGTGGCTGAAATCTCCTTTCATGGCACAGCCCTACAGTTCCTGGCAACGCTCCCTCTATTCAAGAAGCTGTTTGTCCATTCTGAATCTAAGTGTGCTGATTACCACTATTACTGCCATGTGGAAAATAAGGTGTTTATAACCTTCTCAAAACCAAGTTTATTCCAAATGTGTTATTTTGTGTGCTGTATTCTTTTTGAACAGTTTATTACACTGTTAGCATTTAAAGTCTTGCACTAACATTTCTTTTTTCTTTGAGCAATTTTCCATCCAATCCTATGGATTGCCACATTCCAAGCTCAGGTTGTCTTTGACCAGGGTTCACATAAAAAGTTTCAGGTTTTCAGGTGAGTAAGAAGTGTGCCCTGACAGCGAGGCGTGCCAACCTGGGGTGCACCAGGCACAGGGAGGGGATTGTCCTGCTCTGCTCTGCACTGGGGCAGCCTCACCTTGAGTGCTGTGCGCAGTTTTGGTGACCACAACATAAAAAGACATTAAAATATTAGAGAATGTCCAAAGGAAGGCAGTGAAGATGGTGAAGGGCCTTGAGGGGGAGCCATATGAGGAGTGGCCGAGGTCACTTGGCTTGTTCAGCCTGGCCAGGAAGAGACTGAGAGAGGACCCCAATGCAGTCCTCAAAATCCTCACAGAGGGAGGTGCAGGGACAGGTACTGATCCCTTCACTCTCATGACCAGTGCCAGGACCTGAGGGAATGGCCTGAATTTGTGTCAGGGGAGGATTAGGTTGGATATCAGGAATAAGCTCTTCACCCAGAGGGTGGCTGGGCACTGGACCAGCTCCCCAGAGGAGTGGTCACAGCAACATGCCTGACAGGGTTCAGGAATTGTTTGTACAACACCTTCAGGCACTTGGTGTGATTCCTGGGGTGTCCTGCACAGAGCCAACAAGTTGTACTTGATAATCCTTGTGGGTCCCTTTCAACTCAGGATATTCTGTGATTCTAGGTTTCCCTTATCTCTGTATTGTCTGTTTTTATAACCTGTATCAGGAAAATATATTTCTCCATTTATGTCAAATACTTATTCCTCATAAAAAGCACACATTTTCCTAGTCAAACAGACAATACACTGTATCCCTCCAGCTACTTAATCAGCTTAAATGCTCCTTTTCTTCTTAGTGTCCATTCTTTTACAACCTGCTATTTCTTTATCTATGAGTTCAAGAGACCTATATGCACATGAGAAGAGCTTTTATTTTTGGATTGTAGAAATGGCAAAAAGCTGTTGGGATTTTTTTTCCTAGCTGGGGTTGATCCATCAACAAAATAGTTTTCTCATGTAACCATTTATCAAAGTATTTGCTGAATGACTTTTGGTTTTGAATAAATAACTTCAACCCAATTTATTGTAAAACATTTCCACTTTTGATACTCAGTTCCATAGTGTGAAAAACAAATTCTTGTGATCAGAAGCTCTTCCTCCAAAGCCAGAATTTGTTTTCCTCAGATGAATTAGTTATTTGTCATTAGTATTGCCAGCAAACAAAATACATTAAAACAGCAGCTGAACATAAACAAGAAACAACGTTTTAGTTACAAAATTAAAAATATTGAAAATATTTACAAAAGCATTTTCTCAGATCTGATTTTTTTTATATTTATCTCTTTTTGATCCAGTCAACATCCAGAACACACTGACACTCAGAAAGAGTAATAAGAAAAAAAATCAGTAGCTAAAAATCCCAAGGATTTAGTCACTTCAAGAGGAATGGTATTTTGAAGAAAAAGGCTGGACTTAGAAACCACATTCTGTTTATTTTCTCTAAATGAATTGGACACATTTATAATAAAATAATACAATTTTTTATCTGTTAAATTAATCTAGGTAAATTAATTATAAAACAATTATCTGAGGTTTTTATGTCATGCAGGAAGTGTCATTTATATGCCAGTTGTATGCAAAGAGAGAAAAGGTTGCCCTCTTAATTTATTTTAATGCATGCAACAATGAAACATGATTTAATTGAAACAAAAGACAAGAGGATAAAAAGAATTTTTTTCTTTTTTTTCCCCAGAAAAATCCAAAGCATTTGCATTCAAGGCCTTGAAGCATTTCCACATTATAAATTATATATTTATATGTAAATGGACTTCTGGCTTCTGTTCAGAATATTTGGCAAATTGAATGCTAGATTCTGCTGTCTTTATCTCCATTGAGTTGTGAACTGTTCCCTGAATATTCCTATAGATTTCTAAAGCTTTGCATAACTTAAGCCACCATATGTAACCTACATGTGAAGGGTTTTACGACAAAATGTGTGCCTCTGTGAGCTTTCTACTCCCCATTTGAAAAATAGTGTCTCATACCTGCAAAGCTGAAGCAGTTGAACCTTGGGATCAAAACAAAAGGTTTGGACTCCTCTTTGCATCTTCGAAAAATTTTCTCCGTTGGCATCTCCTCCCTTCCATGTTGGCATGAATTCATGATAGCTTAAAAATCAGTGTTTTTGAGGAAGAAATGCTAAAGGAGAATAAAAGAAAAATCCTTACCATAGTCCAGGGATTGACAAGGAATACCCTAACCACTGAGCAAAATTATGATCCCTCATACAAAAGGGACACAAGTGCAGGATGGAAGGAAACTAATTCAGAGTATCCCACAAGGTCTTTGTTTTGCTCAGAAATCCCAGACAGAATCCAAGAAATCTTTCCTGAAGAAACCACTTCATATATTCACAACTTGAAGGTCAATGAATCGTTTCCTGGAAAAATTATTTTGTCAGTGCAGTTCCTGAGTAGTTCCTAATTAGGAGCTTTATTTCACAACCTTACATAATGATTGAACTACTGGAAGGACAACAGGTTTAAATTACTCACTTCTGACTCCACAAATTGACTTACCAAGTTAAAGGTGACTTGCTAATAGGAGCTATAACCTCAATATCAAGGAAGTGTAGGAAGACATATAGCTGACTACACTTTACCATACTTCTTAAAAAAGGGAAAGTAATATATTACTGTATCTTTTATTGTTAGTGGAAAAGAAGTCTGAGAAAATGACAATAATGTGGCAATATAAACAATAATGAACCTGATTGCCATTTTGAAGAACTTACCTTTCCTATTTCCCACCACAAATAATTAATAAAATATTTATTTTGTAGATAATTGATGCATATTTTCGTTATACTACTTCTCATGAAATTTTGTGATTGTTTGAAAAAAAAAACCAACAAAACAAAGGGAAAAAGAAGGATTTTCCTTTGTTTAGAAAACTGTGGATCTCCACCTAGAGATCTCGAGTTTCAAAGGAAAAGCATTCCAGGTGAATGTTTGAACACAAACCCTCTACCCCGAGGCCTTTTTAAAGAAAACAATTCAGTGTTTTCTCTCTGGAAAACATTTTAAGTAGTGCAGTCAGAGACCTCATGCTGCCATTCATTTGTCTGGGCTGGATTCTCTGCCACTACTGGTGGTGGTGGTTTGTCTCCACCACACTACTGATAAAAAAGCAAGAGTATATTATAGGATAGCACAGAAATATCCAAGTGAGTTTAACACTGGAGTTAATTAAGCTTTGTAGCATATTATCATGTACAGGATAGTGTCCCACACTCTTTCTGGAGCATCTCAGTTCCTGCTGCCTCTACAGTGCATTGTGAGAGTCCATCCGAGCACCAAGTCCGTAAGAACAAGAAGAGAGATGGAGGTATCGAGACATCATCTCCACATAACAAGTTCTGATGTATGCCAAAAGTTGAAATTTTCCTCCCCAAAGAAAAGAGATCTCCAGCAAAATTATTATTTCACAATTTGTTGATATAGATACAAAAATCTGACACTAAATGACAGAGCTGATACTGCAACAATGACACAAGTAACAGGAAAAATGTTAGTTTGCTGTCACATAAAACTATTAAAAACAATATTTCACAAATACAAATCTGATACAAAGTCTGTTGGTTTCCATATGTAGATTTCAGAACGCTACTTTATAAAAAGCTTTGTTCCAAAAAGCTACAAAATAAGCATTCTTGGTTGGGGTCCCATAACATAATTTTACAGCAGAATTTAAGACAGTACCTCTGCTTGTCAGAAGTGGCAAGGGAAAGGTAGAAGCTTAAGATGAAAAATAAATTCTGATTTTAAACTAACACTTTCTATTTTGGAACATGTATTTGCATACAAAATGGGGTTTGTGTCATTTGGACAAAAGGCCTTTGCCTTGCAATGGAGAACAGGGGGCGGGTTGTGTCGTGAAGCTCAGACACAGCAAATCTGGAGCCATATTTTAGTACTGGGCTACCCACGAGCTCAGAGGCACAGCTGATCTCCTTCAATCTGGAGTCCCTCCTGGAGTGTTAGTAAATAACTAACTGTTCCACTCAGACAGGTGCTGTTACAAGGCGGATTATAATTACATCTACGCTGTGGTTGCAAAAAGAAAAACACAGTGCCTTGAAACCTTAAAATTAGAATGACTTCAGGTTCAACAAACTCTTTAAAATGTGGACTACAGCAAAACTAGGAAGCCCAATAACATAAAGTATCACAGCCACCTAGTATAATTAAAGCAAGTCATCCAAAAGATTTACTGGTTAACTGGTGTAATTCCCCCTGGATGGGAATAAATCTGATCTGTAGCCAGCACTGCTACAAACACTGTTCCTCTCTCTGGAGTCCAAAATAAATATCTCTGTTGCATTTTGGGAGGTTACAATCTCCTGCAGGGCAGTAGGTCAGTGCCCTCTTCGGTGTGACACTAAACAGAAAAGGTGAAATACTGTCAATGAGAGTTTTGCTATTGACTTCACCTAAGCCAGGACTTCATTCCAAGTGTTTCACTCACTCTTAAATTTTAATAACGCTTATCTTATCTATCCTAAGAAATTTAAATGGCAAAACAACATCTGACATGCGTGTAAATCTAGAAGCTTGGAATCTGGGGTGAAGAAAGACAAGTTCTCAAAAATTTGTTCCACATTCACTGAGATATACTCAGCCTTCTATGGGAATCTCTAACATGTTAGTGCTTGATCCTACCTTTCCCCAACATCAAGGGCAACATCTCTTCAAATTTCCACAGGATAATGTGGTAACAGGCATGCAAAAATGAGTGAACTCTGCCTTTTTGTGCTATCCCTCATAAAACACCTTTGTTTGCATAAAGCCCAAGGCAAAGTCTATTGAAATCAGTATAAGGCTTTTTCTTTTGGATCAAGTCCATTATCTGTGTTTCTCCTGCTTCTTTCTCTTTTGGCTGAAATGTCACATCTCACTTAAGCATAGAAGGGTGGCCAACAGAAGAGATGGAGCCAGCTACAGGAGTGTCATGAGAATACATGAATGAGATATGTATATTCATAGAAAGATTCGTTTTAAAACAGAGTAGCAGAGCGAAGACACATCAGTTGCTCTTGCACACTGATAATTTACACATTTTACACATTATTACTTTGCTGTTCTACAGCAAAAAATGTAGTTACTATAGCAACTGGTTGTCATATGACCAGGATTCTATTTTTATTATCACTCAAAGGTACATATTAACATGCATAATACACGGACTACTTATGGGGGCGGAAAACAAATATATTAACATTTTAAACCTTAAAAAAGACAGTAATTGCTAATTTCTTTCACTATCTGCATTTTTTTAAATTAGGTTACCTATCTAAAGACTCACAAAGAGTGATGGAATAAAACTGTCATTACAGCTCCTAGTGAACTCATGCATTTTTCTCCTTTGTGGTACAGGAGACCAGAGGTATCTACAAGGTTCAGAGCTCCTGAGAGTTCCAGGGCACTGCCAAGGTCCAGATGGTTGTTTCCAAGGGTTTTGGCTCTTGTGTATCTTTGTCACCAGCTATTGCCTTCTTTTTCTCCCTTTTTGTACCATGCCCCTGAGCAAGCTTATTTTTTTGGATGACTTATGTTGAGTGAACCAAGAAGACATCTTAAAGCATCAGTTTCTTTTTTCAGTCTAACACACAAATTGTTTTTGTAAAGATGTCTTCCATCTGCAACAGACACAAATAAACCATTTCCCAGTATCAGAGAGCTCCTGGAGTCCCTTGCACAAGGCAGTTGATATGACACCTTTCTCGTTGCTGTTAAACAGAATTTATCAAATAGTGGATTTTCAGTCCAGTGGTCAAAATGAGTGTAGAAGGGGATGTTTAGGGAAAAAATAATTTTAGAAAAGGGGTGGAAGTGGGTTGTACAGTTTTTCTTCTTGTCTCATTTGACTTTAACACTGACAAATTTTTGGTGGTGTGGGTGTGGGGAGCACTCTTACTGAATTTGAAACTCCCATTCTGGGACCAGAATACCCATACAATCATTTACTGCAGCAGCCAGGGAATATACTTGCAGCAGAGCTTCTCATGTTGCACCACTTTACAGTTTGTTTTGGAGGCCAATGCAAAGCACTCCTATTGCTCTATTGAGCCTTAAACTACTTAAGATTGTAACTGGTTAGGGAGGGGGAGGGCTCCCAATTCAAATTATTTCAACCTTTTTACTCCCTATGGAGACTTAACATGCTGTCAAGCCCCCTCTGACTTCAGCTGACGGCAAACTTAGATGGTTTCTACTCCAATATATGGTTTTAACCTTACAGATCCCTTAACACAGAACTCCATCTATACCATGCCCTATAGCCTTCAGCAAAGTTGTCCACGTTGCAATTTTGAACTCTCAAAGGTAACCTTGAAGTATAACTCAGGTTCTTTCATGCTATGGGAGGCTTATAGGAATCAGTCTGCATGTCACTGACTCATGGGTAGCAGAGAGAGGTGACAGATGCAGAGCTGCCAGAAGTCAGGAAGGAGGACTTTTGGTATTGCTCCTGCATGTCTGAGCCCAGAGAATCAGGTCAGTTCTCAACATCCTGCAGGAAAAAAGTGCATCTGTCTCTCAGCATGTTCATGTCATCCATGGAGCCTTCAGTTTGTGGTTGATGCTGCAACTGACGTTCACTGGCTGTGTGACTCTGTTGCTGGTTGTCTGGTGTGGCTAAAATTATTCTCACATTGACCCAAACTTGAGTACCAAAGGAAAGCCTCTCTCTCCTGGTGTCATACTGCTGCAGCAAGTGACTTCTAGGGTGCCCATCAGTATTTCTCACATGAAAACACATGCAAACAGCCTGTGCAAACAGCCCAAATTAAATTATCCCCTTGCCTGACTAAAAAAAATGGTCCAAAAGCCAGCATCCCAAAAGGTTTGGGATCGTAAGCAGTGTTGCGGTTAAAGAAGGTTTGTCCTATTCGGTGGCTAAATGGTTTCGACAAGTGAAAAAGACCTTGCATTAGATGGCAGCTCTGATATCTTGGCATGAGGAATTTGTATGCAATTATTTGTGCAGGAGGAGAGAAGCATGCCTTGTATAAATCCCAGTAAATAAATCAAAACTGCTATTGCATGAAGCTTTGTTTCCATTACTTCGCTATTATCATGGTATACAACAGAAAGCTTCATTATCTATTTACATCGACACTCTCACAGGCCAGAATGCTTTTTTGCTTTCTGTTGCCATTATGTTGTATTATGTGTGGCAATGCCATAGCAACCCAAGATAACACAAGTAGTGTAGGGCAACAGTGTAATATTTTCCGGCTTTTGTTTTGAATGAGACAGAACACAGCTACCCACTCTATGCAAGCTATACACAAATACCAAAAATTTAGCACAGTCAGTAGCAATTAGCAAACCAACAGTACTTATTGCAAGCTAGCATTTCTCTCCCTTGCATTCTAAAGGTTTAAAATCACTGAAGGGTACTACTACAGCATCTCAAAGGACTGAGCAACACACACAGCAGTGTAATTCATAGGTCTGGTGTATGTCACCATCCACTGATACACGTTTGATCTAACTGAACATATGCATGAGACGTCTGGACATCCATGTTGTATCTATCCCGTCTGAACTGGGTCAGGTCTTGAATTAATAGGCTAAAGGCTGAGGATACCTTAGGATATGTTTATTTGGCAACCAACCACCACAGCAGTGCTATTTGTAATAGAACTTGTTGAGAATAATGAATCAATATGTGCAGGCAGAGTGAAATGACATTTTCAGACACCTGAGACAAGGAGTTCAGAGTGCCTTCTCTGAAACATGCATTGATTACCATGCCATGACCTTGTGTGAATAATGCATTTGAGCAATCAGGCACAGGAAAATATAGACAGTATGATCAGCCAAAGTACCCAACTTTCCTCCTGCTTGTTTAGCTTGTGCCCTGAAATCTCTCTGATACGCTGGGGATGACGCAATCTGCCAGAGCCCAGCTTTTCAATATATTGGGATGCTCACCATAGATTGTCCATTGCTAGTGGTTTGGTTTTGTGTGTTCTATCTAAAAATGACATACAAGCCAGTTCATACAAGCAATATACACTCTTGTTGTACGTCACTTTGCGTTGATTTGACTGCTTTTTAAGCCCTTCATCATTAGAGGGTTTTCCCCTGCGCTGAACTTTGAACGTTAGCTACATTGGACGGGGACCAGATGACAACCATTTTGCAAACTCTGACCTATAGATGCTATGCACAGAAACTAGACATCTAAAAAGATTTAAATGTGCTTTTATAAGCACCAATCAACATGGTCTTACCTGCCAATGAACAGAGTTAAAACTAATACACCATTAGAGTTAGTATTAAGCATTGTTAAGGTTGACTTAGGTAGCTACTGGGCCGATGTTCAGATGTTTGTGTGGAAGCAAGAAACACATTCGGGCAAACAGGTAATGACTGAGACAGCTTCTTAACCCAAAATACAGAAGTATGCAAATGCCCTCAGGAACCTAACTTACATAGATCCCAAAGCTCTGTGTGTAGGAATGGATGAGGTTGAAAGAGAAAGAAATATTCTTGGAGGCAGATGAGGCAGATTTAGGTAGTACCAGAATTAGGATTGCAGTGAGCCTCAGTGGAAAAGCCCATCTGGAGCAAAGGGTGCTGTCTTGGATAGGCTTAAAGATACAGATAAGAGAAGACAAAGTAAAGCCCCATAACAATCTGGAGTAAGTTGATCTTCCTGTGTCCATGGAGCAGGATATTGATATTTTCTTGTAAGCAGAAGTAAATGTACACATCTGACTAATATGACTTTTTTCCTAAACCGTGTTTATCTGTAAAATGTTCAAATTACTGGATAGTTTCTTGAGTTAAGAATGGAAATACACTTTAGAACGTTAGTTGAGTCACAAGATTATTTCACAACCATTTAAAAAGTGCTCATTTTCATAGTGCAGATGAAGCCAGAGTTAATTAGCATTAGTCACTGGAGAGAGCAGTAACTCACTAAATTTTTTTTTCTTTTGTTAAGTGGATTGCAATTACTCCCCCAGTAATACTGTGATAACAAAGTTTAATATATAGAAAAAGTATTAACAGCATCAACAATGCATCATGGGAGCGTAGTAACTAAAGGACAAATTGAGTTAAGCTTTTTTGTTCAAATCTGGAAAAAAAATATTTATCCTAATAAAGACAGGTACTTTCAACACGGTTTTCATGGTTTTCTTTCAACCCCGAAAGACTGCAAAGATTAAAAACAAGAAATCTTAAATAACCATTAAATACTTTTATAATTACATACATCTGCATTATTTTATACAGATTTTACAATTGGGAAGGCAATATTGGAGCATTCAAAGGTCTTTTCTATGTATAAGCAAGAAGGGGCACATGTTCAGGAAACTGAATAAAATCTATTTATTGTCCCTGCAGGTTTGAGGTTTGGGGACTTTTTCCTGTTGTTTTGCCTTTTAATTCTGGTATTTCATCTTAATACAGCTTGCTAGCAGAGGTTAAAAATATCCTAGTTCCATCTCATCAAGTCTTAATAATACTGTTAAAGAATCAGATATCAAACATAGCTGATGAGATCCCAACAGTCACGGGAATGGCTAAATCATTCCATAGCAGTACAGCATGGACATTGCAAGCACAAGGCTGTACAAAACTCTGTACAGGGTTTTCATTACTGTCCCTAGAAAACAGTGAGTAATGCCACCACTGTCCTCCAGACCAAGTTGGAAAACAAAAATAGTCTTGCAGTTTACTCATCATTAAATTTTAGTATGTCATGAAAAGATAGGTTGCTCTATTTTGCTCAACGTGCAGAACAAGTCTCTCAAAAACCCTGCTGTAGCTAAAAGCTGAAGTCTACAGGATACAAAATGCTTCAGATTTTTAACTACTTTGCAACATATAGTATTTTGTTTTCCAAAGGACTGTGCTAGAGAGACATGCTGTAAAAATCCAGATACTATCAGCAAATTAGGCAGTTGGGTGACCTAGAAATCTTCTCCGTTACACTTGTGTTTGCTTGCCAGCTCCTCATGTTCTGTCCTGAAAGGCTGTTTTGTTTTTGTTTACACAGCTCTTGTAGGCAGAATGAGTAAATCTTTTTTCCCTGCATTTGCCAGGTTTCACTGATACAGTACTGGCTTCTCCATTTAGAGGCTTTGAATGGGCATTTCAGAATATTTGGTTTGACCAAAAATCAATTTCATGTCACGTAAAAGAAAATATCTTTTTAGAGCTGAAAGTATTTGGAATTATCAGTCAGGTAAAATTGACAGTGAAGTTTGCATGTGGTTTAGAAAAATATCTCTAGATGTAAACCTTAGTTAATCTGAGTCAGGATCAGTAGGGCACCTGCTAAAAGGAAATTCCCTGTGGAAAAAACCCCAACACCTTTCCTAAAAATATTCCCAATTTCCCATCTCCCTCCTTCCTTCTACCACTACTTTTTCACTGTAGGTGTTATGTCTGTTCTGCTGAGATATTTATAATCTCCCCATTCAAAGCCCTCCTTTGGGGGTGTCAGGCTGAGCAAGGAAACGAGGCAATGGGAGCTCTCGAAGGAGAAGCAATTTTATTTGCTGCCTGAAATATTTTGGCAGAGACTCGTTAAGCATGCATGGGAAGTGCTTAGGCAACTGAGTGAGATGTTTGTGACAGCTTCTGCTCAAACTGCCCAAGCACACGGTCCTCACTGAAGACAACAGGTCAAAATTCAATAATTTATCTTGCTTCTTGGAAGAGCAAAGATTCAAACTGTACACTTTTGATGTATGGAGCACTTTTTCACTTGCCATTGTCTGAAATTAAAAGAAAACAAAAAGGAAATGATTTCAGGGTTTATTCCTAGTTTTCAGAATAACTATTTTCCTTTGGTTGGGATCTAACCACAGTGTGTTCAGAGTAAGGGGAGAAAGTTTCAGAAACCTATAAATTCCAAACAAATATTTAAAAATACATTTATTTGTCTCTTGATCGACAGATATTAAAGCAAACTGTAAAAATAAATAGTAACTAGAAGTAGAGATATAAATATAGCAGAGGAAATATAAATTTAAACAATTATAAAAAGCCAATTGTATAGCCAATTTCACTGCAAGATCCTTAAAATATATTAAAGATTAAAAGGCTTAAGACTTCAGTTACAGTATGTTCTTACACTGAATATTCAGAAACTTTTAAATAAAGGTTCTACTATTTAGAATAATATACACAATAAAAAGTAATGGGATGCTGCTACAGAAATGTTAACACTTCCATTATCAGAGCTTGTAATTTAACATATTCTGCTAAAGAATAATTTTTTATAGCCACCTGGAGCAGTCACCAGAATTACCAGAAGAATCAGAACCGGCTTTTTGACAATTAGATTTTGCATTTCATATCACTTCTCATAGACACTGTTCACTATTGAACATTTTTAGACATTTTCAGCTCCTGCTCCAAAATGCTCTGAACTTCATTCTCTTCTCCGAAAATTTCTGCATGTTTGAGAACAAACGAAAATAAGCTATTTCACACTTTTGAAGTGGAATCAATTTTATTTTGTAGCAGATTAAATACTCTAAAGATAGTCCTCAGTTTGCCACAGACAACCTACATGACTATATTCAAGCCACTGAGTCTATTTTTCTGTGTTCCTATAGATAGCAAAATATATTTCTATACTTTCCAACTGCAGTGCTTTGTGCATATACTTAGCTATCATCTCACAGTTCTTCCAAAATCTATGAAAACCTGGAAAGACACTGAATGCATAAATGCTAACTATCCATCTCCTTTTGCATCCATTTTCAAAACACACACAATCCATGGCCAAAAAACTTTAGGCTGGAAACAGGATATGCTCTAGGCACTAGCTTTAGAGGAACTTGTAAGTGGACTATGAATTTTACAGCATATAAGAATACCAGGCAGACACTTCCTCAGTTTAACACCAAAATAATTTTTTAATTTCCAAATGTAATCTTTCACACTGCTGTGTGTACCTCCAAAAGACACGAGTGCAACCCCTGCACCCAGCACAACTGAGTCATCCATCTATCCATCCATCCATCCATCCATCCATCCATCCATCCATCCATCCATCCATCCATCCATCCATCCATCCATCCATCCATCCATCCATCCCTACCAGGAGGGCCCAACCTGTGCAAGCTGCCATCTTCCACACAAGGGATGTGCTCTGCTTTGAAACAGTTCATTACCTGGATAAATAATGCTGCTGTTTGTTTTGATGCTTAAAAAAACTATCACAGTATCACTGACATGCCACTGAAGATGTCAGAAGCCAGGCCATTCCACTGTGTTGAAGTGCTTTTCCTTTTATTGCCAGGTCTATAACGAGATTATTGAAATGATTCAACAATAGTCAAGCTGCAGCTATAGATACTTGTTGAAAGTAAATAATAAAAGCATTTTATCAGAATTGCTGTCATTTTCCTGTTGAGGGATACATCTGTTTCATAAGTACAATTTTATGTGTGCCTGCCTTATGTGAACCTGCTCTAATTTAGTTACACTGATAGGTACAGTTGTAGCTTTCTTTCTAACAATATTAACTGATGAATAGGGCAGTCATTTTCAGACAGCAATTTGCCATGGCTACAGTCAAAGTGGATTGGATTGAGATTGCAACCTAGCAAGAACTAGGATTTTATTATTATTGTTGCAGTTACTTTGCTGTTAGGTTGGCTTTTTTCTTATTTTCTTTTTTTTTTTTTCTTTTTTTTTTTTTTTCTTTTTAAGCAGGCTACTTGTTTGGTATGCATTAATTTTAGTCAAAAATCCATTGCAAGGAATTTTTCTTTTGGGACAAAAACATGTGAGAGAAACATGTTTCTGAGAAAACCAGTGGTAAAGTGCAGCCTACAGATAGGAAAAGGTACAGATAACAACACCTTTTTTAGTCCTGAATAATGCCCAGAAATGCAAATCCTGATCACTCAACGCAGCTGTCTGACAGACACGCAAACAGTCAGGGACATTCTGAGCAGATGAGAGCTAAGGAGAACTGCAAAGCAAGTGGATGCAACATTGCATTTCTGAGGAGAGGAATCTGTACCTGTACTTGGAGATGCAGGGAAAACACCTGCAGTTTTGAAAAGCAAGTGCTTTTGTGCTCAGATCCAAACCTCTAAGCTATCCACTTGATAAGTCTAGATGCTCTTGTTCAAAATAGCAATCCCACAAACCTGCCCAAGGCAACTAAGCTCCTACCCAGAAGCACTTGTCCACCTTTGCTGCCAAAATCAACTTGACCACTTTCAACCAGTTTTAACTGGCACTGGTCTGAAACGTATGCAGTTCCACCCACAAGTCAGTGTCTTTACAGAGGAAAGACACCTGAACCAACATCCCCTACCTAAAGAAGGTCAAGGTTCAAGATCATAGGTTCCCCTTTCTGCTTAACTTCCTGGCTAACTAGCCAAAACACTGCCAAGTGTCCTGGGCATTGGTGGCCTGGGGCTGCCAGGATCTCTTACCTCCACTTTCCAGACCCTTTAAGCATCAAACCTGTGGTCCTGTGAACATAAAGAAAACTCTATCTAATTTCATGTTTATGTGCTATAGGTTTTCAGCCCTCTCCCTTCCAGGGGTGTAAGTAGACAAATGCCTTGTTCTTTGAACGCTCACAAGGAAAACCCCACGGAGCTTTTCTCCCAGTGCTTTCCTCACAGTAAGCTTGTCAGGGAAGAAGATGCTTCACCCAAGTCGACACCAACAGACATTATTCCACCATATTCAGACAGCAGCATCTACCTTGCATCTATTTACAATGGTTAACAAGTCAAGGCAATGAGTGATAATGAACAGTTCCAGGAGATATCTGCATCTCCTCTTCAGTGAAGGAGTGGTTCCTGTGACACCTCCACCCCACCCCTCCTGTGTGATGAGGCACAAGGAGAAAGATGGGCATCAAGAAAACTATTTTATTGTTAAACAAATAATTACTTCTTCCTGGGTTCAGAGGCTCTAAAAGCTAAATTTATTGGAAATTAAAATGAGCCAATAAAAACAGTAAGATAAAACAAACACTGAATTAACAGCTTTTCAGCATACAAATTTCCACGGCTATGAGTTTACAGACATCAGTGTTTAACTTATGTTACTTCTCTCTAATTTTCTAGATGCCTATTCTTAGCTAGCAAAATCCATGTAGTGGGGAATTCTGTTGAAGCCTTCTTTCTTTTATTTTGCAAGGAAAGAAGAACAAGAGCCCAGTCAGCCTCCTGAGACAATGGATTCTGAACAATATTGCAACTTGGCAATAATGAAATCCTTTCATTCTCTGTAATGTTTGCACCTGACAGTTAAATTCAGAAATTCTCAATTACTGGAACCAAGGAATATCAAAGTGTGCTTCAATATTGATTGCAACCACCACGCCAAGAATATCTATTGTAAGTAACATGGGCATAGTCTGCCCATCTCCTCCTCTGCTCCCAAGAGACACGGGGCAGTAAAACCTTACAGGGTGAAGGAAATTGCATCATTGCAAAGCCAGCTTGGACTGTGTCTGAAATGTGTTTTTATCAACTCTTATTTTTCAATACCCCTCATTTTGCTTAGAAAAATACTGCTTTCCCTCACATTTATCTCCATCCTCTTCTCCTTTTAAAATAATTTCAGAAGGAGAAGGTTAAGCAATCAACCCTGAGGGAACACCCAAGTCAAAGCTTACCTACAGGGGTATTTTCCTTAACTTTATTTCTTAAAATATGCAGTGGAAACAAGTTATCCATTCCACAGCAGAGAGGAAGGGAGAGCTGCAGCTGCATGAGCTCAGAGACCTGGCATGCCACAAGCTCTGGAGGAAACCCCCCCACAACCCGCACTCCTGAGTACCGAGGAAGAAATGAGCTCCTCCCTGCTCCTGGGAGCCCTGCCTCTGCCTGACTTCACAGGAGCTGGCAGGAGCACTGATGGGAGCTTCCACAGAGCCAGAACTTCTCTCCAGGATATGAGATTCAGCACAGCACTGTTAAACACATCCTGAAAATCTGCCATGTCTCATGAAAAAAAGACTTGGAGGTGGTTTCCCCTTCTCCTCTGCAGAGAGGGAAGCTCCTCACACTGTTTGTATTACATCCAAATATCTTCTTCAAACAAAATATTTCCCTTGTGAAGCAGCACAGCCAAAAACCTGGAGGAAACCTTGGTACAACTATTTCTCTGAGATGACAGTCCTTACTGGGAAAAATAAGAGCATAATTCAGTGACTGGGGAAGACATTGACATCAGCAATGTGGGGTGTTAGATTAAGAAAGGGAAAATACAGTTGAAATGCTATTGTTTCTAAAATAAAATCCATTCTCTTTGCTTGTTGGCCTTTTTTAAAGGACTGAAGACACTCAAATGTTTTATGTATACACATGTACAGATCAATAGTTGATTTATGCAAATATATTATGTATGTTAGGCATTAAAAGCCTAACTAATCGCGGAAGTTTGTTTATTTTACCTAGAAAAAAAAATAAAGATCCTTGAGGGTAGGTGTGGTAGTTTAGTTAAGAAGTGATTTTTTAATTCTTCTTCTCAGTCAAAGATCAGCACAAGGAATCCTGGATAATACCAGATAATACCACAGGTTCTTGGACAGCACGGTTGCATAAAAGGTAGGTTACCTTTCTTGTACCATTGCATTATTTGCTATCACTTGTGTTGATAAAGATATGCCCATCTTTTTCTTCCTAGTTACTTCTCAAAGCTTCGCTTCTCTTGCATTTAAAAAGAAAACTTCAGTAAACCAATAAAGATAATTTGCTGTGCTTTAGAAACCCAACTTAATTGGTCTCTCTGTTTACAGTTGTTGTACAGACAGCTGCTTGTTGTCCTTTTCTAACTGAAGTGATCACACTGAAAAGACAAATTTTGAAGCTTTCTACACCTCTCCTAAGTTATCTGGCCTGTGAGCTGCAGAACCAGCAAAGTCTCTTGTCCTAACGTTACTTCCAGCAACCCACACTTACATTCACATCCACCACAGATCTTCCCACAATACCTTCAGTTCCTCCTTCAAGTCCTCCCACTTGCCGGGTCTCATCCCCATCAGATGGACAAATCAGGAGTAGCTTGTGTGGTGGCTTTTTGTGGAAAAGGCATCCAGCAGTGTGTTGAGGAAAACACATCTGTTCCTCCACTGGTGCAGCTACACAGCACACAGCTGCTGGGCTCATGCTGCAGACACACTCTCAGTTGGGGAATTAATTTTGGCTACCCTCTTCTATCCACTTAGTAAATTTTCATTGATTTGGCACGTTCATATCCTTGAAGTTAGTTTTGGTAAAAAGTGGTAAATGGGCTCCAAAAAGATAGGGGAGATGAGAGAACTAAGATTTTGTGATTGCTTAAATCTTTTCACATAAAGCTAAAAATACCTACTCTCAAAAAATGTCTTTTAAAATATATTTTATCCACCAGACACTCTTTGCAAGTGGTTAATGTGCCACAAGGAACAGAAAATCTGGGAAAAGATGTTTTCAGGCTACTTTTCTTGGGCCCAGCATCTATTTTTTCATTTCCACATTAAACAAAAAAGCCAGTCATATGTAGGTTAATAAAGTGAACACAAGGGAGATGTACCTCTAAATTGGAGCCAGACGGTGAATAACAGAGCAGGAATGTACTTAAACCTCGGTACCAGCTCGTGACAAGGTCTGCTCTCTGTCTTAGCCCGTGGATTTTGGAAAAAACCTTCAGGAGCTAAGAGAAAAACTTTCAAGCTGACAAATACTCCTTGGCTGGAAAAGGCTCCTGTTTTAATTCAGCACAGATGTGACTTTTAATGAAAGCATTATGGCTTTGCAGCTGCATGGATGATACAAACCTTTTTAAAGGAATAAATGACTCAAAATGCTTTATTTCTACTGCACTATTATGCTTGACCTTTGCTGGGGTACAATCCTAAAACCAGTCACAATGCTGTTTATGCTTACCTGTCTCTTATCCACTCTAATCTTGGGAGAAATAGGGCAGCTTGACTCCTGGGAGATGAGGAAAGAGAACAGCCCTTACCTCCCGTGTGGGACTTAAGACTTTGCAGGATTAGGTGCCTGGTGAGTATAGACACCAATTGTAAACAAAAAGGACAAAAATCTAAATGCACCAGACAGGGAACTGCAAAGAAATTCTGGGTCACACTAGCACAGAGTCACTAGATGACTGAAAACTAGGTCAATGTGAGGAACACTGGGAGCTTTTGCTACAGCAGTCATTCTCCAGAAATTAAGCTGGATCTAAGGGCTGGCTGTTTGGCTCACATTCAGACACCTGCTTCACACAGGCGCAGGGGTAAATTGGAAACCTAATTTCTTCCCTTTGTTTCATGTCTTAATTCTGCTGGGCAAGAGACAAGACAGACACCTGTGTAATAAACTTTTTTCTTCTATTTAGTCAGGTAGCATCTTCTTTATCTCACCTAGCTTCTGTCTGATTAGGGTCCAGCAGTTTCCTTCCATGCAGAAGCATCTCTGGGGGTAATTAACCACACGTACCTTACAGCAGGATAAATCAGCTCCTAGAGGGCAGCTGTCTCTCTCCACCTATAGAAGCTCAGACCAGACAGCTTTCAGATAGCCATTAAGGTGCAGCAAATCCCACCCTTATTATATACAACCCCAGTGAGTAATTAAAGCAAAAATACTGAAGATCAAGCATATCTTTTCCATCTCACAGAACAAGCACTGTTGTTCTGAACATAGAACCTAAAATTATTTTTAGGTAAAACTTTTCAGTCCATCTTCTTTCCTGCTAATGCTTCTGGATATTTATTTCAGATTTGTTCCCCTACAAGGAAGAAGAAATCAACCCCCTGTGGTCAACATTTTCTTTCACCCAAAATGCCCTATATTGACACTGTACTAGTCTGGCCCTGATTCAACAGAGCACTTATCCATTTATTTAAAGACTGCTGAATCAAGGCCAGAGGTACCATCCTGTGCTCAGCAGTGAACTAATAAGCCAAATATTGTGGAGTCAAGTTCAACATGCCGACAAATTCACATTTATCAGCTTGGATTCCTGGAAGTCTCCACATTTCTGGAAAAAATTTGGACTTTCACTGAGTATACTCTCTGTACTGGAGATGCAAGATGTTCTTACCTACTCAGTAAAGTTTTAAAAGTATTTAAAAAATATTTATCGATGCTCATGTAAGTCAACAGCCTCCAATAATTGACCCATAAAATGTGTATATTATGCAGAGCATATGGAAATAAAGAAAGCACGGTAACAGACCAGTTCATTTCCTAGGGTAGCTAGAAAAGGAAATAAGGAAACCCTGGACAGCTGATGAGGGAGGCTAAACAATTCTGTTTAAAGGGAGAAAGTTTAAAGTTATTATTCTTTAGCAAATCATCCTGAATGAATTTCATCATTCTTTATTCAAATGTGGTTTTTTGACACTTTAATTATAAAGAAACCATTCCTGAGCCATACAATATGAACAGAAATGCCATAAGTTTAAGTAAAATGCTATTACCAGCTCATTTTGCAAAATTCACAGCCTCATTCAAATTAAACAGCATTTCTCTACAACAGATGAAATGAATATTACAAAAATGAAATTGTATGTGTGATTTCAGGAATATTGTAATTATTTTATGCTTTCTATACATATGTATGGGTGTGTGCATGTGTATGTGGTTGTCAAGAATGGCATGCTGGAAACTTGCAATTTAATAAGTATATTTTTTTTCCCCCACAGTAAGATACCCTCTTCTGTTCTTGGAAATGAGATACATTCACTACAGCAGTATAATGAAGCAATGTTCATTAAAACACGATATATGGGTAACACATTTCTATTACCCCATTACAGCATCCACTTAACTAAAATACAGACAACTCTGTGAATTCACCTAATTTTTTTGCTTGTATTCTCCTATTCCTCATTTATTATTGAGCTACCACATTTATAACACATTTGGACGGGTTTGCTTCAGAATAAAGCACAACCCATCTGCACAGTACAATGTTTACCTCTAACCCTTGTCTTTTTTTTCCTTCCCTTCCCTTTTCTAGTCACAAATCATTTTCACAAGCTCTGACTGATTAGTTGTCAGTTTCCTCCCCATTTTAAATTTAACAAAAACCCAAACTTGAGCTCAACTTGTTGTTCTTTAACAAATACATGCTTCTGAATAATGCAGGGTGAGCACTATTACAGGTATTATTCAGGTATTACCTAATACTCTAGCTCAATTGATAACATTTTCAGCCTGTAATTCAGTTTCTAAATTTGCATGACAAGCACCTTTCCTATGACATTTAAGCTAGTGACTTGCTTTACAAATTTATGGACTCCTCTTCCTATAATGCTAGAAAAACAGGAAGCTTTAGTGCTAAACTATTTTGATTCCAAAATGTTGCAAACTGTGTTTCACATTTACGGGTTCTCTGTTCCTCTGCCATGCAGTAAATATTCAGGCAGCAAAAGAGCACTGCAGAGGGTACAACACATAAAAGGAGACAGACTGTAAGAAGCCCTTTTCAACACCAGCCAGAAGTGAATTGGAACCCTTTGCTCTACTACATATAAAGAAAATAAAAAGTAAAGCAAAATACTTTAAAAACATATTTCCTTAGGGAACAGAGCAGACATCAGTAGAACTTCTTTTCTTCTAAGGTGTCCTCAGCTCAATATTAGCTGAGGGAGAAAAACAAGATGATAGTTGCAAACAGAAGCAAAAGCACAGCAACAAACCTAACATCCCATATTACCTCACTTCTCCATTTTCACATTCAGGGTAGACAAAAATGAAAATTTAAAAAAATTTGTCTGGTTACACTGAAGGTAAATACGGCAATATTTTTATCCCACTGGCATTAAGGCAGCTTAGGCTTTCCCTGAGTTACTCAGTTCCTTACTGTACCTCCTTTGTCCAGCTCTATTAAAATACAGCACGTGCAGAAGAGTATTAATTCAAATTGCACAGTTGTATATACACAGACTGACCTGATTTATAAGAACAGTCTTCAGTAAGTACTTAACACCTTGAATCTGCAGCTCAGCTGCACTCAGATTACTTATATTGGACTCAATTCTCACCTCAGCTTGCTCAAATACAAAACTCCCTGTGGTTTGGGGGGCTGGTGGCTAATCAAATGCCAACCAATTAATGAAAAATAAGAGGTAAGATACCAGCTACACTGAAAACCACCAGCCAGCACAACAGGAAACAAGGCTGAGTGAAATTATAATTTCAGAATGTTATTAATTATTTGCAACTGAAGAAGGAAAACAATCTTGTGTAATAGGACTTGGGACTAGACAAATGACTTGCTTTTTGGTTGTGATGAAGTTTCCCTGAATAACTCTGCTGGCCAATTTCTCCTCCATATCATTTTCCTATATATGACATGATAATAGCTGCACCTGTTTGTCTTCCTGCTCCTCTGTCCTCTCTCCTCACCTTCACTCATAGAAACACTGGCATGGGAGCTATTCAATTCTAAATGCCTGTTACATTTTTTTTCCTTTTCATGAAAAAATACCTCATGGTGCTTAAAGGAATCTGAAATGCAAAATTTGACAGTAAGACTGTTAAAAAAAAAAATCTGTTAGAATTGCTAGAGAAGAATGCTGAGGACTCAGTGAAATTATATCTCTATGCTATTCATAAAACACAAATTTTATGCATAGGTGCATATTACATATTTAAACACTGTTCAACCTTACCATATCACAAGCCCTAAGCTTGACTGTAGAAATATTATTTTTTCAGTAATATTGAACTGCAAAAAAACTACTGCAAAATAAATAGAATCAGCTATGAATTAATTATTCAATCTAAAATAAGTCTGCATATATAATTTTACTTTAAAATCAATAATATTTTCCATTTTCTTATTAAACAATATAGTCAGCATTTTTCTCTAAACAGGACTGTCTTTTGGTGAGGTTCTAGGGCTTATATTATGCAAAACATCAAAGTACAGGGCCCACTTCATGAATATATTTACCTTTTCTTCCAGCAACCTCAGCAATTATAAAACTTGCCGAATTTTTTTTTACTCTGCACTGAAATACATTAATTGAATGGATGATATGCACGCTTGTTAGACCACAAGGGGCTGAGTGACCAGATAAAAGCCTTTTTTACCCTTATCAGGAGGCCATACCAATTGGCCTACTGAAAGACTCAGTTATCTTCACACAAATGCAATCAATGAAGTTGAAATTTAATATTATGTAAGACAAAATGCAGAAATGGTAGAGTACACAGGAAAAATAAAAGCTTTTAAAATAGTTTTCCTTTTTTTAGCAGTCTGTACAGCATGACATATCCCAACACATTGACTACATTAATATATGTATGCATTAATAGATCAATAGCCAGAACACACTTGCTCATAATGTATTACAGATGGTTCTCTGCTAATTATTTACATTTCGCTATATGGGGGCTATGCTACTTACTGCTTTGATGATACTTTGAGTTACTGTTTTGATGACTCTGAATAACTTTGAAGACTTCAAGGTGATGCTGTGTTCCACTTACAAGTCTTCTCTTGCTCTTATATATGTGCTTAGCATGCAGATTGGAAGATTTCTATTTACAGGCCAGCCACTAAGTGAAAAACAATCTGCATCAGATAATCTAAAGAATATAGTAACCTATGCTTCTTATTCATTGCTTATATACTTGACCAGTCAACAATTCAAAATCTACAAATTATTTCTCTGCTTGCAATGTTTGTGATGCTTTCTTAAGTCTTTGTGAATAACTATGTGCAATAACTATTCCAAGTTTTTAACGAATAAATCTAACACACTGATCTACCCTATTAAGTATAATCCTCTGTTGACTAGTTTTCTTCATCCAAAATCTTATTTTTTATAACAAAAGATACTTTGGGGGAAGAAAATTATATTATTTAATGTAACTGAAAAGAGTAATGCTATATTTATCAGTAATAATATCATTAACTGATTCATCATTTCAAGCATGTATCTTTTTAATATACCATTTCCACTATTTAGATAGAATTATGAAGTCAATTTAGCTCTACATATTCTTTTCTGATCTTCCTGAAGAAAGAATTATATGAATCAGAAGAGCAAAACACTTCAGAAGTGGTCTTGTAGGAGTGGAAGAGAATACTTTTTTAGTTTAAATGTGGAAGAAAGCTTCTACAAAAAATTCCAAATTACTTTGTTTCTCTGAGTCACTTTAATCCCTTGCAGAGAATATCTTCTGGAGTGACCTCCTTGAACCTTTGTGACCAAGGCAATAAAACACCAAAAGACCTAGAGATTAGAAAAGAGAGTCTTGAAACTAAAAGGAGTGTTCCTCAGGGCTATAAGTTACACCAACAGAGTGAGAATGAATCCCAGTGGGAAGGGAAGATCCTGTATCCCTACCATTAATTATCTGCTTCGTAATCTACTCCCATTATAATTGTAATACTTCCCAAATGCAGCTCTCCTTTCTCATGCCTGCAGCAATGCACATTGTTCCCTGTCTGACAAAACCAGTCTTTGTTTGGGAATCACAAGCTATGTAAACTGCATAGCAGTCTTTAAGAAAAGAATCAGATCTTTGTTGTGTTTACACTACACATTTCTCTTCAGTGTTTTATACAAATGATTTGCCCATAGAACCCCAGGGATATTCCGATAGCATAATTTAAGAAATACTGATCTACATGTCTAAATGCTTCTATTCCTTGCACAGCTTTCCTCGCCCCATGTGTCTTCATTATTAGCTTGTTCTTCTCTATTATGCTTGTTCTTTCCTGCTATTAAAAAATAAAGAAAACCAATTTTATTCTGGGGTAGAACTGAGGACACCAAAACCTTGCTCAGAACAACCCAGGAGAATAATTTAGCCCACAGACAAATACAGGGCATATGTTTAAGAAGAGGACTGTGTTTAACCGGACAGATGACAGAGCTCGCCTTCACCGCGTGCTCGGAGCACTGTCCGCTCGTCCAGCACGAGCTGCAGACCACGCTCCTGCACAAGCCTGTCCAAGGCACCACAGCCAGACCCCCTCGTTACTGCCTGACCGCCCCATGCCACGCTCTCCCTGACACAGGCACCAAGTGCTGTGCTCTCAATTTGCAGAAGACCACCCTGGTCTTGCCAGGGTTGCTCTGGCTCTGTCATTGCACGTGCACTGATAACAGAGCATCTCTCCCAGACATGGTCCTGGGCCTTGAAAAATACAGGAGAGGAAGTTTTCAGAGAAGACAATAGACATGAAATGCACGCCTGCAATTTCACAACAACATCAAATTTAATTTTATGCCAATATTCTATATGGCCATATATAGTGTGGACAAATTTTAGAGGCTTTCACAATTTTTTGCTCATATTTTTTCCTTTTCCAAAGAGTGCAAAATTACTGGAACACTCACACTCCCTCGGTTGACAATGCTATTTTCGCTAAAGCCTAACTCCTGATTATATCAAGTATAATTTAGCAATGGCTCAGCTGTTAATGCAATATAAGAAAGAACATTCAAAAAAAGAACGAGGCCTAAGGTTTATGAAAGGATTTGTGGGAATTGGGGAACAATTACCATTCACTAAGACACTTGCTTTGCCAGCTGCATACATGTATTCTATCTCCACGAACACCCCTAATCCACAAAGCTGAAACAGTCTTTCAGGAAAGGCAATTGTTTTGAGGGGTTCATTGTTACAAAGGCAAGCAAGATAATCAAGAATTGATCATTTATAATTGTATCTTTTACTAATAGATGTGCTGGTTTGAATCTGGAATGTTTCTAAATTATTTTTTAGTTACTCAATATCCTTTTTCCTTCTTTGCTTTGAATTTTTTTTTAATAACTTGGGACATATTTTACCTTTAAAGTTTGCTGTTTAATTTTCTAATACTTTTAAAACACAGAAGAGAGGAGGCAATAAAGTAATCATTTTACATTAAGCATCAGGAGAGGAGCAATGAAGTGGAATCACAGTGTTCAAGTCCTTCATTTACAAAACACTCTTTTATGCCAAACACCTGCATCTTTCCCCAGGCTAAGGGAGCATTTTGACTTAGAGGCTCTAGTGCATTATCACTTCAGATCACCTACAGCCAACTGATTCTGGGTGCCAATTAATGTTATTACCACCTAATCAAATGCTACTTAATGCAAACTGTGGGCTATACCCTTGGCTTTGTATACAGCCTGAGATTCACAGTTGAAGAGAACAAATCATTTGCAAAGGGCAGTTTACAACAACTGCAAATATTATACTAGTTTCTAAGCCGAGACAGAGAATTAAAAAGAAATATATGTATTTCAAGAGGCAGATCTTATTATAATTACTTTCAAGGTATTACATGCAAAGGTCATACTGTCAAGAGCATCACAGGTTTAGAGGTTTCAAAAGCATAAAACTAAGTAGGAGTCACTCCCTGTTCTGTAGGAATATTCCCTACAGGAGTGGGTGAACGGTGGACTAGGTAATCTCCAGGGACACCTTCCAACCTCAGCTGTTCTATGATTCTCTAATAATTAGCCTTCAGATGGTGGGCATGCAACTGTGATATACAACCAGCTATGGTACACAGCCTTGTGCCCTCTCACAGCCACGTGTCTGGCTGCTCACATACCAAATCCAAAGTATCTTCCTTTTCACCTCCATCTTCTTGAGAAAACACCTTAATCAGCAGCTTGTAATCTAAGGTGGCATTTTCTGAATTCCTCCTATCTTTTCTGTAGGTGTTACTATGGTATTAATGGTAAATGAACAGACACAAGCTTGGGCTTCCTGTGCTCAGTAGAAAACCTGAACACAAAAGGATTAGCTGCAGCTTTGCTACACTCATGTTATCACATGAAACACCAAAATATGTACTGCAACATGTTTTGGAACTCAGGAAATTTAGTATATCTTTCCTGGGTGATGCCAGAACCACTGAACCTTCTTATTTTTTTGTCCCAGGAACTGCTAACAGCTCACCTCCAGATCCCATAAGGTCTTCAGACACTTGCAGCTGTCTCCTGGGAGTTTGCTGGTAGAGTGTCATATCCCTGCAAACGAACAAAGAGGAAGCTAAACTTATGGCAATCTTCCCTTGCAGTTATTCTCCAACTTCTGACATGCTGAATAAAGAAAACAGCAGCACCGACTCTCCTCACAAGCATAAGCACTGGTCAGCATGAGCTTTCCCACCAGATCAAAGTTCACTAAATAGAACATGCACAAGCCTCCTCCTATAAATTCTGATAGGGCAAAACTTGCAGTAGTCATATGATAAAAAGAGCTAATCAACCTTTCACTTTCCCAGTACGAATTCATGCAAAAGTTCTGACAAAACTTTCTGACAGCCTTAATGCCTGTGTCCTATTTGTCCTGACAAGGAATGACATAAAAACATGAGGTCTAAGCCCTAGTGCATGCTTTGGCTAATTTATCAGAAATGCTCACACACTCATTTTTGATCCAGATCAAATGCGGACTTAAAAGACCCAATACTGTCCTGTGCAGCCACCATGTTCCTGCAAAGGTGAGTAAGTGCTTTTCACATTTCTAGCAAAGACCATCCTATCAACATGCTTTCAGGATTTTGTGTGTCAGAGCAAACAGCACACTTCTCCACTTCTGACTCAATTTCTGAAAATCTTGCACACAGATTGAAATTTTCTGATATCTTCCTGGAGTGCCATTAAATTTGGGAGCCCATGGGAGCTGGGCTTCTGTAGCTGGGCCTGTATAATGTGTTGGGTTTAGCTGCAACCCATTCACAAAATGTGTGATCACTATCTGATACATTATTTGAAACTCTGCCAAAACATACTTGAGAAATAAGTTATCTCACAAATTATTTCTGAAGAATTTCTTTTCTATTATAATTAAAAGCCCACTTTATATACACTAGGCATCTTATTTCCTTAATTATTATCAAACAGTTCATGAATGGTTTATGCATTCATCCCCAAACACCCCAGCTTGTTATTCCCCACTGGAATATAACATATGCTGAATAAAAATGATATGAATATCTAAATGACAAATATTCTTTTCCAATATCTGTTTGCTGACCAAACTTTTCATTATCAATTAGGCAAGGCTAGAGCAGTTGCCCATTATAGGCAGAAAAGAGCAGTGTCATCTCAGCAGGTATGCTCCATGCGTTGTGTGCGACGCGATGCCTTGAGCATGGGCATTCCATCTTTGGACACTTTGGACAATCCATCTGCATCTGTAGCTGATTTACACTTGAGATCATTGCTGAGGGTTCTCCAGCTGGAAGGGCAAAGTCCACCAGTACACCACATTAGGTCCCCAGGCCTTGCAGAATCCATTCTTCAAGTTGTGTTGGATTCAAGTTCATCATGCCCAGACCTTAACTGCTGACACCCTCTTGGTCTATGTGGTCTTCTCTGCTTGCCTTTCAGACCCACCTTGAGAAATTTCTCTCAGAGTTGATAACAGCTGAGTTTTGATGCCTGCTGGTTTTATTCTTCTCTTTAGTACTATTTGCTAGTGAAATATAGATACAACCACATGCATTCAAACAAAAACATCATTATTCTCTTTTGACCAAGTGCCAAAAAACTTTATAATGGCATTCAGATCCTTAATAACACCTTTCTGCAAACTTGAATACAGCAAAGAAACTGAGTTTTCTGTTTTAACTATTTGGATTTTATTACTGTGTCGCACGTGAAAATCCTAACAAACCAGGAAAACAGTATTTAATTATATAATAACTTTGTTTATTAACAAATTAAATTATTTTTGGTAAAGCTTCATGCATCTATCAGAAATCCTAAGACATTCTTGAAATTGCATAGAAATATGGGACTTATAGTTTTAACAAAAGAGAAAGGTAATAAAAGTCTGAGGTTTCTGTGTGCTCCAAACTGATATCTAATTCTCTAACTGCATGAGGTCAGTGGCTTGATTCTAATTTTCAAAGGAGATAACAGGTAAAGTCATTGCCATAATAATAGCTGCTTTCAACTCAGACACCACCAAGGTAGCTGCAACTCCATGTGCTGAAGTTTACTGTAACTGGTTGCAACCATAATGAAGGCCATTGAAATTTGGAAGTAGTATATTTGAAGAGGTGGAAGCTGTGAAACTAACACCTAGAAACAAGTCAGAAAAATGCAAAGTGCAACTATTTTGGAATGTGACTCCATATTCAAGGTTCTTTTGTCTCAAACCTGCTTTTGCTGCAATGCTTCACAATAATTTAAGAGGCATAACTGTAAAATATATGTACCAGAAAAACACAGATATTCGAACTGAGAAAAACGTGAAAGAGTAAAAAAGGGGTTTTATCTGGCAAGTTTTTTTAACAAACAAACAGTTAGTAATGCAAACTGCAGACTGAAGCTTTCTGAAGTTTTGGCTTTTGGTTGTGGGGGCTTTTTCTTGTTTTGTTTGTTTCTTATTGAATTTCTTTTAGGGCTCTTGTTCTAGCTTATTAAAGAAGTGTGGTCTTGTGGTAATTACAAATGAAATTTTAACTTTCACTTCAAAGAAAGAGCACAGCCAGTTCTTTTTGAAGTAATATAAAAGACAAGTCCATGTAAAAGAAAGGAGTCATATTTTGATGTAAGAAAAATGTTGGCTATGTAGTTTCTTCAGAGAATGCTCAAAAGCAAACACAAGCTGCTTGGGAGTTAGATTAATTATAATGAGCTTCCAGGAACATTTATGACATATCTACCCCAGTGACCACAGGTGGACATCCCTGCTGGGTAACACTTGGCTGCTCCTGAATAAAACAGCAGAGAGCAAACAAACAGAAGAGACGAAAGAAAAAAAGGAAGATATTTATGTCAGGGTACACTTAATGAACACCTGCACTTCACAGGCATGGGTAGCTATTTACCACCTTCTTCCCTCCAGATAAATATCTACTAAGAAATCAGGCCTCTTTCTGTCTCAGTGACAAATTAAATGAAACCCTTGAAGAGTGCTTAGAGCCAAACTATGCATAGGTTAATTTTCCTTTTCTGAATGTCAGGAAAATAATCGTCATGGGAGCACCTAATTAAAAAGGAGTCAACCCTTTGTGCACAGTCATGCTTGTTGCTTCATAACAGAATGACTATTGATCTGGACATGGAGAATGCAGTTAAACAGACCTTCCAACTTTAGTGGTCCATCTGCTTGGCATCAGAGCACCCTAACGGGTATCCATCAGAAAATCACCTGTGTAAACTTCAAACTAGCCACAGTAAGAGAAGCCACAAGGTATTATCACATATGGGAGAAAGGTCTCAACATCCTTTGCATCAGTGCTAGTTTAGGAACTTGGCCCATTTGTCCAGGTCTGCCTCCCTTCCTCTTATTTGCAATGGTGATTTATGCATGGGGGCACTGGGCTTGTGCAAGATATTTATGAGCCCCAGACAAGATACCCAAACAGGATAGCAGCCTGACTGCAAGCTATATATGTAGTCCATGTGCCACAGCTAACAGGGAAAACAGCTAACAAGCACCAAGAGTGCCCAAAAGCTAATTTCACAGACAGTATAGAAGGCCAGCAAAATAAGCAGTACATTCTAGATACTGCTAAATAAAAGCCCTGATCAGAGCATGGGAAACAACCACTTTCCACTGCACACTGCAAGCAAACTAGTGGCAATTCCCCAAGGGGAGGCCATAAGTTCCTCCAGAGCTGCCCAGAGCAGAAGCTGAAGTTCTGGCATGTCCAGCACACTATTGTTCACAGGCTGACATCCATCCCCAGCAACGTGTGCCATCCTGCCCACCAGAAGTGCCTGTAAAACACCAGTGTCCTTGTGGTATGACAAACGTGTATGCCAGTACAGGACAACGTGTTTTTCAAAGATGCTCAGGGACTGACAGGAATCTGGAATAGCTGAAAAGTTAATTTCAAAGGCTAGATGTAGACGTCATCTTAATGAAATTTACTTAGGTGTCCAATACAAATTAGCCACCTGAGCACATCCAGGAATTTTGTTCCCACTTAGTTTGAAATCCCTACCACTGGTTGGATGTCAGTTCCTCTGGAGAGGACTGTTCATGTTCAATGAGCATAAATGGAAATTAAACATTAGTCCAGAATACCCCTGGAAGGTCAGATGGTTTAAACTTGTTTTAGTTTAAAACACTTGCATTTAGGTACGCAATTATGCATGTCTCAATATCAGACTGAACACTGCCCTGAACTTCTAGCCTAGCCTGGAAAACATTGTCTTCATGGGTTGAGGAAAAGGTACACCTGCAATAACCTTCCCCAAGATCTGCAATCAAGCAGAAGTCTGTGCAGGAATTTTTTAGCTCCTGACTAATCCAAATGGGTCATTTTCAGACTTTCAAACTTATGGGCAAAGAGCAACTCACAGCAAAATCATAGAGCAGTCCTTCCTCAGGTATTAATCCCTTATTACTTTTTGTTTTGCCTTTAAAATATTCCAGAGGAAATAATTCTATTCAGGTAATATTAGTGCTTCTTTCCTTCTATCCTTCTGTTCATCTTGGCCCCCTCTTTACTTTCTGCTACACCACAAATGACAACATTTTGGCTTCACCTTCTCTCTCTTCTTGTTTCATGGCCTCAAATTATTCTTTTTATAACTGGTTACACAATCTTCTGCTGCACTGACCTGGATCTAAAGAAAATAGGCCTTGTATTCTATATTTTAAATGCTAAACAAGGAGAAAAAGATGAAAGTTCCACTGGCAAAAGATTTTTCACTCAGATTCTATACTGCATCTACTAAACATGAGGGTTTTGCATTCAAAAATTTTGGATATATAATAAGAGAAAAATACTGAGAGAAAGTAGCAGTATTATTGCATTAATGTCAAAACAAATGTTCCATACTCTGATGGCAAGCAAGTCAATCCATCACCAAGGGTCAATTGCTTTTGCTAAAGGTGGCTTAGTTGTCATTAAAACAAACACACTGTTGTGACAAAAGCATCATAGGAATTATGCTCTGTGCCCCTTACAAAAGGAGCCTTGACATCCTACAACAAAACTGGACCTTTGGTACAAAAGGCCAAAAGCTTCAAATACTCTGTGTATGACAGAAGAGAACAGGAGAGGTCAAAGTGCACCTCCTGGTGTCTTATGTCCTCATAATAGCCGCTAGTGAAAAAATGGATTATCCTAGGAAATTGGCCATATACTACAAAGGCAGAGAAAGGACTCTCAATGTTCTTTGCCAGCCTGTCGAGGGAAATCCTGACCTCAAGTCCTCAGTGATGGAACAGCCAGGTACCCAAACTGCTTCACAATCAACTTGGGACACCCCCTGTGCCTTGGCCAACATCTCAATTCTGACTGCGGCCAAACTCCAGTGTTACTGGGAAGTACATTACAGAATTTGAGATTCTGTCTCATTTGGGAAGCCTGGATTTGCAGATTCTTTTAAAAACACTGCAAGATGTGTATCTCAGAGTGTGCTGATACCACAAAGATCCCTGCTACACTGTAGTCTTCATAAACAAAACAATGCATTGCCTCAAACTCAAATAAGACAGTAATTCAATACAGAAATTTATAGACAACATGTGACACTTGAATTAATTTTAAAGACTACACTTACAGTCCCCCTTGGGTTAAAGCTTTTCTAACACATCAGGAGAATCAAGCAAACAAAGTCTGTGTTTCTGCATAGAGTATTTTATGTTCAATACTTCAATATTTATGTATGGCATTATTTACCCTACACAAAAATATAGGCTTTGTGCTTTTCACTTATTCAACACTTTAGAATCGTTAATACCCATGGGTATATTACACCCACAGATTTATTCCTCTGACAATGCTTACCTCAGAAAAATGAAATTTTACATTTTAAATTAAAGGTAGCTCTAATTTGCAATAGTAATGCACTGTAAGAGATTATTATACAGTATGTGTGCCAAAGGAGCTAGCTTCTGCTGGTAAGGTACACCATAGTAAGGACTGCTGTGATTGAATGTGACATACGAGATTGAGGGAAAAGATACATCAAGTAGCTCCAGCTTCTGACTATAACAACTCCACACTGATAAAGTAATTTTAGATGTGGCTGATAACCTGCCAGAACCCACCAATCTCTCCAGCCTGGCAAAGAAACATCACTCACACACTGCTCACCTGCAAAAACAAACCATGTCTTTGTAACTTGTTGTATTCCACTATATAGTTAGATTACTTTGTTATTATATTGCACTGGTGGTTTGTGAATTATACACGAATAGTTTTATATTTTGCACACCCCCTTTTTCTCCTGATATGTGGTATTCCCTAACTTGATCCCTCCCCACGCCCCCTCCTGCCCTCGGTTAGCTCCCATTTGGTCCCTTTCCCCCTCCCCTCCCCCTTTCCTCTGAGGGCATAAAACCCCTCTGCCACGTGGAAAGGCCTTCTTCCCTCTCCTGGAGCTGCTGGTTTCACAATGAAGGTGTGGGACACCTGTCCCGAGAGGAGAGAGCGTCTCTTTGTCTTTTGCCTTCGGTCTAATGTCGGGATAACCCCCAGGGTCCAGAGCTGGCCTGGTTGGACCCCGGAGCAGGGAGATACCTACAACAGTAGCTATGCAGAAAAAGTGATGTCCCCAGGGTATCTCCCTTTTTGAATGGCCTTGGCATTAACTCTTCTATCGTTGAACATTTTATCAAGAGATCTTTCTGATTATATTGCATAAACAGAAAATTCTCAGAGCACCAGGTACAAATATTCATATTCCTACTGAGCCTAGATCTATGCGAGGTGTCCATGTCAATGATCCCTAGTCAAAGAAGCCATTCTGAAACAAGTTACTAATGATCTTCCCACACCATTAGCAACCGCAATGCTAGCCTGCTAAACTACCATTGTTAAATTCTACTCCCACACCAGGGAAGCTCCTGGTTCATCACTATCCTCCTCTTTCTTCAGAGCTAGAAGCAAGATACCACATAAAGAAAGCTTGGTTGTACCATCTCCTGTACACACCCATATACTGCAAGAGGTGTAAAAAGGCAAGGTTCATTCAGGATGATGCTGTACTATCTTATGTAGAGTTGCCTAATATATATCAAGCCTAAATTGCTCCCTGAATCCCAAAGATCACTCCCTCAACCCTGCTACAGCACACAGGAGTTAATAAATCTTCAGAGTGCTACCATTTCTCAAGGTGCAGTTCGTTGTCCTTAATGCAGCAGGAATAACAGAGTTCATGTTCCTTGACAGCCTTAAGTGTCCTGCAGAAAGAGCCTGCCCATCCCTCATAAACAACCACAAGGGTTCATAGGATTTGTGGTCTGAAGCGGGCCAGATGCTCCCTCAGAGCACTTCCAGAGGTCAGAGGCAGCGGTGCCAAGGGTCCTCTCACACTCCTTACGTGCAGTGGCTGGTCTTATATTAGAAGAGCGTCTTAAAAAGCCTGTATGGAAACAGACCCCTTTGCCTTCGGGCATTGTTTGCTGCCAGTGATTGCAGCATCAGAGTCACTCTCCCTGATGTGGTCTATCGAGTATTTCCTGCTTAAAACTAATAAGCTGTGAGAGTGTTATTTTTTCCCCCCACCTCCCACTTTTTCTAATTTTCACCGCAAACACAGCTTATTTACACTCTGTCTCTTTTAAAAATCAAGTGTCAACCAAGTGCTAAACTGCTGCTATTTGCCAACGTTTCATTAACACCTTATTAACTTCCAACAGCTGAAGGTGACTGGACCCTCACCTCTGTTTATTTCCTCAAAGTAACAGTTAACTGAAGCATCAGGATAGAGGCATCCCTGTAAATATGACTGAAAACAAATATGCATGCAGCACATAATCAGGCACAACTTCAGCCAGATCTGCTAACTGACACATCTAGTTAATTTTATGCACCGTCACATACTATCAAGTTTGGAGCTCAGATTTTTATTAGAGATGATAATAAAGATTTCCGCTTTTCCCCCTTAGTCCATATCAGAGACTGGCTAAAACAGAAATACAAACCTTGTCCAAATTAGGACACCAGTAGTTTGCTATTTCTGTTTAAATACCAGGTACAAAGTGTGATCTTCTTGTCATGTAAACCAGCACAGCTCCACTGATTCCCATAAAAACTGTAGTGGTTTACACAGCTGAGCATCCCCCATGTGCACAGACATTTTTCTATATTGAATTCCAGTCCATGTAGATATAACTGTAAAAGAAGGGAGGGAGGGAAAAGAAAAAGGCAAGCCCCAAGAAATAGGACTCCCAGAACAGGATAGGAAACATCCTCCTTCAGAGGTATCTCTGAATAAAAGGAATTAAAACTTTTCTTTAGCTTTCCCCTATTCCCCTGCTCTAACCTCTCTCCTACCACCCACTTCTGTATTCTCATTTAATTTGAAAGGAAAGGGACAGGAGAGCTTAGATATACACGTTTGCTGTATCTCTTTCTCTGTTTTTCAAATCACAAAAAATCTTTCCTGATGGTTTTTTTTTCTTTTTTTTGATCCCACCCTTCCAGACTATAATTTTGCACACCTGGAAAAAAAACCTGATTTGGTAGAAAGCAATATAGAGATTTTTGTTCCTCTGCCCAAATATGCAGGGTCTTTGAGCTCCAGTAATGCTGGAGGAGCTGGAGCTGTTATGGTTGTTCTCCAGTTCATACTTTTATTTTTGAATGGCATATTGGTTTCTACGACTGCATCACGTACATATTAACTCTGGGAACTCAGCTGTCAGAGTGCTAGTTATCACTTTTCATTGCCCAAACAGGAAGAATACAGATGTTTCCAATAAGCTAAAGAGAGGGAGGTATCTTCTATGAATAAGCTTTCAAGAACTTGAACTAATCAGCAATAAAATATTCATGCATATAGTAAAAAAAATAACTTTCTGAAATAATCACTGGAAAAGCTGGTAAATTGCTAAGCAGCTAAGGTGAGAAAAGAAAAGGAATTGGCCAGTATTTAGTCAGAAGTCTAAAGTCCAGAAGTACAAAGGATCATATGGATGATTAATAAGACATGGATAAAAAAAATGGGATGCTGGTGCCACTAACAAAAGTAGTGTACCTAATTATTGCAAGGGTGGAACCTTGAATTATAACCTCTCATCTCAAAATATTGTGTTAAACTAGAACATTTAAAAAGATTTGCAAACTCATAATCTGAAAATTAATGTAGCTTATCTGATTTTTTTTTTTTTTTGCATCTACCCAGGAACATTCCCAAGTTTTACTAGTTTTGGTATATGCTAGTGGATAACTTTTAATCTTTTATTCTCTTAGTTTTCACTCTGCTTACTGTTATGCAGAGACTTGTGTTCAAGGATTTAAAAAGGTCTACAGGGTGGTATATTTTACTTGAGGACTGAAATGAATGCTTTGCTCTCAGATCTCTGCAAGTACATTGGACCAAATTTTGGTCTCATTATCACCAATTTAAATCTGGAATAGTTCCACTGCTCTCTGTAATGTTACTCCCAATACATGCTGATTTAACTGAGTTCACAAGCTGGTCCATTGACCTAAGTGGTGTGAGTGGGAATGTACTGTGAAGAAAATTTGATCTACTAAATTCAAATCCTCGAGGTGTTGTTCTTGCAGCCAAGTTGTTTAGAAAGAAAACACTGAACTTGAATGTTGACCCTCCATCCCAGCTGGATCTCCATGTAAACTGTGCTCCTGCTGTAGCCTTTTAAATAGATCAGCAATTTACATTTTAAATAGATCAGCAATTCAAATTAGTGAAACGCCAGAATGTAGGTAATGTGTAGTGGGGAGATTTAGCACTACCTGAAATTTCATCGGTGTGCAGCAGCATAACTCTCTGTACATTTTCTGAGAGCAGGGACTGGATGGGTACGTGGTACATGTCTGTACCCAGGGATGGCAGAGGTGGCTGTTAGATAAAGGACGAGCAGAGATGGACATAATGTCCCAGATTGTCACCAGACCTTGACTGGTGATAGCAGGAGGGCTGAAGCATGAATCTTGCTGGGGAGAAACATGCTGAAGAAGTATTTTGGACAACTGCGGGAGGCACAACTGTGTTCTGGCCTGGCATGGTTTGCTCATGTGGATGTGTCCCACAGGTATTGAGTGTGGGGAATGGAGTATATGGAGCAGGGATGCGACAAGATGATGCCTCTGCATTCCAATTTGTACTCCTTTGAATGCCAAAATGTTTCCAAGAATAGGAGGCGTTTGCTCCTGGGAGTTCTGGAATCTACTAAAATGGATGTGGGTGCCTCTAGGCTTTAATTACAGAGGCCTGTAGGTTTTTAAATCATATTCTTGAGTTTTAGTGCCAAAGTCGGTGGTCGAAATCTCACCGAAGATAAATTACTGGCTGTGAGAGCAATGCGTAAACAGAGGAAAATGTAAATGGAAAGGCCAGCGTAAAAGCACGACTACGTGGTGTTTTCTGAAGGCCCCAGCCCACATCAGTCTGTGTCATACAGACTGTGTCATACAGCAGGCTCATCAGGTCCTGCTAGACGGGGATCTGTCCTTCTGCCTTCCCACAGAGCCACAGACAGCAGCAGCCCCTTGTCCGTGAGGGCCCAGCACATGCTCTGTACAATAAACCTGTGGGATTACTTGTAAGGTAGAAGCAGCCAGTTCTTCTGAATTAGTGGTGGCAAAAAATACAACCGACACAGAATGAGACTCTAATGAGATGTTTTGTTTGCTTGCTGCTTTTTGCGGTGTGTCCTGATTTATTTGTCCCTCCCTTCAGGTATTTAACCATTGCTGCTGGGCAGTGAAAAGGCTTTGAGCTCCATTACCTGCACCTTTGACCTTCAGCACTAATCTTACTGTGAATGGGCCAGATGATTTTGGGGTGATAAAATGCTGCTGCAGTTCTCAAGCACAAATAAATTTCCCCTCAAAGAAATGGTGAAGCTTCGGTACTTCTGCTCATCTACATCCCTTCCTTCACAGGCACAAAGAGCCTTTAATTGCTGCCACCAATTAAAGGCGTGTAGCGCAGGCATGCACCCCTGGCCCCCCACTGTGCTAGGTCTGTCTGTCCTTGTGTCGAGGAATGCCACTGCATTTTATCTGCCTCCCTCACGGCCTGACACAGCGCAGAGCAGTGTCACACGCCTCAGCGTCTGCCTTAAAAAGCATCTGCGCCAATCACAACACAATTATTCTTAATCCCTCCAGCTCTGGCATTTGTTCACCTCACACCAGGAGGAAGAATAGGGGGCAGTTGCTTGGGATAAACACGAATGACTGTGGGAGATCCTCTCAGGAGCAGCTCTGTCAGCGAGGACATTTGCCTCATTGACAGCCCCACGCAGCCTGTCGGCTCGGCTGCTGCTCTCCTCAAGAGAAATGGCAGCATTTCAGGCTCTTAAGGGTGTGATTGATGGGTGTTGTCGGTCCCTACCTGTCAGCTCATTGCACTGACAGCAGTGAGATCCCCCAGGGGAGGCAGCCTTACACAACACAGCCCACCCGTCCTGCTCAGTGAGACCCTGATGTCCTGCTGCAGCGCTCCTGGCAGGTGGCAATCTGCTTGGCAGGACGGGGGAAGGGCAAATGAAGAGCTGGGAGCACAGTTCTTGCTGGCAAGGGCAGTGACATCTCTCTCACAAGTACCTGGAGACGCTGGAGCAGGGCTGCCAGAGCAGCTGAGGCAGGCTGGCTGCTGCAGAGCGCTGGTTCAGCCTGGGGTTAGGACAGATCCTGCTGCTGCAGCTGCAGCTGAGGGGATGTCAGTGGGAGAAACTTGTGGGATGCTGGCACGACTCCATGGCTTTGCATGTGCAACATTACAGTATGTGCTCCTGAGCCCAAGGGATGATAGAGGTGATATAACCATTTACCCCCGCCTGGAGGAATCCCCCACAGATGCCCATGGCAGAGCTGGCACACGTAGGTGTGAATTCCTTACCCCGCAGGAGTGAGGCTCAATGTCATCTGACTGTTCCTCTGGGTTTGCATCTAACTACATAGAAGAGGCTGGTCAGAAAAATAATTCACCCTAGGAACCAGGAGCTTTTTTTCTGTTTTGTGTTTGACAGCAGGAGGTTTAAGGCTATTTTTCAACANTTAATATTTACACTCATAACATTTTCATCCACAAGAACGTACAAAACCTCAGACCATTCAGCCAGTGCTAACAGGAACAAAGCAACAGCAAGAAAATCCAGCTGCCTTTCAGCAGTCCATTCCCTTTCTAGCTGTCCCCTTCTCTTCCCCACCCTCTACCCCTCCAAACCAGCAGTGGTTAACCTTCGAGCAGCTTGACCTGCCTCTCCCTGCACCTGGCTCAAATCAGCACCGATGCTCTCAGGCCAGGAAACCTCAGTGGGGCCATCCAAAGCCCAATGAAGTCAGTGGAAATACTCCCACTGGCTTCAGGGGAGGCTGCATCAAGCCCAGTTTGAAGCAGAGCCATCTTTCCTTTAAAACTTTCACTCGACAGTTCAGAGCCCGCAATGTCTACGCATTAATACTTTTGGGTGCCTGCAAGGCAAGCACTGATGTCACAGCTGGATCGCTCCTTTCAGCTGGTGCCTCGGATAACAGTCTCACAGCTTCCCTTTCCCCTCCAAATCAAAGGCAGCGGCTGCAGCTGCACAGACCAGCGAGTCTGTTTAGTTTCTGTGGGCCAACAGCCACCAGCTGTAGAGGCTGCTGTGCTTTTTGCTGGATGGGAGCTTTTAATTCCAATAGACAATGTGTACAAATATTTCTCATACTAAAATTGTTCCATATCTCCCTAAGTTAATTAAATGCTAATTTTCTAATGAGGTGGCAACAATGGCAACAACCTGTTATCAACATGCTAGCTAGTGCCCATAACCAACCGGTGAACACAGAACCCTTGCACTGTTATTAAACTGCATTTCTATATTAATTAATTACTTTTGCAGCTGTATTATTCTGAAGCTGGACACAAATGTGGATAGTTATTAAATGAAAAAGACATCTATATCATTTGTAGATTCCAGAGTTGCTTTGTGGAATTTATTATTTCACAGTGTTGTTATAGAAACCCCTCATGTGTTTTCATGTCTGCTGTTTGCTAGTTTAGCAAGAAATGGTGAAAGGAAAACTCAGGATGAAACTGCTATTTGTTGTGGTCTAACCCCAGCCAACAGCCAAATCCCACACAGCTGCTGGCTCACTCCCCCACCAGCAGGATCAGGGAGAGAATCCAAGGATAAAAGGTAGAAAACCCATGGGTTGAGATAAAGACAGTGTAACAGGGAAAGCAAAAGCCATGAACACAAGTAAAGCAAGGAATTAATTCACTGCTTCCCATGGGCAGGCAGGTGTTCAGCTGTCTCCAGGAGAGCAGGGCCCCATCACACATAATAGTTACTCGGGAAGACAAACACCATCAATCTGAACATCCTCCCTTCCTCCTTCTTCCCACCACTTTATATACTCAGCATGATGCCACATGGTCTGGAATATCCCTTTGGTCATTTGGGGTCACCTGTCCTGGCTGTGTCTCCTCCCATGCACCCCAACTTTGTCGCCGTCATGGCAGTACAAGAAGCAGAAAAGGCTTTGGTTCTGGGTGAGCCCTGATCAACAATAACTACAATATATCTATATGATCTGCTCTGTGTTCAGCACAAATCCAAAACATAGCCCCATACCAGCCACTGTGAAGAAAATTAACTCTACCCCAGCCGAAACCAGCACGCTCTTCAATATACAGTCAGCATAAATTAAGGTTTAAAAGTTTCCTGACTTGTGAAATAAAAATGAAATCTTGGAGCTCAGATGGAAGGGTGGGCATATATCTGTCATGGCTTTATACTCAGAAGAGGACTTAAGTGCTTAAAACATGGCAGAGCTGGAATTTATGTGCTTACGTCCAAAAGAGAGATTCTGCTGTCTGCGTCAGGAGGTTTCCAAACTCTAAGCTCAGCTGCAAGTACAAAAGCTTCCCAGGCATCTTGAATTTGGGTCGTACCCAAGAGCTCTTTGCTGTTACAAAGGTCAAGTTGCTCAGCATCCACTTCAGGCACCACCTTAGTTCAGACACAAAAATATGTTCTTCTGTTTATCTTCCCCCAGGGCTGGTTTGAGCACTCCAAGAATTTCTACCAAAGAGCTCTGAAATTGGATTTTTCATAAAACACAATGGCAGCTATTGATTTCTTTTGAAATATGGCTGCTGGAGTCCTCCCCTGGTCTTAGCTACTGTAATATTTGAATGGGATATGACAGACTCAGCTCAGTGCCTTACTGTGCCCAGTTAGAGCTCACAGAACCGCAGAGTGTCCTGAGTTGAAAGTGACTCACAAGGATCATCTAGTCCAACTCCTGGCCCTGCACAGGACCATCTCCAAGAGTCACACTATCTGCTCGACAGCATTTTCCAAACAGTTCTTGAACTCTTGAACAAGTCAGGCTTGGTGCTGTGACCACTTCCCTGGGGAGCCTGTTCCAGTGCCCAATCACTCTCTGGGTGAAGAACTTTTTCCTGATATCCAGCCTCCCCTGAGACAACTTCAGGCCATTCCCTCAGGTCCTGTCCCTGGTCACCACAGAGCAGAGATCAGTGCCTGCCCCTCCTCTTCCCCTCATGAGGGAGTTGCAGACTGCAGTGAGGTCTCCCCTCAGTCTCCTCTTCTCCAGGCTGAACAGACCAAGTGGCCTCAGCTGCTCCTCACATGGTGTCCTCTCAAGACCCTTCCCAGTCCTTGCTGCCCTCATTTGGACACTCTAATAGTTTATTATCTGTGTTATATTGTGGCACCCCAAACTGCACACAAGACTCAAGGTGAGGCCACCCCAGTGCAGAGCAGAGCAGGACAATCACCTCCCTTGCCTGGTTGATGATGCTGTGCCTGATGCACCCCAGGACGTGGTTGGCCCTCCTGGCGGCTGGGCCACTGCCAACTCATATTCAACTTTTCACTTACCAGGACCTCCAGAGGAACATATTTCTCTTGTGATAGACTCTAGTCAGAAGATTTCATCTCCCTGGAATTCATTGTGAGATTTTCTCATCCCTTCTCATAGAAAAGGAATGGTCATTTCAATCAAGACCATGATTAAGAGATTTAAAAGGTGCTCCACCTTTGACAGAGCTGGCACCTACTGCCATCAAGAGAGCATTTAGATGGTGGGGAAATGGACAAGTATTCTTGATGTCATTGAAATTAAAAAGCCTGTTAAAAAGCTATTCCAAAGTGGGGAAGGGCATGGGATTTCAGACAGGCTCCTTCCTGACTTCCACATCTCCATGTCCTGTCATCAGGTATGCTCCACCCACCAGCACCTCCGTGTGCTGTTCATGGGCCCTGGTCACACAATTAAGGATCACGGACTAAGAAATTGCATAAATCAAAGGTAGAGTGTAGTGATGGGTAAAACATGCACTGGTTCAGAATCCTCTTAAATCCCAGGGTTTTTTATTTGGGAAACTCCAAATATTTTTCTGCCAGTGGACAGCATGCTTCAAAAGTACAAAGGACAAACTTTTTCCCACAGTTGGAGAACAGACTATGTTTATAACGACTAACAGATTTTATTAGGAATACATTTTATGCACTATGTTTAGATAACAAGGTAATGCACTTCCACGTAGAACATTTTACAGCCATTCTCTTAATGGTATGAATTTCATCACAATGAACAACAGGTGAGATGCACCTGTAAAACACTTCTTTGAGGGCTTCACAGAGCCAGTGTAATGATGCCCTACAAAGGACTAATAAAGTCTCCAAGGAAAATTAAGACATAATGTAAAATTCATGTTAAATCTGTTTAAAACAACATGTTTACTGAATTCAGACAAATACCTCTGAACTGTTTTCATTACATTTACTACTACCTGAGTTAAGTAAAAAAATACAAAGCTGATAGTAAACTATGAGCCCATTCACACTAAAGAATAGGTAGACAATTACCTCTGCTGTATTCCTGTGTGCTTCTTTCTACTCCTAATGTGGATAGAAAAATTCTTAGTATTCACACCTAGTAGCTGATGACAATGGCAGTAATAATAATGATGATGATCATGATGATAATAGTGAAATAATTTACATCTAAATAAAATGTTTCCATTAAATAATTCTGCAAATTTTGCAAAATGATGCAGTGGGACCACTTTAGTCAGTTACTGACATGCAGCCACCTCTGAAGTGAATCACAACATCTGCTCAAATATGGGTAAGGTCAATCGTCTATGATAGATTAGGATCAGAAGGAATAAGCACCATTATGTAATAATGAAAAGGAATGTATTTGAGTTCAGGTTTGTAGGAAAACAACAGCTAAAACCCTTTTGCTTAAGAGGAAAGTGCTACATGGTGTTTAGTAATTATTAGGTTTCTGACTTTTGCTTCAACCTAATGGCAAAACTTTAAGCTGTGCAGCGATCCCAACATCATACTGGAGGAAGGAAAAAACCTGGCTGTGACATACCAGCACTTCCCAATGGCTTCCCAATGGCTGTAAAACATATCCTGAGGAGGTTTCAGAAGAAGCCTGTTGGCACCATGCATTGAATGAAGTGAACCGCTTTTTAAGACGACTCTTTTCATCCCAACCTATCACTTTCATCTTAATGAATTTGGTGTTATTCAGCACAGTGGATTTAATTAAAGATATTTAAAGTATTTAAATTATTAATTATTTAATAATTAGAAATAAGTATTTTAATCAGTGATTGAATAATGTATATTATTAAATTAATTTTTTTGCAAATAATGGTCTAGGTTTATTCTTTTACCCACATTTTCAATTCAGCACTGTTCAGAAGTGGCAACTTTGTTATACTGGCTTGTTGCAAAATACAGTGAGTGCAAAACATCTTATTTAATGCAGCCCATGAAAACACATATGCATGTAGGAGAAAGAAAGTGACACCGTCTCCTAGAGCTCCGCTAAAATCTCAGTGGTGATTTGGTACAGTGGTGTGAAAAACACTGGAAAAAAACAAATCACAAGTCATAAACAAAAAAGTTATAATTATGCCAGAGAAAATTTACAACCTTTATACTGCTAGAGATAGGACAAGAGGTAATGGCATTAAACTGGAAATGGATAGGTTTTGATATTAGTAAAAAATTCTTTACTGTGAGGGTGGCACTGTGAGACATTGGAGCAGGTTTCCCACAGAAGTTGTGGATGTCCCATCCCTGGAGGTGTTCCAGGTCAGGTCGGATGGGGCTCTGAGCAACCTGGTCTAGTGGAAGGTGTCCCTGCTTATGGCAGGGGGGGGGAACTAGATGATCTTTAAGGTCCCTTCCAGCCCAAATCATCCTATGCTTCCATGCATGTGCCCACAGGGTCTTGCTCAGCACAATATCATGCATAATCATGGGTATTTGTCCCTCATACAGGCAACAAACGGGCTAGCCTGGGAGCAGCTGGAGAAGCCCTTCAGAGACCACACACCCAAGCACACCCACAAGTAAATTTAATATTGCCATGGCATGAAGTGGGTCAGTGTGTTACCCCACAGGCTGTTGCAAAAGTCACCTGTGGTTCCCCTGTGGACTGGGAGCAGACATCCGAGGGGGTGGTGGCCCTTTGGTGGCATATTCACACATCTGCAAGTCCAGACTGCCTTCTGCTCTACAGAGACTTCTGGTGTGCCCAGCTGTTCATTGTACATTCAGTATCAGTTGAGAATCAGCCCTTAACCAAGCCAACCTCTAAATTCCCTTCATTTCTGACCAGAGCTGGATTTAGACACCAGCTCCTGACAATTCAGCAAATCTAGGCTCTGTGTCCCCTGTGGCTTCTGCTCATCCTGCCGTGTCCATTCCTGACTTGGTTTTGTCTCCAGGGTATTGCTTGCTCAGGTCCATTGCAGATACCAGCCCTGTCAATACTAAAACTGCCTGGAAGGCTGATGCAGCAGCAGAGAACACATCAGCTGCACTGGCCTTGTAGGGAGTTTGGAGAAGTGTGTCATGATGGCATAACCATGAACTCGTGCCTTCTCCAAAATAAGTTGCCCTGCCAGAGACACTGCACCCAGCTCCGTGCCAGCCACAGTGAATCAAGCCACTATCTGCGTAGGCTTTTTCTTCCCTTGAATGCATCTGCTGTATATCCAAAAACCAAGTCATCAGGAACATAGCAGTATTAGTCAAATCAACTTTGTTTTTCAGAGGGATGAAAAGCAGTGACACAGTTCACAAGTAGGGAGTGTCAGTGGGTGGGAGAATTACGCAGTTTTCCAAGCTCTTTTCTTCCGTGTGAGCAAATTTTCTTTCTTGCAGAGACCTCCTGCATAATTGCTGCTGAAGGTCACACAAGGTTTGTTTTTCCCAAGCTCCCAGGCAGAGTGAACTGGTCAAAGGCTTGGGATTCAGATGGAGAGGAGGTGCTGCTCCTCCAGGTCATGGCACCACTGTGGATTTGAGGCTCTGGAAGAAGAGCCTGTTCTGCTTGCTGGTTGTTTTCTTCATTTCAGTACCATCTATTCAGCCTTCCACATCACTGATTATTCCTCCACTGGGACATAGATGGCCCAAAGCTTTTTCCACTGTGCTTTCCAAAGAACAACAACAGTGTCTTTCCCGAAATACTTAATTCCTGTTCCACCTCCAAGGACAGCTGTGATATCTGCTTCTGTCTTGGACTGCAATGCAAAATGTAACTGGGGATGCATATTCTATTACCATCTGTTGAAACCAGGTGGGCTAGTATTCTTTATCTCTTCCATGACCCATCATCCCTCCAGGGATCTGGAGGATCCCTGCATCTTCTGTTAATAGGCCATTGAGTCTGACCACATGATGGATAAAATTACATCATCCCATTGTGAGATGGTCTACCCAGGGGGAGGAGCCCAGCATTCCTACCTAGATAAAAATCTGAGTGTCAGAATACCAGGACAGCCTGTTTTCCACCAGATTCCCAGAGGAAGACTGGACCCATCTCACCACCACTGTATCTTCAGAGGAAAAGTACCCCCTTCAACAGGATCATNTTGTTTTTGTTTTTTTTGTTTGGTTTTTTTTTTTTTGTACTACTGCATTTTTCTTTTAATTTTCCTAGTAAAGAACTGTTATTCCTATTCCCATATCTTCAAAATTATAATAATTCAAAGGGAGGGTGTTTGCATTATCCATTCCAAGGGAGGCTCCTGCCTTCCTTAGCAAACACCTGTCTTTTCCAAACCAGGACAGCTTCCAAATAATTAGAACGAGCATAAATTAGAGGGCTTTACAGACTATCCGCTTTTTCCTCCTCATTAGCCTGCCAACTTCATCTCTCAGCCCATCCTAAGGTCAAGAAACACCTTGTGGGAGGACCAATATAATACGAAATCTCTCACAGTGTCTCTGTATTCCCCAAAACTTCTGAGACACGGGAGAACTTGACAGACTACGAATATGTTGCTGGTGGATCTGTTTTTGATATTTGGCTCTGAGGGATGTAGTAGTGGGTATCTATATAAGCTATAATTCAATGGACTGAGAGCTTTATTTCTGCAGGTCTCTAAACTGGGGCAGCTAGGTAGACTAGTGTTTTCTAATCCTATTTTACTTAGTTAAATTATTCCTGTGGGCTGGGTGGAAAGATGTGTTACCCTGTGACTTCCACATGATGAAAGGAGACATCAGTAGTGTACATGACTCCTTCCTCAGACTCCATCAGAGCTAAGACCTGTGTGGTTCCTCTTGAAGAGAATTAGCATACTTCTTACTGAAATGTTTTTGGGGTTTGGGATTTGGGATTTTTTTTGTGGTGTGTGGTTTTTTTATCTCATATTCAGCTGCATCGATTTCCTGATTACAAGAATTAAATTGTTTAGTTATCTGGAATGTGCATAGACTTTTGTGAAGCTTTACAAAGGAACCTTTGCTGTTAGGCTAACAATGGTTTATTGCAGCACCTATTATAGTTCCTATAATCCTGAGTTGTTAATGAACTGAACAACTTTTCCTCCTCCTTAGCATGGGAAACACTTCTCATGATCTTACTCATGAAAAGATTGCATTGGGGTCTTCTCATAAGTTTTCTTGGGTTTCTGCCATTGGAGGAGGGTGTCCATAAGCAGCAGCATCTGGCAAAACATCTGCATCAAGTCCCTACTGACATCCCGAGATCTGTCTGCCCAGGCTCACTCCTCCCTTCACACAGAACTTGACAGATCATGTACCCCACTGCCAGACAACCTCAGCAAATACTTCTCTCTCCACGGGAGGCTGTGTCAGTTTTTCAGTGTGTTTATCCTGTGTTACCTCATTGCTCACCTGCTGGAAGACTACTCAGACTCTTTTCAAACTGCTTAGGCTCTCTGGAAGGAACCTGATGAAGAACCTCGACCTGAGCAAGCTGGAGAGACTGATCAAGTTGCAAAGATCAAATCAAGGCTTCTCCAGACCAATGACCAAGGAGTTTTACAAATGTCATTCTTTACAAATTACAGGAAAACTAAGCAACTAAGATAAATGTCAATGAGTGGATGTGACAGATCTTCTCCTCAAGGCTTTGCAAGGAAGCAGCAAGGAAGTGCTGAAGGCCCTCCGGCTAGGTCCATAGCTATTTGGCCGAAATCCAGTTATAAATTTTTTTCTGTTATTCTACATCACTTTATAGTTATACATTATTGTAAATACCCTCTGGTAGACCCTTTCAAAGCAATTTACTAACTCAGTGTTTAACAAAGATACATTCATTTTCTTGTTTAAGTTCTGGGAAGTACAAGATCATTCTTCATTCTGAGTTGGCAATGATGATCCTTAAACTAGTGGTGGAATAATAGCTTTGTGGAAATTGTTCTAGAGATCTGTACTGTAAGGAATGGTGGATCAATGAAATCTTCCTTTCTGTAGTTGTATTATCTTTTAAATGGAACATGTTTGATGCCTATGCATGACTCCCGTGCTGCAGGGATGATTCTTATTTCCAAACGCCCTTGCTCATGGGGAACATTTTTTCTTTTTTCTATCTGTAAAGATGTATAAAACAGAATCTTTTTCTGTAGATGGGAATTAATTTAGTAAGAGACATCTCTTCTGTCTATAGGAGCCTAATGTAGTGTAGAAGAAACACTTGCCACTGTGGGTTTGAGGGTGCTACATTCACAAGCAAAGTGGGCTGTCTCAGATGTGCTGCCTCTCCATCACCTCATAACACTGACATAAGCCCAGTCGCAGCCATGTGTACATAAGAGGTTGAATAATGCATGGGAACAGACTTTGAGCATTTATTTTACTCCTTTCATTTGTCCTTCAGGCATTTCCCACTCCATCCTGATATCAACTTGAAAATTTCTTACGACAGAAGATAAAACCCGTTGACAAGGAAAAATTTCAACACCGTTGCTCTTGTTGGAGTCATACATCTGATATTTCTGTGGAGAATTTATCAGATTTCATCACCACAGTCTTCAGAAAAAGTCATACATATTACAAGTAATTCTTATTTTGAGGTAACCCTTAACCAAAGGATGTAATTATCACTCTGTAACATTTCAGATAAGAAGCTATATTTGACCGAACTGAAAAATACAGGCAAATCTTCTATTAATTAAAGGCAGCTGATGATCAGTTTATGAGAAAATAAAAAATTCAGATGTATTCTCATGAATAACATAGTCATGTTTGTAATTTATTTTAATGTGAACTGAGAAGCTTCCATGTATAAGTGCAAGGACCGTCAAATATAATTCACAACAGACTGCTCTTCAAAATAAACATCTACACAGTGCACTGGGAGAATGCCCCCACACATATTGCCTAACTTTAAATTAATTTGTAGCTTTGGTAGTGATCTAAAAAAGCCACTCTACTCTCTGTTTAGTGCATCCTGTTTTTACTGGAGCAGCAGAGATAGAGTGGAACAAAGGCAGAATACTGCCTGAGAAGAGCAGTTCAAGAAAGGCTATGATTAATGACCAGATAAACATAAAATGCTCACCTGCAGTCATGAGCTCTTTAGGGCAGCAAAACCCCACAATCCTGTTGCTAAAACAGCTCTGCCTTAAGTAGACAAGCATAGTATCTTAGCTTATCTTAAGTTGAAAGAAGTCATCAAAAGGGAAGTAGGGAGAAATCTGTTTTTCACCATGCTTTCAGCTCTAAAGGTTCCTTAGGCAGGGAAGGCTAAATAAAGCTGCCCTGAATTCACAATTTGCTGTCCTCACCAAAATACAAAAGGTTTGACTACATTACACAGTAATAGTGACTTGAGGCCTTTTCAGCTTCAGCCAGGTGAGAGCAGTGGAGATGGCAGGTCACTCCCCAGCCCGTCCTTGCAAAAGGATAAGGCAGCAGGCCTCATACTACCAAAGAGCAGGAGGCATGAGTGTGGCATTCTTTGACTGGATAGGAGTCCCACAGACAGTAAGTGAAACAACCATGCAGAACAGTTTCAAAAGGACAACAAAAGACAATTTTTCTGGCACCTTCCCAAGAACCTAATAAATAAAAGTGAAAAGGCCGAATGTCTCAGCTTCTATTTACTTGTGGTAACAAATCAGGCACCAGCAATGGTAGGAGACTCACCCTGTAGGTTAAGCTCTGCTCTGTTCTTTTTGTAGCCTGTCCAAAGCAATCCAGGACTGCAGTCCTACTCTAAACACCAGCAGCTCCCCACAGAGACAAAGAGATGTTTTAGGAGTGCAGAATCAGCAAAAGTGCTCCCCTGCCATTGCTCTCCACATCCCTCCTGTCTGCTAATAGTCTTACGGAGAAGGTGCCTCTAGAGAAATGTGGACATTGCCAGTATCAGAACATTTACATTTAACTCTGTAACAGACACACAAAGATACTCTAGCTTGGCATAATGTGACTTTTTTACACATGAAGGCAGCAGCAACTACTCTGGCTTATGTTTTGTGTAAATCCCCAAACCCTGTTTCTTTCTTACTTAAATAAATGACCCATTGGTCCAAGAAGAAGCTGCTTTGCTCCAGACACCTTTACCTCCCTGCGGTGCTTTTACTGTCCTGTGAAAAAAAAGTTATGGTAGTTCTGACTTGATATCAGACTTATTTCTTCTTGAGCAACGTGGTGAGTTGTGAGGTGGTTGGCTCCTGGAAGAACTGGCCCTTTTGCTTCTATTTTCTTCCAGTCTTGTTTCTGGAGGAAGTGCGATAGAACAATGATGTCTGTTTGTCACCCAACTCCAAACTCCACACTCACCTCCTGTGGCTGCACTATTTTAAATTTCTACAATATCTTTGTGAAACGGCAAAAAGAGTACTAAAGATCTTTATGTTGCTCAGTTTTTCCATGGTTCAGCAAAACCAAGCTCTTTGTAGCTCATATTTGTAACTGATGTGGGCATACACCTTTTAGGGAGAGTTTGGGCAAGGCATGAACTGCGGTGCAGGGTGGACAGCTTTTCTGTGCTCTATGTAGCTATGGAGAATAAGACAACAGGATCAAGCCTATTGATTGACTACTCAGGTATTTATTTCTTCTTAACATGCAAAACCAGTACAACAATCACAGAAGCTAGAAAAAATGTAGCACTGAAAAAAGTATTCATGCAGAATGAGTATTGTACTTGAACTATCCTCCACAATCATCAGTTAGTCTGTCCCAATATTTATAGTTCATCATTACAACTGCCAAAACTGGCAACCACCAGGATTGTTGTCTCAATTAAGGACAGTAAACAGATTGTCCCATTTTTTAAATGAAAAAATCTAAAATGTAATACTTCACAGTTTAACATGTTTATTCATTTAAACGAGCTAAAAAATAGTGGTGTGACATCTGCTTGAGAGACACTGGTACCTAACATTTTGGCTGTCTCCCCACTAATTTGATTGTGATTAAGGGGAGATAAAAGGATGAGTAGAGGATTCTGTCAATTAAATGAATAGATAAACTGCAAAAAAATATTTTTTCACTCTTGGAAATGTGTAGAAAGAAATACATCTACAAAAATGCATTACAGCAAACTAAGAGGATGATGGGGAAAAGTACTGCAAATATCTCAGCCGGCTCTTTCAGGGAAAAATATTGTAAGCATAAGATCACAGATAATCTTTGCCAATTTATTCATCTCATGGCTTCACTTCCCAAAGTGCAGGCATAATCCACTGCAAAATCTTTTAGGATGCAGTTCCAATATCACATTTCTGCTGTCTTATTGATGTGCCATATTGTTATTTTCTTAGTCATAAGCACCACTAATTACTATGCTACTGTAAGTAGAACTTGAAATGTGATCAAGATCTGTAGTATCTTTTTTGTTGGCACTCTAACTTGCCTACTCTGCTTTTCAGTTCTCTGCATTTGACCTTCACCAACTGGCTCAGTTGTGCCTTACAGGGACAATCCCTTATCGGAGCTCCTAGCAACATTTTCCTTCTGAAAATGGCAGCATTCAAAACTTGGTCCTAAGTCAGCAGATGAGCCTCTTCCACAGTACCATCTTTCATGGAAGAGGCATGAACAGTTGTAGGGCTTTCACTGTGTTTTCCTTTAGTAGACTTGTTCAAAACCTATGTTTTCAAACAAAACCTTTAGGTCAGCTGCTCTACAGGACACCTAAGTAAACAGATGAGTTTGCTCATGTTGTAGCTACCTGCAGTTAGGTGTTGCAGCACAATCTCCCAGTCTACATGTCCTGCCACAGACCTGCTACAGCTGGCCTGATACATGGAAGGAGCTGATTCTGAATCACAGTATGTCCACTATATGATATGCAACAGTGAACTTTAAGTACAGCATTCTTCAGGAGAAGTTTAAATGTATCTCTAGGGTCTATTACGGAAATGCTTAACATGCCTCCTAAGCTTCCAGTAAAATCTGTTTATGGACTCTAGGTAGTAGAGCTAGAGCCTTTCCTTGGCAACGTTCACTAGAAGCACCAGTAAAAATACTAGACTGAGGCTTCTGTCCTGAGATGCTTTACATGCTGGTTCTGCTTTTGAAGAACCAAAGAGAAAAGGAAAACCACCTAGGAAGATTTACTGAGCAAAATCACTGCTGGAAGACTGTTATGCCTTCCTAGCCAGAGATTCTTCCAGACAGGATATCTGCTCCCACACACAAGGACTCAGTATAGGCATCTCTTCTACAACTTCTGCTAGAAAGAAATTCAGTTTACTCCAGGAGTAGAGGGCAGCTACTGATGTCTACTTTTTCCTTCAGGCGAATGTCTTTGAAAAAACTCATTAAGCCAGGTTTGCTGTGTAAATTATTTGATAAGCAATCCTTCTTTGAAACAAGCATATAAAATTACTAACTTTATAATAAAAATAGTCTTGTACAACTGAAGCGATAGAGCTGCATGGATCAACTCCAGAAAGAGATCTGAGCTATTAGTACTGGATAGGATGCCAAAGGAAGTTCTCTTCATTGTCTTTTAAGTATTCATAGGCCACATTTACTTTAATATGAATTTAGTGGCTAGAACTGCTAAAGTAATCCAGATATTCTAAAACTGACATCAGTGCTTTTGAACATTGTGCTGTTTAGATTGCTTTAATATCCGTTCAAATGTGTCCATAATTCAGTGAGTTCAACATCAATAAGAGAACCAAATAGAAAAAAAATCATTTATTAATAAAATAAGACACTGAGCAATTCATACAAAGACACCTGGTCCAAAAAAGGCATATTTCAATCTCAGATATAATTAAGGGTAAAATAAGTCACATGTCCCATTAGGAATTATTGTACTGATAAGAGGTGTATTTGCTGCAATATTTACCATGTATTTGTACATTTTACCATGTATCTTCACTGAACAGAAGTCTACCTCGTCTAAGCAAAGAGAAATTTTCCTGTTACATGACAATATCCTTCTAGTACCTGAAGGAAGCCTACAAAAAAGATGGACTTCTTACAAGAACATGTAGTGACAGCATAAGAGAGAGTTGATTCATACTAAAAGGGAGTAAGTTTAGATTAGACATTAAGAAAACATTTTTTTTATTCTGAGGGTGGTGAGGCACTGGAACAGGTTGCCCAGGGAAGCCGTGGATGCTCCATCCCTGGAGGTGTTTGAGACCTGGACAGGGCTTTGAGCAATGTGCCCTAGTAGAAGGTGTCTCTGCCCATGGCAGAGGTTTTGGAACTAGGTGATCCTTTGTGTCCCTTCTAACCCAAATCATTCAATGATTTCATGATTCTATGATCTTTCATACAAATGAAAACACCTAATCCAAACAAAGCCAATAGACAAACTGCAAACTGTGGGCAATATGGACTCATAAGCCACATATCGGGGAAGCTATTGGAATCCCATACATACACACTTCAGATTTGGTCTGATTCATAGTTATGGGAAATGGAATATTCCTGTTCTAGGAACTTCATGTTCATCTGACAGTAAGAATTGCTTGCTTTTTAATGCAACCACTTTAGAGAGCAGGTTATGAGATGATCTGCATGAAGGGAGTAACTACACATCTTTCTCAGACCATACATGGCCCAGAGAACTATATGCTGACGTTCAGGAAGGAATCCTTCCAGCATGTTATAGAACATGAAAACTGCTAATGTAAAGTAACAGGAGAGGTCTGCAGCTTCTGTGACATGTGGTTGGATGCTGGTGAAGTGAAAGGCACGTCACATCCAAGGAGACAGCTTGTGATATGCTTTTCCCTCCACTGGAAGTTGGGCCATGTGTCAGATAATGCTTCACCATAAATTTAAGAAGTTGTGAGGTGTTTGGTCATGTGTGTGACTAGTAACGGACTGTAAGTCATATGGTGCATAAACGTTAGGATTTTGGGTCTGTAACAGTCGTAATTAGAAAATGAGATATACTTGCATATATACGTTTCTCTTCCATATATTTTTTGGAAGACTTGTACTCTGAATTTCTAGAAGAATTGTTTTGCATGGCATAAAGTGAATGAAGACTATGACACATATGAAGTGGATCCTTAGAGACCCATAATGTATATGGTCATAGTTACTGTATGTTTTAAAAATTAACTGTATTGATCCAAGTTTCTTAAGTGGTGATAATGGGACTGTGTCAATTTAAAAGAAATATATTTTCCATTATAATATTTGCGGTGATTTGTAAGCCTTTGTCTTCAAAATCACTGTAAGAAATCTTAGGCATCTCAGGAACAAGACAGTAAATACCTCAGCTGCAATTAAACCTAACATTCAGCTCTGAAATTTATGGGAAAGGCAAAACCAAGCTAGCTCACTAACTGCAGAATTACAAAAACTTTTCTGAAAGTCAGTCTGCCCATATTTCCTTGCCACATTCGGCAACAATGGCTCTACGTGTTCTTGATACCAAACGGAATCTGAACTGAATCTCAGTCAGAGAAAGACTGACCACATTTTTAAGAGGATCAAAACTGAGTCTTTACATCCACAAGCTCAGTTATACGCCAAACTCAAAGCAGACTGAATAGGATAAAGCCAGAATTTTAAAGCTCCCTGCAGCTGCTCTGACACACCAAAATTTTCAAGTGACTTTTAGCTATCAAAAGGAACAAAAATGCAATCTGCAGTGCCTAATTTGAAAGATCTTTTGCAAGAACTGAAGGATGTAATGGAGTCAAGATTTACCAGTTATTAGTACACCTGAAAAAAAAAAAAAGTGTTTTCTTATTACTTTCAGCCTCTCACATTAGTTTGATGATTAAAATGATTCTATAGCTGAAAAGGAATGTTTTTATGCAACATGCCCCTAACAGGTAGAGCAAGTTGATACCAAAACCATCAGGAAGAGTATAATTAAAACACAATTTTGACCTTATATTAATAGTAGACCAATACACTAATTAAAACCAACATCAACTAAACTTTCTATTTACACTAGTTCAGACAGCACAGGAGGCAAAGAACTGTGTTTCAGAAGCATATGCGAATGTTAGAGCTTCTGTCATCCAGGTGCCATTTCTAACAGAACACATGTGTGCTGAACAGTTGGCAAAAGAATGAAAAAGATTACTGCAGATATATGGGCACACAGAATCTGGAATGACAGAAAATTAAGTCCATATATAAGGTGACAGACTGCTTGTAAGAAGATATTTTTTCCTACAATTTCTTCCATCTTCATGCATGTGCACACATGCACAAGAAAGATTAAAAGGGAGAGAAAGGATGAGGGGCTTTTGATATATTTTAAACACAAATGAAGAAAAGACTTTTTTATTTGGTATTTCTGCTTTCTTTTCAGAAAGAAAACTAATTTGGTTATTAGGAAGCTCTGATTCCTAAATCTGGTCAAGGCAGACACTCCTTCTGTGAAGCCAGCATCAATACCCACGATAATAGTAGCACCTGTCTTTTGACATCAAAGTTCCCTGTCTGAGAAAAAAATAATGTAAACAATAAACTTCATGTATTGTACTGTTGCTCCTGGCTTTGGTGTTAAACAGATACACTTGGCCAGGCATAAGTGTTCTTATTTGGGAGACCTGGAATGTCTATAAATACCGACGTATTGCAAAACTTTCTTATGATTTTGGACTGCAAGAAATGCCATAGTTTACTATCTTACGGTGAAGGGATTGTGTGTTCCTATGTAGTCTTGCTGAAGCTGAAGAAATCTTGATGACAGATTCATTGCATCTGCTAGTTTTCATCTGGATCCAGATCAAGGTCAACTTCATTGGAAACATTAAGATAAAAAAAAGCATAGAAAGCCAACAAAAACACCAATATAGCTGCAAGGACAAGGGCAACTTCCTGTAGAAATAAAAGAAACAAAAACCTGTTAGAAATAATACCATATTTTCAGATTGCTCAGGAATAAATATTATTTCCCTTCTACGACGGGAAATAATATTATGTTCAAAATAACATCAGAGATATATAACTGCATAAGGCATTGATGCTTTAATGATTTCTCTATTGTGGTTACCATTTCAAATGTTGTAGAATCCATTCACTTAATAAAGATTTTGGTGAGTCTGATATGCCATCAGAAAGAGAATATTTAGCTTAAAAATCTTTAGTCTTACCTAGAAATGGGAGCTTTATATCTTTTTATTATCCTATTCCTTCTTTTTTAAAGGAAAAGACAGAATCACAAACCACAGTTTTGAACACAAATTTAAGTTATGAATTTACACTGTGAATTTTGATGTTTTCTAGCAATATGTTACTGCTTTTTGCCAACAAATTTGTAATTTTTTAATGAAGCAAACACAGTATGGTGGAAGTCAATGAAAATTGCTACCTCTACCTCCCAACCTCCTGGCAGGCAGTACAATATGGAACTAGAAACTCCGTCAGAATTGGATGAAACTTTTCTTTCTTCCACTCTGCAATAAGGCAAAAAGCGCAACAACTTGCACTTGCCTCTCTTCCCATAAAATATTGCAACTTGCTGCATCTTCCTTAATTAACAAAAAAGAGACTTCCAAAGCATGCATGATTTATAGCAGCTTTCAGAAGCAGAAAAATGTTTTTATACTACACATTATACTCATTATGTGACTGCCTATCATCTTAAGGCTGGACTCTGCAAAAATATAATCATAGTACAATCATCCTCTTTGTATTTATTTCCTATATTTCTTTCGTTTTATTTCCTTCAAAGACACCATATTTCACATTTTTAAGTTTATTTTTCTGTAAGGCACAGCACACTTCCTATAGTGTTGACTCTTATTCCACTAGACAATCAAACATGAAAGATAAATTTGAGAAAAATCCTTATGTCCCTTCAGGTCACAGAAAGTATGACACTATAGCTAACAACATCTACTTCTTGACTACTGATCATCATGATGAATTTCTGTAATTGTGCGCTCGAGATGCTCCAAAGGTTAGTTTGTACCTCCAAACCCTACTCTCCCTCTAAGGAAAGAAGCAAAACTTCCCCTCCAATTCTAAGCTTCATGTCAAGCTATAAAACAATTGTATCAGAACAATCCTAATGTACATTTAAAATGAGAGAAGAAACAAGGTTCACTGATTTTATAACAACTGCTCTGAATTGGTACAGAAGATATCACATCAAACCTACTCTGTCAGTGGGACTGAAAGGAGATGCCTACACTGAACCAAGACAAGAAGACACCATTTACTGTCCAAGAACAGAATCTTTGTCCATCTTTGGTGTAAGACTCATTGTGTCCTCTAAGAGAGGCCAGGTGAATTCTTCCCAAAAATGACCATTTCTCCTCTTAGACTAGAAGAGAATGCAGTTGGTACCTCTTGTGTGCACTGTGGGATTAATCCTACCCAGCATCTCTAGGTTGGTGGTGGCTTTTTGACCAGCACTGTGTCCACTGACATGAAGGAGTTAAACCTGTACATTTCATTTTTTAAAGTCTAGCCCATAATCTGGCATTCTTCTATAGAACAGCATTTAATTTGCATTTACATGAATGCATTATATAGTTTATCAGAATGTTGGATCAATAATTCAACATATGCCATCTAATAAATTTTGAAATACTACTGCCTAGTTGGCATATGTTCTATAGGAGCATATTCTTTATTCTATAGAATCCTTTGCTTTATATTTTATATGGATGATTGAGATGTACTTTGTTTTACCACATTAAAATTGCTCCTGCAAATTTGCTGAGGCTGTTGACTACAGATTTCAACTACATTTTCCTCTTAGAATTGTACCATCCTCTGAACTTTATCCTGATTTCATGATTTGATTTAAAAAAAAAAGTACATCTAATTCACTCATATATTAAAGGAAAGTGATTTTTGCTTTGTTGCAGTTGCAACACGCCAGTATCTCACAAAAGGGCATGGCAGCATCAGACAGGTTTCATTTATTTCCTTGTATCCACAGCTGTGCTCCCAGACCCATCTGGCCACACAGCTACTAATCTTAAGAGGATGTAATAAACAAGTGACATACAACTGCAGGCTCCATCTGCTCAGGAGAGTGGACAACAAAACCGTACAATGCAGGCACCATTCACACTTGACACAGAGAGCAAATTCATTCCAGTATTAAAAAGTTTTTCCCTCGTTTGGATGCCACACTTCCCATGCTTTCTGCTTTACAATAGGTTTATCCTTCCCCTCCCTTATCCCCAGTCTCCCTTATGAAATGCTGTGGGTAGCAGCAGCAAACTTTTCAGGAACCCTTGCATTAAAGATTCGTTTCAAAGGAAGCAGAATTGGGAAAATCTTGAGTTTTATTCTGAGGCTGCCCAGTAACTGCTTGACAGAAGCAGTTTTTTAATTCCTCTGCCTAAGTTTCACGATGAGCAGCACTGTGATAACAATACTATTTTCCTTAGGAAAATAGTATTGTTATCACAGCCATTAGGATCTAGGTGCATGGATCGGTATTTATTATCCCTGGGAATGAAGAGTCTTACTAAAACTCCAGGTTTGAGACATATGCAAGAACCTTAATTTTGAGTTACTGAAAAAGGCAGAGTAACAAAAATGTAAAATAAATGGCCTTACAAAGGACATCTGGCTCTCAGCTAGGGATATGCAGTCTCTTAAGAATTGCATCCAGTTTATGAACTTTTATAAACATAAATTTTGCAAGGTAAATACCAAATGAGATGCTACACCACTGTACTGTATTGCGACAACAGATACATATTGTCATTTTAATTTGTTTTATACTTTTTAGGCTTTGCTATTTGTATTTTAAGTCATGCATAGAAATGAAATGTTAAAAT
>WAAE01020226.1:0-22578 GCA_013400495.1 Nicator chloris | reverse complement strand
TATTCTTCACTGTGATCTAAGAAATGTATTAGTACATAATTTTTAGGTATAATATAGTATATAGACATATATAAGCAAACATATGCCTTTATTCTATATGCACATGCAGAGACTCATATACATGTTTTAATGCTTTTTTTTTTTCTGGAGAACACATGGGAATAAAAAAATTGTGAGACCAAGGATGCTTTTCTGCTACAATAACAGCTTTAAAACCACCATTATTTTCAACTATTCACATGTTCAGACAGCAAAAAGCATTAGAAGTGTGCAAATGCCTTCCAAGATGGTATCTGACATTGAGTAGAATAGTGATACTTTTTAGGTTTTACAGTAAAAGATATGAGAGATTGTAAGAAAGCAGATCTCTAAATTGTTTCTGACTTTTAGTTCAGAATCAATATTAAACAATAGCAGTAATTTTCATATAATTATATCAGTTAAACCTCTTTTCAAGGGGGTAATATGACTTAAAATGCTTTTCACCTTGGCAATAACTCTTGTACTTTGTAGTTTTACTCAATGACAGCAGGACTTAAAGTTGGGAAGAAGGTCAACTCTTCAGACAGTGATGCCTTGGGGAAACCAGAAATTGTTCCACTTCTGAGTCTGTGAAGCTACTGGCATCCCAAATAGTCACAAAGCACTTCAGTGCCTTAGGCTATTTCAAAGCCAGAGCTTCTTCATTCTTATTAAAATACATGTACACTGCTTAATAAGAAATAGCCTTTTAACAATATTGTGTATGAGAAATCCCAGTTGTTCCTCTAAAAGCCACTTACATACAGCACCATTTACTAAAACAGATTTCTAAGGAAATCCAACATACTCAAATTTGAAGAAAATGTGATGAGATAAATAATAAACTCACTTTAGCTGTTCTCACAAAATGAAAAACAGGAAGGCTGTCATAATCCTTAGAAGGAAAAAGTCTAAAGATTGGTATCACTTCCCAAATTCCACCAATAAATTATAGTATCTTGGAAATCAAATGAATGTATATATATCCTAATAAACCCCAGCTATTTTACATGAGTTTCAGAAGAGGATTAATGATTTTGGAATTGAAACTGAAAAGCAAACTTAAAATTGAGAGGACAAAAAGTAAAAAACACCAAACAAACCAAGCAATATTTTGTTTGTCTTGCACCTCCTTTTTTTTTCTTTTCTCTGTTATAAACAAAAGAAAATAGTGCATTCTCACTAACCAGTGTTTATCAAACTTACATTACTGTCCATCTGTTCACAGCTTTTTAACAACATTTTTAGAAAACACTTTTTTTAAAGGAGGCAAATAATAAACACTTGTAGTTATTCTAATGTTAGATAATGGAGAAGAAAAAATTTTACAAAGCCAAATTTGACTTTTTTATCTGAGTCTTGTTCTGAAAAAAAGCACACATGGTACAGGCTTGAATTGTCTTACAGGATTGAAGTCCAAGTTATTCTGAATGTATTGACAACCATCTAATATTTATTGAGTTTTGGGGAAAAAAGGACATGAAGTCTTCTCATGTGTAAGAGAGTAAGGTGAGAAAATAGAATAAAGATACAACGGAAATCAGCTGCGATTGCATGAAGGAAGTTAATCAAATAGCAAGAAAAGTTCATTTAAGAGAAAGACTCATAAAAATGCCACAGGAGGTTCTATGGTATGTTTTTCCATCATTAGTCCCTAAGATAGAATCGACAGTGCTGTAGCAATGGTGTATTATATGTATTTGCTTTCATACTTATGAAAAATCTAAGTCAAAGAGCACAAACAAGCAAAAAACAAGATTATGAGGATACACATGCTGATGTCATTCGTAAGACTCTACCTACCTTGGTCAGAGGGGTAGTCCTTACCTTGTGGGATAACAAAATCCGTAAATTAAAAAAGTCTGAAAAGCTTTCCTTACAATTAAAGTGTTCAAGTAAATTGAGAAACAATATGGTTTCACACAGAAAAATGCTACAAATTGTTGCCATTTATGTAATTATTGTTGACTGTCCAAAATGTAGATCAATGCCTAAAAATATTAAGGGAGAAGAAAACTGTAAATACTCCAGAGATATTTTATCGTAACAAAGTAAATATGTATAAGCTCCATTTCAATATGGTACTTTATATTTAAACAGTTAAACATTTGTAAGAATAATAAATTTACCTGATAAAATTATTATTTATCAGGTATTATTTGTTATTGAAGGTCATGTGACAGAAACCTCAGTTTTTTGTCACATGACCTTAGAACTAATGAACTTTACTTTCATTGTGTTTTCCATTGATTTGCTTAATTTGAATTTTGAAGTCAAATAAATAAATATTGTATTATGCAGCCTGACCAACCTGGTGGCCTTCTGTGACTGGATGACTACATCAGTGGACAACATACAACAGGGGAAAAAAATGTAGTCTGACTTTTGTTCAAAAATCTTACTCCTTTTTTTTTCCTGTTATTGGCTTAATGCAGCCTTAACCTTGGATCATAGTCCAATTTTAACTTACAGTACCATATTGCAAGTGTAATTCTGCATTTCTAGTTCATAGATCTTATGATTATTACTTAGTTTAAAGACATCAGACTTCTTAAAACCACAATCTGTCACTGGGAGCTCTTGATTACATTTCTTTCAAGCAGAGGTCCAACACTATCACCCAGAGTGTTACAGGCATGCTATGACATGTAGCTGCTTCCAACAAGGGGAAAGTGAGTACTAGTTAATTGAATAGCAAAGTAGCACAGTAAGGACACAACTCATATCTTAGGTAGTAATAAATGGAGGAGAATTATGCATCCTATAGCAAATGTTGTTGTTCGTGTGAAATATTGAAAAAAAAGCACTTAAACGACAATTTTAATGTAAATACTTTAGCATTTGCTGGTTTCAGTTGTGATTTTGAAAAATGTCCTTTTTATTTGTGCATTTTACGCCAGGCTGGGTTCATTTTAGTTTCAGTTAATTTGTTCCTTCATGTAACCCCTAAGAATATACAAAAGCTTTAATTAGAATTTAGACAGACTCAAACATTGCATAGAGAATTCCTTCAGTTTTCTATGCAAACTTACTGATTTTCTGTAACCAAACTTTGCTTTCATAGTAGGTTATCAGACTAGCCTTTTCCATAGTAAATGTCAAAGGCATTTAATAGGAATGATGAAACTCAAATTCTACATTTTTCAAACACTTTCATTCGGAAAAAATAATTGCATTTGGGTAGATTTCAGTCAAACATCTAAGCTTGTAAAACTATTTGAATTCTATTTCTAAATTGTTTAGGAAGCATTATCTGTTACTGAAGTATCATACAATATAAAATCTATTTTAACAATTGATTTGTTGGACAAAAATATGGTTGTTAGACAAAAAATAACCTGCTTCATTAACCATAATTAATGTTTACTAAATACCTGTCCTTTCAACTGGCTAGGGTTGCTTAAGTTAAAATATGGTATAGTTTCCCTCTTCTCTGACTTTTTATAGAGGAATATTGTTCATAAACTATTCATCTGAATTATTCTCAATTTCAGATGAAGTTGTAATCTCACTGAAGGATGGGAACTGTAATTGCCATGGAGTGTTTTTTCATGTAATAATTGTGTCTGCAAAAACAAGATAATTAGAAGCAAAGATTTCCGTACATTAAAGCTGAAGTTGGAGCTAGGAAAGCATTTTCAGTTTATTTTCCTGTTGATGGAGAGAGTGGCATGAAGTGTCAAACCTATCAATGTGCAATATGCTGTAATGGGTGGGGAAGGAAAACGGCTGCCTGGTAGGTCAAGTCTTCAGTATCCTTAGAACTTGGTCAGAGTTTTTCATCCTTCCTGCATCTCCTTCAGAAACTGCAGAAAGATTTAAGCAAGTTTATGTCCTCAGTTTTGTAGGACCTAAGATTTTGCTTCTTTGGCATAAATGTGCATGCTTGGGTAAGGAGGGTATCACAAAATGTTTTGCCCAGAAGAGCAGTAAGTACCACAGAAGAGAGTATATTTGCTGTTAAAAAGACAAAATATTTCCAATTATTTCCAAAATTTTGTAAAAAATACTAATATTTCCAAAATATTCCTGACAGTGTCAGGAATTACATTCATGATCCATATATTCTTCAAAACCTGATAGAATTTGTGAGACTCTTTTATCAGAAGATGTAGTGTTTTTTTCTTGTCTTTTTTATTATTCATTGCTTTTGTTCTGAAGAGTACTCAATCCCATATATTGAGATATTTTGATAAGAAGTACATGTTATTGGGCCCTCTACACAGAAAATATGTCTTCTGCAATATCTTCTTAACCCCATTTCAATTCTCTGAACTGAATTTTAATGAATTATAATTGTTTATTTTTCTAGTGATTATCCATAATTTTATGTTTTAGACTTGCACTGATATAGTTGGAATAATTATTGCTTGAAAACTAATTATAGTCCTGTCCATGATATTTCAAAAATTAATCCTTTAATTTCTTCCTGTTATATTTGCTAATTGACTGGACAAGTAAAGATAACTGCTATTACCAGCACAAACCTACTGCTCTTTTTCTTAGAGAAGAGAAAGGATCACAACTATTGTTACTTTAAGGAATAGGTACAACTTCAAAGAATGATGAGATCTTCTGGTATTAGAGTGCTGCAATCTCGTTGGAGCTGCATTGTTCCAACACCACGTCAACAGCTGAAAACATAATGATCTTCAGAAGTTGTTCCTGGTTGCATGTTTAGTATTGGACTTCCATACTCCACTGTAGAAACACTATATGCTAATGAAGCAATCTTCCATTAATTTTAATTTGAATAAAAATGTAGCAAACCCAGGTTCACAGGTGTGCTGCAGAATCTAACCATATATACCTATTGGTATTTCAATAATGAGCCATAACCTCTGTGCTGAGCTTGCCAGGCCTCAGGACCAACGCCCAACAGTTATGCTCTGTTATGCTACCTGCAGTCACGTTTTACTTGGTTTAGCTGTGACAACAGTTTGTCCAAATGACTGCCTATTGCTAATTTGTTTTATTTTTATTTGTCTTTGTGTGGAACAATCAGCAGCAGCAAGCACTTTAGGTAGAATGGGAGAGTTTAAATTCTAACATACTGACACAGTGTAGAAAAACACAGGCTTGTACAATATCAGAGTCCTTCAGAAGTCAAGACACAAGATACAGCTTTGACAACTCAGCCATGGTCATTAACACTATGCAGACATGGAGCTAGACAAAATGGGGTTTAGGAGTAACAAAAATAACATATGTAAGAGACACAATATTTAGTGAACTTGAATGCAAAGTGGACCTGCAGAATGATAAAGAAAGAACAAAGATATAAAAATATATTAGCAAACATGACCCCAAGTATATCCCATGCCAAGAAAAAAGAACTATCACTATGAACATAATTTTCCTTCCAGTGATAGATTCTGGATGCTCACTTTGATTCTCTCATTACCACCATAGTGATGTCTCTGGCTTGAATAGATCTACTGTTCACTGGGAAAATACTGGCTGGATGGCTGACCCCAAAGGGTGGTGGTGAATGGAGATAGATTCAGCAGATAGCTGTTCACAAGTGTATTTGGGGCAGTCCTGTTTAATGTCTTTATCAATGACCTGGAAGAGGGGATTGAGTATACCCTCAGCCAGTTTGCAGACAACAGCAAATGGGGCAGGATTATTGATCATCTGGATGGTTGGAAGGGTCTGCAGAGGGATCTGGAGAGGCTGGCTTGATGGGCTGAGTACAATTGTATAATGTTCAACAAGGTGAAGTGCCAGGTGCTGCACTTTAACCCAAACCAAGTGCAGATGCTGAAGCATGTGCAAAGATCAACAAGGATGGTGAAGCACAAGTCTAATGAGGATTGGCTGAGACAGTTGTGAATGTTTGGCCTAGACAAAATTAGGCTGAGAAGAGACATTATGACTTTCCATAACTACATAAGAAGAGATTATACTAAGGAGGGTGTTGAACTTTTCTCGCAGATAACATACTATAGGGCAACAATAAATGGTCTCTGGTTGTGCCAGGGGAGGTTTTGATTGGATACTAGAAAAATATTTCTTCATGGAAAGAGTTTTTAAGCATTCAAACACACATTAAAAGGTGAGTCACCAAGTAGGCAAGTCATCATACCTGGAGGTATTTAAAAAATGTGGCACTTAGGGACATGTCTTAGTGGTGAACTTGGCAATTTTAGGTTAATGATGGAACTTGATGATCTTCGAGGTCTTTTCCATCTTAAATAATGGAAAGAGTTTTTAAGCATTCAAACATACATAAAAAGGAGGTAGCTGAGTCATCATGTAGGCAAGTCATCATACCTGGAGGTATTTAAAAAATGTGGCACTTAGGGACATGTCTTAGTGGTGAACTTGGCAATTTTAGGTTAATGATGGAACTTGATGATCTTCGAGGTCTTTTCCATCTTAAATAATTCTATGATTCCATGACTCAGGCAAAAAATTGAAGGCTGTACAGGACACTGTGAAAAAGGGACAAAAACTTTGAGTAAGTGTTGTAATTTTAATTGTGTTATTATTACTGTTACTGAAAATTTTTCTTTATAGATTATTTTCTATTTTGATTTTAATTCTTGACTTTCTTTAGGTAGATCTAAACTAGTATTGATTCTTCAATTGGATTGTTAAGATTTTATTTACATTTATAAATTATTTGCTTTGCACCGATCTATCCATCTATCTATCTATCTATCTATCTATCTATCTATCTATCTATCTATCTATCTATCTATCTATCTCCTCCTTTCTCTCTTTCTCTCTCGATCTATGTGTTTTGGGTTGATCTTAGACCTCATTACAAGAAAAACATTGACCTCTTGAAACAAATCTAGAGGAGAATCACTAAGGGTTATAGGGTTGGAACACCTTTCCTCTGATGGAAGGCTGAGAGAGTTGGGGCTGTTCAACCTGGAACATAGGAGACTCTGGGAAGACCCTAGAGTAATTTCCAGCACATAAAAGAAGCTTAAAAGAAGTCTGGATAAGGACTTTTTAGATGGGAATGCAGTGGCAGGAAAAGGAGCAGCAGCCTTAAACTGAAGGAGAGAAGGTTTCTATTAGCTATTAGGAAGAAATTATTTACTGTAACGGTCGTGAAGCACTGGAACAGGTTGCCCAGAGAGGTGGTAGGCTCCCAGCCCCTGGAGTTGTTCAAGGACAGGCCAGATGGGGCTCACTCCTGACTCTTTGTCTTAGTTTATGACAATTGTATGGAGTGGACATTCCAAAATTAGTTACCTCCCTTTTACAGTTTTAATCGCTCCCCTTTCATCAATTATGCAAGAAGATTTAAAATGCAAGAAGATATAAGTGAAAAAATAAGTTTACAAAAGATCAAACAGCAACAACAAGACAACAGTAATAATGACAAGATATAAAGGTACTGAATCCCATGGACTCTCCAGGAACAAAGACAACAAGATGGTGGATAAGCCCCTCCCACAAGATGACAGCGACCGTAGCTGACAGTGTGGACAAAGAAGACAAAGACAGTATGCCAGAGAAGCTCCTTCCCCAAAATGGCAGCTGTTTTGGAATACCAGGGGGATCAGAAGACAAATACAATATAATAGAAAAGCCCCACTCAGCCCAGCTTTCCTTCTGGAACAAAAATGGGAAGGTAGGAGCTTACAAAGCAGTTCTGGTGGCGAATGGGGAGTGCTGGCATTGTCTGGGGCAGCTCCAAACCTGCAGTGTAGGTTTCCCTGCTTCTTTCCAGCTGGCACCAGCTCTGCAGTTCTGCGATGTTGCTGCATTGCAGGGAGAAGAAAATAGATTCACGTGGCACCAAAACCTGCAGCCCTGGCTCCACTGGCCCTGGCTTGGTGCTGTGGCTGTAGAAAAGTATTATGAAATTTGCTCTGAAACAGTTTAGGATTGTGAAATGTAGTTTCTCAGAGCGTTCTCTAGGCTTAACAACCCTAACCTTCTCATCCTTTTATCATAGAGAGGTGTTCAAGTCCTCTTATAGTTTCTGTGGCCTTTTCCTAGATACACCAATAGGTCTTTCTTGTGCTGGGGACCCCAAATCTGGATGCAGTACTCCAGGTGGGGTCCCATGAAAGCAGAGTAGATGGGGAGGAATCATCTCCCTCAACCTGCTGGCCATACTATTTTCAATGCAGCACACACTGCTGGCCCATATCCAATTTTACATCCATTGTCCATTGTTTAATGATGAAGGATGTTGAGTACATAATGCTTCTGCTAGTGTCTTTCTTTGTCATAAAATTATGTAGTTTTGACAAAAGCAAATAAAGTTTATCTCTTGTATTTTACTATTGGTGCTTACCTGATGTTCTACAGTAATATATCATCAATTCACTGGTCCACTGGTAATGTATGAAAGTTAATGTGTAATCAACACACCACGACTTCGATGATAACTTCACAATAATGAATTACCAGAGCAAAGACAGCAGGTGCATACTAATTACTGATCATATCCCTGTAGTGTGAATTTCATTGCTGTTTTTACAAGCAAGGAACTTGCTGACGGTGATCAGACTGTACTTCTGGTAGAAGGGTAGCTCCTGAGAGGTCAAAATGTGATCTAAAACCCTACTCTTACTGCACTTGTACTTTCAAAATCTTATTTTTGACACAGAGCCACAAACAATTCTGCCTTACAGTTATAGAAAACTTGTATGCAGCAAAAAAAAATAATTCTTCTTTTGTGTTTGCCAATTCAAGGTTTAGGTCTGTATTTCAAAACTGAAACTCATTCTCAGTGCGGATTTTCATAGGAATTTGTGGTAGGTGATATAACAAGGGCAAGTAGTCATAATCTATGGCTTGGGAAGTTCAGACTATACAGTCAAAAAATGAAAACAAACAGGAAAAAAACTTAGAGAGTAATGCAGAGACTTCTCAGCGATTATGCAGTTTCTCTCACTAGAGGTTTTTTACAAGTTGCCTAGAAAAAAACAAGGCTGAATGACCTAGCACTCAGATCAGGTCCTCCAATGTCCAGCCAACTGTTCATAGAATCACAGAATCAGCTGAGTTGGAAGGCACCCAACAAGGATCATTGAGTCCAATTCCCAGCTTTTCTATTATTCTGAATGATTGTGAATAAACACTTTGCAAGGCCTTTATTCCATGCATGTATATTTTCTCCAATAATGACAGAATTTCCTCTTTCTACAACTACTTAGCATTTACTATGAATCTCTGTGAGATCATCAGTGAGATTATTAATTGCCAATTTTTTCATTAGAAATAAGTAGAGAATTAGATAAAATATTTTTTTGCCTTGAAGTGAAATATGAATTGTCATTGCCTTCATTAAGTCATCATATAAATACTATTGTCTAACAAGTGTAAATCTGTATAAAAATAAAATTGTTGAGGTGAAATTTTATAAGAAAATGAATAAACCAGTAAGCCTTCATACCAAGTAAATAATTAAGGTCAAAAGAGCTTTTCAAACAATTTTATTTAAAAAAAAAAGAAAATAATCAAAAGGTATTTCGAAACTGTACATTCTATAGCAGGACATAAAGAGAATACTAAAAGACAGTAATTATAACTAAATGATCATGACAAGTTCACAAAATAGTAAGAGCTGGTGTCTTGCATTTGAGGAACACAGTCTTAATAAATCAATTTCTAAAAGAAATACAGAGTTCTTTCCACGGCTTTGGAGATGAAAACTTGTTTTTGTCTACAGTCATACCCATAGATATATTATAAATCTTATTTCATCACAAAGTCTGTTTTCCTGTAATGAAATGCAGGATCTTTTATCTACTGCTCTTTCAAGAATTTTGCTTTTCCACTGTACCTATAAATAGTAATTAAGGATAGCAGGTCATATAAGGAAAGCAGGTGTATAAGACAAACAAGTCTGGCATCTGAAGAAACATTCATTAGGGACAAGTACTCCCTCTTAAGAAATTCTGCCTCATTAAGGGATAATCATGAATGCATCAATAAGGTGACATAACTGATTACTTGTGCATCTGTCTCAATAATTTTTGTGCTGCTTAGTTCGTCCAGAGGTGGCAAGCAGGAACAAATTGCCACTGCATTATAATGTTAGACTGATACTAGTGGAGTCACAATTGATGATTTCATTTTAAATAGCAAGATCTTATAAAGCTGCCTTATGCAGATGTGGTTGAACTTGACGCACAGATGATTGCTGCTGACACAAAAATGTCTATAAAGGTCATTAACAGGCTAAAATTTGATGTCTATGGAAGAACATCATTATAATTTGCATGATTAATACTAAAGAGTTACTGTTGTATAAGCAGAAGTTTCTAAAAACAGCATCTGCTAAGCATTGCTTAGCAATACTTATGTATATTTTAGATGCAAGAATATGTGTTGGGACAAAGTTAAAGGCTACAGTTTTTTAAAAAAAGAGAATAAAGTTCAGACATGTTGAACTTGAATTTTAAAGTACATAGACGTTATGTTTAATGTGAACAAAAGTTTGTGGTTATTTGTTAGTGAGAAAAACAAAAGTGATTTTAAGTTGCATGTAAATGAAAGGGAAGGGAAGAAAAGGCCACAAGAGTCTATTTGCTTCAAATTACATATAAGTGGAAAGAAGAACAGTAAAAATGTCCTCAAAAATATCAGTTTTGTTATTGCCTTCAATAGATCCAAGAAAAACAAAAGATGAAGTAAGATCTCTCGGGCATCCATAAGTTATTAGAATTTTATATGATGAAAACTAAGTGCCACAAGATGATCAGAATCCACTTTCATTTTAAAGACAGGCCTAAGATTGCAAGGATGACTTGCCTAATATATTTTTGGGGATGGGGGTTTACGGTTTTCCATCATGGAATTGTTGGCCCAGTTCCATAAGTGTAAATCTAGTCCCTGTGCATGCAGAAACAGAAATCCAAAACTCATTTGATTTTCTTTCTCAGCTTATATCCCAGAAGTAGCAAAAGGCATATCAGCTCCCTGTATTAGGGTTTTTCTGCTTTGTGACTCAGGGACTGGAGACAACTGCAAAAGTTCTGTGACTTTTCTGGCCACTGTTACAGACTTGCTGCAAATCCTTGGGCAGAATAGATAAACTCCAAGTGTTACAGAGAGGTAAGCATTTAAATCCAACTGGCTTTAAAGCTCAAAAATGGTGTTGTTCTTTGGAGAAACTATTGAAAATTACTGTTTAATATTTGAAATTCTTTGTTTTAGGCAGAAAAAAATCATCGCATTTGAAGAGAACAGATATAGGGCCAAGTCATTTGGTTCTCTGCATTATATTTTTTTATTTTTTTATTATCAAAAATATTATGAATAACAATAAGATTGATCATAATTGGGGGGTACTATATATTTTTGAAAACAGAATCTGGATTTCACATGACTTCAACATGGGGCCTTTACATTTGAGGCCATCACATTTTACTTGACTTATGATAGTACTTTTAGAGTTAACTACATATACAATATGAAAACAGACGTCTATATAATCATCTGGAATTGCTAAAATGGGCTTGTTGGTTACAAGCTGCAGCCTTTGCAGTTATCAATGTTGTAACATTCAGCTGTCAATGCATAACATTTAAAATACCTGTTAAAATGCATTTTGTAATTCAAAGAATCAGTGGTGGGCCTTGCTAGGACACTTGCTTTCTGGAAGTTGAGAAAATAATTAGAAGCAGAAGAAAAACTCTAAAAACCTAAGGCCTTAAGTTTTATTTCAAAGGAACTGGTTTGCCTAAATATTTCCTGAATTCTCATCTAATTTACCTACCACATTCCCAAGATTTAATGTAGGTTATTCCAAATTTTAAGAAAACTTATTTTTCCTTTTTCCTAAAGTTAACTATCCTCCATAATTGTCGTGTTATTTCACTGTATTACTGAATTTCCTATCAAAAGATTTGATTATAATCTAGATTCTGTACTTATCAGAGACTCACCTTAAAACAGCCCTCAGATTTGCTGTCACACAGAGCATAAGTGAGTGAAAGGGGTTATTACACAACACACTTCCATTACAGACAGCTCAATGAAGGATTGGGAAATATCCAGCTGCTAATGTGTTTTAAATTACATGCCCTTATATTGTGTGCTTTCTAATATTAGGAAAATTGGTGCCCTTCCCCTTATAGTTGGATAAAGGGAATTCATTTAATCTCACATCAGGCATTTTAGCTGTTCAGAACATAATCAGGAATATCAATTTTCTAATCAAACAAAGAAAAAAAGAATAAAGAAAGGGTTTCATTTTCTAGTACAGCGTAAAATCCAGATATAGGTGATTTAAACAATACAGACAAAAGACATTTCTGCCAAATTACACTAGCTTCCTTCAGTGTTGTAACTCCTCTTGAGTCCCCCTGGTAAGTGTGCCAACAGAGTGTTACGTCAAGTCCTTTTTCCAGAAGTACTAGTAGGCTGTAGTGTGTTTTTTTTTCTCCATGGATCCCTCTGGCACAGTATTTGAGCCCTTCTGTCTTCTATTCCCTTTCCATAGTTTCATATTACTAATATCAACTTCCATATAGTTAATTTTTCAAGTCTCTAATTTATATCTCCCATTATACCTAAAAAAATATAAAAACCAACAGATTGGAAAGTCTAAAGTGTAAGGAGCCAAGGGGAACCGAGGTCTTTTTCATGGAAGAAGTAGGAGTGATCTCAATCACACATGGAGCTGAGGTGTTTGAGCGTGCACCAGAACCCAACAGCTATGACACATTCATTGGTGTCATGGGGTAAATAGGGAGGTAAATAATTCCAGTGATATCTTAGGAATGAATTAGTAAAGGGAAATACAGTAGAGGGAAACATTATGCTTTTGCATGAAAAAGTAAGTGGAAAATTTGCAAGGATTAGATGAAATTGTGAGGGACAAAAATAAGTAGGTGTTAAAGAATTTTCTCCTGTATGCTGTAGCAGTCTCAGGCTTTGGGTCCAATAAGGTAATTTATTTGAGTAACACATCAGTAGAAACACCTGAAGCTGCTCCCTCCAGAAATGGATCCTGAACAAAGAAATCCCTGTGCAATTCTACCTTACAGTCTGAATTCCCCACCTCCCTCATTAAAGTTCCAACCAGTATTAATGTCTAGGGTCTTCCTATTCTTCATTGGATCCCTTCACTCTCTCTAGGCGAACCATTTATTTTCTTACATTTAAGGCTGTAGCTTCTGCTGATGAGTGTAGCAACCTTCCTTGCTTCCTTATCTTCCAGCTCCAACAGCTCTGAGCCCTCTTTTAGTTAACAAGTTAAAAGTTCAGCATATCACAGCTTGCAGACTAAGGCTTCAGCACACCTAAATACTAATGCTAAATTTGATAAGGGACTAATATCCTTTCTTTTGGTACAGTAGTGTTGGGGGTTAGATTTGTTTCTTTTTTCATTTAAAGAATTTTTTCCCATAAGTTGCTAGGGGACTAACTACTGAGTACTTATGAGTGCTTGGCCAAAACACAAGAGGTGGTCAAAAGTTGGGAGGGGGAAGATAACACGGGTTTTGGGGGCAGGGAAAGGACAGTCCTGTAGGCAGGGAGTATGTCTCTTACTCTCGGCAAGGAAGGAAGACGGTGAGACTGTTTGCTTGCTGTGAGAGGAGTTCACAGTCACCACGGATTCCAGTCCTGGGAAGCTCCCACCATCTTNCTTGTAAAGAACTGCTATTCCTACCCCCAATATCTTTGCCTGAGTCCCCCTTAATTTTCAAAATTGTGATAATTCAGAGGGAGGGGGGTTAAATTGCCCATCCCAAAGGGGAGGTGGAGTGATGTGCCCTTTCCCTAGCAGACACCTGTCTTTCAAACCAAGACAAGTTGGATTCAGGCAAATAAAGGGACTGGACAGTGATTAGAGACCTACTTGCATTATACTGTTAAGTGTAGCCACAAAGTTACAGAACTGCTGCTCCCTCTCAAACCATCCACAAATCACTGGAAATCACCACAATGATGTCTGTGTCATGTTGTAATATGCTGTATGTTGAAAATATAAGAACATATATTTGTACAGGAAAGGAGAATGAGGAAATACACAAGAAAATATTGGGGGGGGGAGGGGTATGTTTATGCCTAAACATAATTTACAGCTTCAATTGGTTTTCTACCTGTGCACTTTTAAATATCTATGGATGTTTAATTATTGCCATGTGTATTACTGGATGGTACTTTTTGTACTGTTAATGTTTTGGTGTGTTATCTACTGACAAGCAGGTTATAAATTAGTTGAAAAATATGGGCATGACTTGGCAGTACAAGAATTTTTATCACATTTTAAAGATAAGTCAATTAGGCTTTGAGTAAATGAATCAGAAAAGTTCAACCTATTCAACATATTCAGTAAATCTAAGAGAAAACTAAGGGGTGAGGCCATGATCACAACTTGTAAAAGCCCAAGAAGGAATAAAAGTAGCAATAGCAAGCTCTTCATGCTAGATCACAAGCATATAACATGATCCTATCTCTTCAACTTAAGCAAGATAAATTCAGACTTGGCACACAAATTCAACTGCAGTTTCCAAGCCATTGCAATAACATCTCAGAAATTCTGCAGCCTTCTCTCTTGATGGGAACATTTATATCAAGAGCATTTAACTAAAGCATGTTTTAGTTTAGCACCAGCTGCAGGACTGACAAATTATATCAGGAATCTCATTAGGCCTCCATTAAGTCAGAGATCAAACTGCAAGATTAAAGCAGTTGCTTCAAGTCTAGGGTTTATGAAGGATGTGACAAGAAGTGTCCACTTCTATACAGCATTCCACACCACTCAAGAACACTGAACCTACTGTTAGCCTTTAATAAGATTAGGATTTGTATATGCTGCTCAAAGTCTCACAGTGACATGTATATTAATGTATGCTGAAAAAAATAAAACCTCTTTCTTTAATGCCTGTTTCTTCTGTTCAGTACAAGAGCTGGTACAAATTACACAGGTAATTTGGTCTTCTATAGAGACAGAAAATTTTTCACCAATTAATAGTTATTTAGCATTAGTGTTTGTTGATTTACATTCATTAATTCAGTGTACTGATTTTAGACAACAGGCTAGGTATAATATTTGTAATCGTATCTTTCTTATATTTACTTTAAATGAAGTAAAGTTAAGGTATAAGGGACAAATGTCTGTATGGCAGAAATGTCTGTATCTTCAGATTAATTACTCCTTGGTAATTCTTTAATTAATACTAACTTATAAATTACATAATTAAATGCATTTAGTGTACAAGGATTTTGAGGATAATTTTATAAACTGCATACTTCCAGGTTAACCTTTTGACTGTACCACTCTATATCTGACTTGAGGAATCTCTTCCAGGCCTCTCAGTTTCAAAGTCTCATGTCTTAAGACAGGAGATGTTCTGAAACATAGAAGTAGAGCTTTGCTTACTGTCTAAATATCCTAAAATTAGGTTTTGCCAAGGAACCAAAATGTCTGAGTACTTTCAGCATGAAGATTAATCAGCTGTCAATAATCACATGGATTATTTCTTGTTCTTTCATTTGCAAGTAAATTACTCTGTGTCAAGCAGGCATTTATGGCATCAGTCCAAGTTCTGATATATTGCTTTTTTCCTGGAAGAGATCCAGATGTAATTCAGAAACAATAGTTAGTCTTTAATCTACAAGAAAAATTATGCCATCATTCAGGAGAGGCTAACCTTGTTTCTTACTTAAGGTAAGAAGTTCGTGATCTTGAAAAGAGTGGTAGCTTGTATCTTTCAACACTAATTGTACAACAGCTCCTAATGGAGGAGCTCAGAGCAGAAACATAGTTCCATGTCCCCTCTCCTCCCTCCTCTTAGCCAGGTTCTACCACCTTCTATCTTGTATCCACCTTCTGAAAAAGCTTTTATATCTCAAAATATTGAACAATTTATTTGGGGCATCCTATGATATGAAAAATTATCTCAGGTTAGTCGTCAAAATATGAAGATTTTTCAGATTAAGCATAATTCTATTTTCTGACCTGTGTTTATACCTGCAAGAACTACACAGTTTTGTATGACATAAGCATAGTACTGATTATGTGCTGTGCTCATTTTTATTGAAGTGCAAAAAAGGTGTAATTTTTCTTAAAAGAATACCAGAAAGTATATCATAAAACTATTTTCTTGTGATTTAGGTGCTCAAAAAACCTCTTGGACTGTTGTTAATTTTGACAGATGGGACTGCACAATTAGGTCATTTTACAAAGCCACTCTTCAGGTTGCTTGAGTAAAATAAAAAAGAAGATGAACAAAGACATCCACACTTTTCTACAGACTAAATTCACGTTTTATAAGAAAGATTATTTGTTTGCATTCTCTTTGATTTGGACTTGCTGCAAGAACTAATGTATGGCAAAGGACTTTATCATTAGAATCTAGGAATAATATTTTAAAAGCAAAGATAGTTAAGCACTATATTAGACTGACTTTGTAACATTCTTCAGGGGAGGTTATTGTTCATAGAAATCCCTGGGCAGGTTTTTGGTGTTGTAGTAGCATTACATGTGTATATATGTATATATATGTAACAAAGTTAAATTATTTTTAAAAAAGTAAAAAATCAGGTTTGCAATGAATGAGCTAATGCTGCATTGAAATCTGCAAAAATCAGATTTTCTTAACATTTGACCCAGTGTTTAGGACCTGAAGCTCCACTGTTACTTGCAGATAAGAATGTGAACAATCCTTTGCAAATTCTTTCCTGTTACGTTTTCTCTTACACTGTTTAGATTTTGACATTAACAAGCATTGGAAATTGTGACATAGTCAACAAACGTGTCTAAGGATTAAGGGATAATTAGTGTTGCATATGAAAATTTTATCATATTTATTGATATTGAATTTTCCATTGCTGTCTAGGCAAACCGTAACAATTAGAACCTAAAAAGGTGAGTAATTTTTAAACATAATCTGAGAAAACACCAAGGTGTTTTTTAACTGAACTAAGGAAAGAGGAAACTATAGTAGCCAGCTGAAATGCTTTACAACCATGACAATAAATCATTAAGAAGAAGAAATAGGTGAAGCAACTTCTGACGTCATTTTCAAATGGCAGCAATGAAGTGGAAAATTGCTATACTATGTAGAAGAACATTTAATAGTGCTGTAATAAATCATTCACTGAATACTATCAGAGTTTAAATTAAAATAATTTATAATTAAGTTTAAAGGACCTTTGAACATACTATTTTTGATATGACTCCTAGTAATGTTATTTCACTGACTGTTAGCATAAAAGAAAATGCTAAAGATCTCATTTAAAAGGATCCTATATAGTAGGCTTCAGATGTAATTTTCAATAACTGCATCAATTTCTCATCCTGAGAAGAGTTCAGCTATGACACTTTTTACAGACATGAGTAATTCTGACACTTTCCTAAGTTTACTTACAAGAAGAATAAGGTAGAAATACATACAAATTTAAGGTAAGTTGAAATAACTTTTGAAATATTACTGCATTGGTCAACTCCAGTGTGCTAGTAACAGTATATAGCCAATGCAATAATGTGAGAAAAATTGTGTTCTGTAGCAAAAATAAAATCAATTGATATAATTCACTCATTTTACCTTCAACCAGTAATTAGGGATTGCAGAGACAGTAAGGCACAAGAGTAAAATCATGGTTTCAGCACTGAATAAGAAGCATATTCTGGAATAAAATTTGGAAATCCTTTATATATATTTAAATTTTTTCTCAGTATCTTTGAGAAAAGTAATACTGTTGAAAGAATTTAATGTCTTTCCAATTCTGCAAAAATCAAAATAGGCAAATAAATTGGTATTCTTCTGGGTAAACAGAATATCAGTATAATTCTTCATGAAGCTATTTCATAATTTTAATGTGTGCCGGTATGGAGCTATAATGCATGATAATAAATATATATTTCCATATCACCTTTAATGTCCTTAACATTGTTTATAACAGCTATAGTCATTACATGTATATAATGGATATACACACCCTCATCTAAAGTGTAGAAAACTTTATTTCAAGAAGAAACATTACATTTTTGCTTACATGTAAAGATAATAAATACTAAAATCCAGTAAGCATAGTTTTTCACTACCGATTATTTTTCTTGAAGAGTGGGAAATTCCTGAATATATACATATTTTTACATTAGCTTTCCAAATTTTAATTTAATGCATTTTCAACTTAAGATTCAACATTTAAGATTTCAACACATGATTTTTTCTTAACTTCTCTCCAAATAAAACAGAGCACAATTTCTTTATCATTCTAAAGCACTTAGAATAACCTTTTTGGATATTTTGATGTACAGTCCAATCCTAGCATGTTTGGAAGTTTAGTCATTGACAACTTGAGCGTGTATGATGAATTAGCAGCTTGCAAACTTAAACAATTTTTCACTAGATTAAAAAACACAGAACAAACAACCAACATTTGTTTCTTTCTGTATTTCTATTTTCTTAGATTAAAACGTATATATTCATTATTTTGCTGTCTCCTGTATCCAGGAAGATGTCAGAGCTGTTTTAAACCACTGGCAAAAAATTTGACTTGTAATTTAGTCCATGCTGAATATTAAAAGGGAAAAGTTAAATAGTTAGAATTAGAAGCAATTAACCAGAATTAACTCATCTTTGATACCAGTCCTGTTTACTATCTTTCTCAATGATCCAGAGGAAGAGATCAAGTACCTCCTCAGTAAGCTTGCAGACAGGTGGGCAGGAATGTTGATATGCTTGAGGGTAGGAAAGCTCTGCAAAGTGATCTGGACAGGTTGGATCAGTGGGCTGAGGCCAGTTGCATTGGGCTCAACAACACTGAGTGCTGGGTCCTGCACTTTTGTCAAAACAACCCCAAGCAATGCTAGAGACCTGGGGAAGGAAGATTGGCTGGAAAGCTGCCCAGCAGAAAATATCTGGGTGTGCTGGTTGACCTGAGCCAGGGTGTGTCCAGGTGGGCAGAAAGGCCATTGACATCCTGGTCTGTATCAACAATAGTGTGGCCAGCAGGACCAAGACAGTGATCATCCTCCTGTATTCGGCACTGGCTAGGCCACACCTCAAATCCTGTGTTCGGTTTTGGGCCTTTCATCACAAGCAAGACATTGAAGGGCTAGAGTGTGTTGAGAGAAGGATAAAAGAATCAGCAAAGTTTGTGGAGTACAGGTCTAATGAGGAACAGCTGAAGGAGTGAGATTATTTAGTCTGGAGAAAAGGAGACTCAGAAGAGGCCTTATCACTCCCTGCAATTGTGTGAAAAGAGGTTGCCATGAGGCGAGGGTTGGTCTCTTCTCCCAAGTAACAAGTGACAGGACCAGAGGAAATGGCCTCAGGTTGCACCAGGGGAGGTTTAGATGGATAATAGGGAAGGTCTTTTCACCAAGAGTTGCCAACTGTTGCAACGGGTTGGCCAGGGAAGCAGTTGAGTCACCTTTCCTGGAGGTATTTAAAAAACATGTAGATGTGGCATGTAGGGACATGGTTCAGCGGTGGATGTGCAATGCTGGGCTACTGGTTAGACTTGGTGATCTTAAAGGTCTCTTCAAAACTAAATGATGCTATGATTTGCTGATTTTATGATACCAAAAATTAATTAATTTCTGCTTATTCAATAAAAATCTTTCAATTTTAGTAAATTTTTGAGGTCTATTACTCTGCCATATTTAGGCCATTTACATTATGTGAAAGACATTTCTGCATTGAATTGGATCATAAGTTATTGTGATTTTGGGTACCATGATGGCTTCTTTAGAAGCTCAGGAGAAGACAGGAATGTGTGTGCAATGAAAAATGAAGCTTGCCTTGTCTCTGCAGCTCAGTGTGAACCATCCACAGTCTAGAAGACACAGCAAGTTTTTGAGATGTAGTTGCACAATCACTTATAATATTCCACTCCCAGTGGTAACTCCACTCCTGGGAAAACACTGTTTTGTATCTGGCTGGCTGGGTCAGAATCCACCTCTTCTGCTTTCACATCCACCTTTGAGGAATCAGCCAGTCTTTGGCCTCTTCCTGTGCCTTCGTTTCCTACCTCCACCTGTCCTGACAGTTTGGACTATCAGTTTAGGCAATCAATTACCATTTTGCACTATGTATAGCACTCAGCATAATGGGTCCCAATTTAGTTTACAGTCTCTGGGCACTCCTGTAATGATGGTGCTGTACTAACAACATCTGGCAGAATGGCACTAATTTTGCATCCAATCTGAATTCTGCTGCTGAAAGCCCTCACAGTATTTTTAAGGTATGTGTTGGATCAGAATAGTTCTCAAAATATCAGGTTCTACTGACTTTATTTTTCTTATCTGATCGAATTATCAAGCTGAGTGACATCTATCAAAGTTAGGCTTCAATTTTAAGATTTTATTCAAGTCCTTATTTACCCTGTTTCTTGCCTCTGATAATGATTGGTATGTGTAATATTGCAGCAAAAACACTGCCTACAAGTCACCCAAGTGTTCACTGGAAGCTGGATAGGCTTTTCACTGCCTGGGTGAACCACCAATATACCAATATAAATTTCTTACTTTGGATAATTCTGGAGTCATTGCACTTCTTTCAAACTGTTCTTTAGCTTGGTATTTAAATTTGAGCAAGCCTTATGGCTTGTAGTTTTTTTGACTAGAACATCAAGAGTAAATAGAAACATTTTCCGTTTGATTATTTCCCACAAAAAAAAAAAAGTCCCATTACAGATAATAATAATAATGGAAAGAAAACCCCAGATATATTAATATATTTCAAGCATGCATTCTTTCATTTTGGATTTTTTTATAACTTCCAGCAATTGTTAATATTTTTTGTAGGAAAATCTCATTCAAATCCTGAAAAAATATATAACTTTATGAAGCTTCTTTTACTGCATTTTTCCAGTTACTAGGGAGCAGATGTGCTCCCTCTTGCCTACAGGAATGACTTGAAGAAAATAGTTGCATATTTAAAGTAGCTCCCAGCTCCTAAGGCAAAACACAGATGATTCATCTTTCCTACAAGAAAACAGCAATTGTATTAAATATTCACAGAATACAGCTACAGCACTTACAAAGGTGGGTTCCAAGCCACAAAAAGGACAGACAACATATCTCAGAAGAATCAATGTGAAATTTTAAAAAGATAAAGTTTGTTTGTTTGTTTGGTTTATTTGGTCACAGAACAAAATGTGAACCCCCTACTCCAGTGAGTAGACAAAGTACACCCTGAAAGTTAAATAGGACAGTTAAAGAAACCTGATGAACTCCTGACACTTGAATCTTTCCTTCTCTTGTTCTTTAACATTTTTTTGTTGTCTATTTGGATAAATTAATAAATTAATACATTTATATCTGCATTTATATGTATGTGTCTTTATTCATAGACATAGATTAATGTTCTATAAACACATGTGTATAGAGATATATTTGTCGTAAGTTTGCATTCACTTACTTCATTACTTTGTTTCCCAGGGCTTTATATCTCCTCAAATCTTTGTTCCCATGTTGCCTTCACTAGATTTAGAATCAGAGAGAGAAAAACATCCTTTAACTGCACGTGTGTGCGGTCATTACCCCTTTTTTTATTCCTTGATATGACTGAACTGAATGTCACCTGGTGAAAATATTCCAGATGTTTTCAATCCTGCCCAGCTGCAGAATGGTGAGAAAACTGAAGTTGCAGCATGGTATATATTTGTTATGTTGTCTGGATTTTCTGTAACTATGTTATGCTTTTTACTGTAAAGACTCTTTTTTTTACATAATGAGCTTCAAAAATAATCCAAAACACTCAGAAGATTTATAGTGCATTATAGCTCTGTTTTGTTTTCTTAGATTTTTATGGGGATGCCATCACAGATGATCTAGTGAAGATTTTCTATGACATTCCAATGTTGTAAAAGGAGGTAACAGACAAAAACATGACTTTAATACAGAAACTTGCTGCATGTCTAGGAGGCAAAACAGCTTTTCACAAAGGGCAATGGAAGGTCCAGACATGTTTTTGTGTATGATGTGCTAAAGGCATAAAAATAGTGGTTGCATAGCCTCCTAAAATGACAAAGCATGAAAGATGAACTTGCCAATGTAACATTAATCAGAAGAAATTTTCTACTTCCCACCTGTCACCCTACACCATTTAATAAAAGAGACTTATAAAGAAAGGGAACTGTTTTTGTTGTCTGTACCAGAAAGGAAGTTATAAGCATATTTAATTAGTTATTGTTTACAAGGTAATTTATATGCTTGAAAGAAAGGTGTTAGATAAGCATGATCATAATTATGCTTTTTTTCTAGAGGCAGGCAATGTAATTATGATGTCTGCACAGTCTTTCAAATGAGCAGGTTACAGAAATGTTGAATTGTGAGATATTTTTTTCTTACTAGTGTTAGACATCAATAAGGCTGAATTTTCATTTCAGTTTTATGTCATGAACGAGTTCATTTATCAATGTGTCCTTGGCACTCAGGACCATGACTAACTTATGCTTAGCATTCCTGACATTTATTTTCAGTAATGCAGGTGCATTTTATTATTCCAACTTTTTCTACAAAAAATATATATTCATATGTATCATGGAAATATTTGTCAAGACCTGAAGCTTTTTTAAAGAAAGATTTAGTCTTGATTATAACTTAATATATAACTTAATAACTTAATTGTCAAATGTTAATTTTAAAAGAATATAAATATTCTTATAAAA
>WAAE01020224.1:0-17163 GCA_013400495.1 Nicator chloris | reverse complement strand
TTTCTAGTTGCTCATACTGTTCATTCAATGATCTTTCTTGTTCTATTCTTTTTTTCTTGGGTTCTGATTCCTGCCTTTTCATTTCTTGAGCGATTTGGTGTATTTTATTTTCAGGGTCCACCCCCGCCCCATTCCGGGAAAAACAAAAGTTTTTTTCAAATTGCAAGCAAACTTGTTCACTATTGTTATCTAAAAGATTGATTACTATCGGTTCCCCTCTTGGTGCTAATTTCTCATCATATTTCAAATTGCGTCCAACCCAGTATGTTTTTCGCCCCATCATTCTTGTTATCATAACATAATTTGTTACGTCATAATATGCTACAAAGGTTGACTCTTTCCTCCCTCCCACCCAAAAAGTACGATTGCATTGGTCACAGGGAGGGATGTTGAAGATCGCATTTCTTTTTTGTCTATTTTTACTTTTAGAGGACATTTCTGACTGTTNCATTTCTTTTTTGTCTATTTTTACTTTTAGAGGACATTTCTGACTGTTCCTCTCCACCTTCTCTCTTTAAGTTAAAACAAGTAATTTTTCCCCTGAAAAGGCAGGTCCCGTATTGAGTACCGTTCTCCATGCAATGCCCCATCTGCTTACCTCTTTCACAGGTTGTTAGATTGGGTTCCACCCAGCAATTCTCACAGCCTAGGTCCGGCTGAGTTGTCTCGAGCTGGCTCCTCGAGGCCTTGCCCACTGTCAGGGGTAAAGCTAGGCACAGGATCATTAGGATACCCCATCGGAATACTCCTCTGCCTTTCCCTGCGCCTACTGGGGTGCGTCCAGCAGCGGGGTAAGCCATCTTTTTGGCAGCAAGAGTAGGCTTCGGGGGTCCTGTGACCGGTCCTGGCTGCATATCACCTCTTAAAGGTGCCTCACGTTGCTGGTTTAATTGTGTCGGCATTGCAGGGGGTTTTGCTCAATCTCCAGCAGTCGATCTTTAGTGGCTCCGCCCTTGAACTTAGCTTTCCCCTTAACCCGGTCCAGTGGAAATAGTACCACTTCCTTGAATGCAGACCAAATAAGCCGAATTCCACAGAGAGTTCTAGGAAACGAGCAGTCAGAGACTTTTCCTCTTCCAGACACTTAGTGCAGAGACCTACTGGTTTAAAACCCCTTATACACATTCCCCTTAGTACACATGTGCATGCATACACTGATGTGAATAAAAACTCTTCATTATGCTTTCAAAGCTAAGCATAGATTGGGTTTTTGTTTTGTACATGAGATGTTGCAATCGATTAAATTGTATTGATTCATTCAGTAGTTCTTTTCTCTGCAGCATAACAGGAAATACCATAAGGGCATTCCGCTTTTGTATATCTGATGTCTTTCTGAAAATTCAAAGGGCAATGGACAGGCAAAAAAGAAATATATTTTATCAGAGGAGAGTCATTGACAAGAGTTCTAACTAGTCTAAAATGTTTTAGATTGAATATGTTGAATGTAATTTTGTGCTATGTACAAACTTTTATTATAGGCTACTTGTGCATTCTTATTCAAAACCTGTCTGTACTGTTCAGGTTCTTGTAAGATCTTTTAAAAATAGTATTTCTGTACACGTGCTGTCCATTTACATAAGTATTAAAACTCTTAGAGAGGTTATGGGTCTGTTGGAAATGATACAAATTCTAAAATTTTTTTGTAACTTCAGTCAGGGGTTTGTTCTCCTTTGCCCAGGGAGAGGGGAATCAAAGTTTCTCTTTAAAAGACTGTTCACTGGGAGAGGCCTGATGAGCTTAAAATTCACAGATTGGGAGTAGCCAGAAGATACACAGGAGATAAAGATCATTAAGGTACATCACCCCTGAACATCACCCCCTGGAGCGGTTGGCGACACCAGGTCTGGGAAAAGATTGATGAGAGAACTGAAGAATGAGGACCAAATTAGCATCAAAGGCGAAGGGATCTAATACTAAGAGCTGTGTAATTTAGAACCAATGAACAAGAATTTCTTTGGGGTTTGTCTGTATAAATATGGGAAAAGTCTGGTAAAGAATGATGTGTGATGGAATGATTTTCACTGCACAACCTGGGCATGTGTGGATGAAATCCTTTCTGTTGCACATCCTGGCCAGAATAAAGTAATGCCTTGATTCCCTAACACTGAGAAGTTGTTGGAGAGTTTCTGTTTTTCCTGCAGTTTTGGTGACAGATCCCTGTTTGATCTGTAATTTGCAAACCTAAGCAAAGTATAGCAATCCAAATTTGTTGGAGTTTAGATAATAGTTGTCACGGGTTAACACAGCTTGGTTTTTAGTTAAAGAGGAAACAATTCCCTGTAAGGATCTTGGAGTTTCCTTTGGAGAGGACGGGGACCAATCAGGGGCCAATTTTTAGGTACTGACACATTGTATAACCACTGAGGAAGCTGGATGCGCCTTTGTGAATACACATACAAAGTTGAGCCGAGCCCGGAAATTCCTTTTACCCGCCCAGCCTGCGAGCAAGGTAACAAGCAGTCTGGCCTGCTCCGTGCAGCGGGGAGGGCAGGCCAGGCCGGGCCGGGCCTCCGGGCCCCAGCAGCTGCCGGTCGGGGGAGGGGAGGCCGCCGCTGCTAACATCTAGCCGACTCTAAGGCCCGCCCCGCCGCCAGGCTGGGCCGAGGGAGGTGTCCACCCGGGCCCCGGGAGCAGCTCTGTGCCTGGGCTGGGCCGGGCCCACCCCAGTGCCATTGAGGGGTGGGGGAGGCGTCCATCAGCCTGCCTGGCTGCTGAGATTCCTGGCCGCAGTTCTCCGGCCACTACGACCTCGCCCCCCATCAGCGAGGCTTTTAAATCAAACAGCAAGAGCCGCAGCCCAAGAGGGAGAGACCTGGACAAGATATTAACTCTTTCACTGCACAAATGAGACCAGAGGACATTAACCCTTTCCCCGAGTGAGAGGAAAAGGACAGAGTGAGACGTGGAGAGACACAGCATGAGAATGAAGTCAGTGAAGAGAGAGAGAGAGTAAAAGTCCTAGGTGAGGAGGAAGACTGAGGAGTTGCCTGGTTTGGGCTGGACTTCTCTTGTGAGACCATGGAGGATGGACCAAAATACCCCTATAACGTATAGAATGCTTTTTGGGTGGCTGCAAAGTTCTAGTTATAGCCATGAGCTGATGTAGCTGTGATCTAATGGAGAATTTTGAACAGAGGAAGATAAAGAGATGTGAAGCCCTCTGCCCTCAGGGAAAAAGAAAGACCTCTGTTTCTTGAGATGAAGATGATTTTAGAGATAGATGAAGAGAATTTTTGTTTTATACTAGAACAGTCATCCTTAAACTGTACCCTAATAAGCTGATATGGCCCATAATGCAGCTGGTGGGAAAGCTGCCAAATGGGAGGGACTTCACGGTTTGCAGAGTTTCCGGGCAGCTGCAGATTCGTGACATGGGAGCCACCAGAGTACTGTTTGTTGTGGCGATGTCTCCATGGAATTTCTAAGACAGGCTCCTCTCCCTAAGAACTGATGAAAGACTATTTTAAAGCAGTGAAACTGACTGAAAATCCTAGGTTTTGTCTCTTTATGTTGTCAGTGGGAAAGTGAACAGTTTGTAGGGAGAGGAGAAGTGTTTGAAGGTTTCGTTTTGATTCTCATTCTTTTCTTTTAGTGTTAGTTAATAAAGTTTTCTTTATACCTTTAAGTTTTGAGCCTGCTTTGCTTTTCTCCTAATTCTATCTCACAGCAGAAATAGAGTAAATAATTCTAGTAGACACTCAAAACACTACACATAATTCGGGAAACAGAAATTGGCAAACGTGAAGCCACTACACGAATTGGTCTTTCTGCCCGGTTTCGACGTGAAACCGTCACAAAAGTTCTGAGGTGTTTATTACTGTCATGCATGCTGTGTAGCCAACTTAAAAGTAGATGGGCTATTACATAAATATAGTCTATTTCTGGTAAAATTGTATATTGTGCTAAAGGGGAAGAAGTTATAGTTTTGATGCTTGGATGTCTGTGGTGGTGTTACGAATGAGAGGGGAGAGCTTAGACAAGTCCTTGCCTTTGCCTAGGTTTCTGGCAGTAGACAGCAGCGTTATTGAGGTGTCCAGCACCCCAAAACCCACTCTTACTCACAAGTCCTTAATAATGACCTATCAGGCCTATTACAAAATGGATTATTTATTGAATAGACACAAGGTAAAACAGACATGAGACTTTAACAGGCTTACCTTACTACACAGGATAAAAAAAAAGAAACACTACTAGTAGGTTCATAAGACAATACATGATAATAAAGGTACCTATGTTACAGCTAGAGAAGAAATAGTATAGATTGGGAGCCAATGTCACTTACCAATGAATGATAGTGGTATACAGAAGTCTCCTTTCACTCAACTTCCAGAAGAGTAACTCAATACTGATGTCTCCACTTTGAGGACAACTCCCCACACACTCAGAGTGTATGTAAGGGATTTCTGGGGTATAGAAATTTGGCAGAAAATAAAGTCCCCTTGCATTCCAGCTGGTCCTCAGAGATAGGAGGGGCTGGGTGCAGCTGGGCTTAATTTCTGATTTTAATGTCCTAGGTATAGAAACAAGGATGTGGAGTTTTAAGTACTGTTTATTCAAATACCATTTGTATCAGTCATGGGTGTGGTTTCAGCAGGGAAGATGCCATAGCTGGAACCAGAAGGGAGTCCATTTTGTCTGGCTCACTCGAGTGAAGTGTTACAGATTGGTAATGCAATGATTGGCTCTCGCAGTTAATAGATGAATATTATGTGTGTGTTAAGATAAATTTTATAGATGTATGGTTGTGTTATTGTGGTTTTTGAACATCCTCTGTTCTTCCCATAGCCCCTTCCCCCCCCCCCATATTGTTGCCACCTGACAGCCTTGGTTGTCCGAGACGTGGAGGGAGGGTGTCTACCTGTGCCCCTTGCATGGGGGAGTTGGGAATAGAGAAGACTTGTTGCTAGGGAGGCATGGCATGACAACACCTCACCTCCAATCAAGTTGCAAGAAAGTAACCTGTTGTGGGTTGTCTGAAGTTTTATTGTTAAGGAACTGTCTTGTATCCCCTTGTTTTGTCTGAGTTACACAACACAGTTCCATCTCAAACTTGTTTTTCCCTTCTGAGCTGTCTGTGAGACTTAACCCATCCTCTTTTTCCTGAAGGTTCTGTGTCTATGTTTCTTGGGACCAATCCCTGTTGGGGTCTGTTTAGGGGAATCCCCTAATTTAGGACATCTCATTTGCCCAGAAAGTTTGTTTTTGTTTCGCTAATCCCTCTGTTGGTTCAAACTCACTGCCTACCCCTATCCACCCCTTTGGTTTATAAGCTGGTGCACCCTGTGCTTGTGGCCGTCTGCCTCTGGATATTTAGAAGAATAAAACCTTCTGGATTGTGAGATAGCAGCCTCTCTTTACTTCTTGCTTCCAAACTGTGCTTTCTTACAGAACTTTAGCTATAGGACTGAGCATTCTGGGAGCTGCCCCTCTCCTGCTGCCTGCCGGGCCGTGCCTGCATCTCTTGGTACAGGCACTGCAAAGCTGCGCCACTTGCCGGTTGCCTGGCAACGCCTGGCGAACCGCCCTTCCTGCAACCACCGACGTGGGAGACTCTCTCTTTTTAAATGTGCTGTACACAGCAACTGAGCTAGCTAAAATTTAACTGTAACTGTACAGTAACCTCCACCAATGGACAGCGAAGAAGAGTTGACTGACAGACTTTAGGAGGGGCCAGGGTTGGCTGATGCAACACCAGGGATATAAAAGGTGGAGCAGCCATTTTGTAGGGGAGTGCATGGCCGACGGTCGCACACTCCCAGCGCTGCCCTTTTTCCTTATTCAGTCCTTTATTTGTTAGCTTTTAATAAACCTTTTAAAATTTTAAAAGTGAAGAGTAGTTTCTCACAGAAGGGATAGGCAGATCCCAGTACTGTACGCCAGGCGGGTCTCTTCCCATTTCCCATCCCTCAATAATGCTTCTGCCGGACAAGGAGGCTAAGAGGACACAGCAGAGCCTATCCCGAGCTGTAGTGCTGAAGTGACAGCTGGGAACTGCAGCCTGGACCAGTAGGGGCTGGGGCAGCAGTTTTTGTTGCGTGGCAGGACCGTTCCTTACTCCCCCAGAGTAGCAGTGACCCATAACAGCGGTGCTGATACTGAGTCCAGCCAAGCCAAAAAGGAGTCCAGCAGGTGGCAGGAAGAGGTAGCTGTGGATGCCAAATGCGAGAGATCAGGCAGAAGTCATGGGAAATTGAGTCAAATAACTCTCTCACGCTTTCCTGAGAAGTGTGAGGAGGAATTAAAAAACAATCCTTGAAGGTGAAAAATAGTCCTTGCATGTGGTGTTTTTCTAACTTGTTGTTTACTTGTAAAAATGTTCAAGGGGTGTTGTTCTGAGTGTCCAGTCATGTCTCTTTTCTTGTAACAGTCTATAAAAGAATGTGTTTGTCTAATAAAGACAGAGATTTTTGCCTTCTGAGATGGTCTGTGTCATTACTTTTCCCTGCCATCCCAAAGCCTTGTAACAACATATGGTGACACCTGACTATCTTTGCAGACAACTATCGATCACAGCTGAGACTGACAAACTGTCACCTCCTTCCTCCTAAGAGAGGTAAGCGAAGTATCCCCCGTGCCCTCCTGGAGGGGGCTGGTTCCTGTGACCACGGGTAGAAGGACTCTGCCAGAGAGCGGGTGTGGGACAGTGCCCAACGAAGCTAAGAGTTTGTATTCCTGGGACGAACCGCTGGGTTACATTTATTTGCAATCACAGGCTGTTGGGACAAGGATCTCTTAACACGGAGACTGAATCCTCTACAGAGGAGAACATTGAACCTTCCATATGGAAAGACGATTTTACTATGGCCACTAAATTATGGGAAACTGAGACGGCTGGGGAAGATGCCGATGGTGTTCCTCTATGGTGCTTCTCAACCGCGAAACAACTCGCGAAAGTTTCGGTAACTGAGCAGCAGCCAGAGGCTGCCAAGCGTCCTCCTTCTTCTACGTCCCCGGCCCCTCCTCCTGCTCTGACTTTGTCAGCAGCGGCAGCCAGTTCTCAGGGGTTGCTGGCCACAAATCAGCCAGAGCTGGGGACACTCCGAGTGGGATGGGGATGCCCCGACCCCGCAGAGGTGCATTCTGGGGTTGGGACACCTCCTAAACTGCAGGGTTCCAGTCCGAACCCCCGTGGACCCCTCTGTGTGCAAACTACGCGAGTTACACAAACTCGGCAGCTAGTGACTGCCCAAATAGTGCAAGGTATGCAAACAGCGCGAGAAACTGCTGGGTGTGGCTCGCCACGGCGATGCGCCCCCCGTGCGGAGACAAGGGAACAGCGCTGCCGTCCAGAGCGACCGAACCGGCTCTGCAGTAGTCCAGATTGGGCAAAGCAGCTCCGCAGCCTGCTATAATAAGCGGAGCCACATCACAGTTGGCCGGAGTGCTGGATGCAGCTTCACAGTCATCTGGAGCGCTGGATGCGGCTTCACAGTCATCTGGAGCGAGCGAAGTTGCCCCAGAGACTTTGCAGTCGATTTCAGCAGTGCCAGACATAGCTGTGGCTTCAGTTAGCCCACAGAGCCCGGCGGAGGAAAGCCAGGGGCAGGAGGAGTTTGCGGGAGAACAGAGATCACTCAAAGACCCCTTGGACCCTCCACTCTCTGCATCGCAAGTGGCCGCGGAGCAGTCTCTGCCGCAAACAGCTGACCCTGCCGCCCCTCCACTTTCATCTGCGGGGTCAGCGAGAGCCCCTGTATCGCTCTCTCTCCCTGTCACCTGTGAGACCGCTGGCATCGTGTCTCCTGCTGTTTCATGGCACCCACTCACGGCTTCCGCCATTGCTTCCCCCACCGCTCCAGCGTTTCCAACCAGCCCGCCTTCCTCCGCTTCCTTCAGACTGTCCTACGTGCCCTTGTTTCGGGATGCAGACGGTCACACCGAGGACAACCGAAGGGGCAGGCTTGCCCCCCAGTGGGGGGATGACCTGGCGGCTCAGCACCGGTGCTGGCCCCTTGCGAGATTGCTCCAAAGTCGCTTGTGCACAGGTCCATTGTGTCACCTGACATGCACTCTGATTCTAACAAATACCAGCCCATCTCAGATCCAGCTTCAGGGTTTGATTGACATAGGTGCAGACAAAATGGTTGTATCCTTTTCTCTGTGGCCTCCTACCTGACCTTTGGTTTCTATCACAGGGTTGTGGAGAACAACACAGATTTTTGAAAGCCAACAATCTGTGCTGGTTAACACCTCAGCTGCAGTTCGGCCCTATGTCACTGCAGTCCCAATTAACCTGTGGGGACGGGATCTCATGGCAGCTTGGAAAGTGCAAATTGCAGCAAGAGGCCCAGGCAGAGTGGAGGAAGTGGATGGCCCTCCCCCCCCATGCGGGGATGAGGGAGCAGCGCAGCGCCAGCCCAGAGCAGTCAATGCAGCCCCACCTTCCCTGAGAATGAGCAGAGAGGCTCCGCAACCGCCCGGAGCGCAGCAGGGAGGATCCCGACTGGGGGAAATACTCTGACTCTGGGGGGACGCTCCCTGCGGATGAGGGACCCCCCCTTGAATTGCGAGGGCCCAGCCGGGACCCGACAAGTCTCTCTGAGCACTGAAAATCGGCACATCACGAACTGAGCAAGTGCAGCAGAACTGTACATACACCAAGATGGTGGTGCGCCACATGTTTTTCCATACAGCAACATGGTGGCAGGCAAGGCACTTCCGTAAACAATACTACCTACTTCCTCTGACACCATCTTGTGACAACAAGACAGTCAGTCTCCTGCTGCAGCGCCACCACTGGCCACTTGTATTATTACACCTTCTAATACTTAAAGTTTGCACCAATGTCTGATTTATAGTTTAATACGCAATGACGAAACAATTAGCATTCTTTACAGTTGAGAATGATTTCTGTACACTTTGTTTTTGTACAAAATTGTGTATTGTGAATTTACTGATCTTATGGTAAGTATTATTTATGAGATGTTATTTCTTTATTTATAGCCAGCTTCTCATATATTTCTCATATACTTCTCATTTACTTTAACATCTCTTTGTGTAATTGTCCAAGAGACGTGTCATTTTAGGATCCTTTCATATATTTGTTTGCTTACCATTTCATACTCATTGCTAAGAATTTTGTTTTAAATGTGTATTAAGACACATCACTCCATGTAGAGCTGGAGTCCTGGCCAGATTCCTATCTCTGTCTGGATGGATGCTTTGTCAATGAACCCAGATGTCTTCTGCATCAAAATTAAATACAAGTCACTTCACTTGACAATTTGATCCTATAATTATGGCAGCTGGACCAACCTTATGAGTGGACCTGAAAACCTTGCCCGGGAAAGGATGTCTAGGTCCTCACTGGAAAGACGTTTTTCAGCTGTTTTCAGGCTCTGGGATTCAGAAATTTACAACAGGGACATTGAGTTTTTCACTAGTCCCTGGAATACGCCTGTCTTTGTAATTAAAGAAAAAAATCTGGGAAATGGAGCCTGTTAGAGGACCTCCAGAAAAATCCATGCAGTGATGAAAGCTACCCAGTCATAAGTTATAGCAGTTGGCAAAAACAACTGATTTGTCTTTGTGACAAAAAATAATTGAGTGCCAGTGCAAGGACCCACCGTCTTCACTTATGGCTCAGGAAAAACAGGGAAAGCCATTGTTACTTGGAAGGATGGATCTGAGTGGCAGGTGCTAGAAGGCCACGAGTCAGGCTCGGCCCAGTTGGTTGAACTGAGGGCTGTTGCCATGGCCTTCCAGAGATTTTCTCAGGTGCCAATGAATTTAGTCCCTGATTCTGCTTACATAGCAGATTTAACCAAATGTTTGGATTGCTCACCTTGGAAAGAAGTCAATAAGGCAGCCTATTTATTGGAAACTTTGTGGTGTGCAATTCAAGCCTGAGTGTATTCATATTACATCCTGCACATTCGGAGTCACACCAATTTATCAGGTTTCATAACAGAAGGTAATGCTGCGGCTGACAGGTTAGCTAACCCTGTGTGGATAGCACCTCAGCCTGACAAATTGTGCAGGCCAAAGCATCGCACGACTTTTTCCATCAAAGTGCACATACCCTGCAAAGCAATTTCAGTTAACACCAAGAGAGGCTTGTGACACTGTCAGTTCTTGTGCTGTCATGGACTTGCTGCACCCTTACAAGCGGGGGTAAACCCCAGAGGCCTGAAAGCCTTGCAGCTTTGGCAAACTGATGCCACTCACATTGCCAAATTTGGCTGACTCAAGTATGTACACGTTTACTGACACTTCCTCCTCTGCTATGTGGGCATCTGCTCACACTGGAGAAAAGGGTCATGATGCTACTGCCCATTGGGGGCTGGCTTTTGCGATCTCAGGTATACCTTCTGTGAAAACTGATAATGGTTCCGCCCATGTCTCACAAAGGACATGGTTTTAGAATTGTGGGGACTGTCATACAAATTTGGCATTCCGCATTCTCCAATTGGTCACAAGCTATTGTTGAGCGCGCTCATGGCACTTCAAAACTTGTTCCAAAAAAAAAAAATAAGAAGGAGAAAATAGGGGAATGCCTGAAGAAACCCCACATATTCGATTGGAAAAAAGCTATATCCAATCACCCTACAGTGCCACACAATTCAAACAATCCTGTCATTTTGGATCACTTTCTTTCATTGCAGTCTTCAGATGAGACGCACCTGCCTCAAGCGAAGGTCTGGGTACGGGATCCAACCACTAATAAGTGGGAAGGCCCATGTAAGCTCATCGCTTACGGACGTGGGTATACATGCATGTCCACAGATACTGGGGTACGGTGGATACCTGCAAGGTGTATTCGCCCTGACTTGCAACACAGAAAGCAGAATGGGGCCAACAGGCAACCTCCAAATGATGACCAGGATGCAGGTCATCAGGTGGATGGACCTTCGAATGATGATCGGAATGCTGATCATCAATCAGATGGTCCTTCCACAAGTAGAGAGTGAACATTCTGTTTCTTCTTTGGTTTCTGAAGTAGTGAATGTTGGCAAGTTAGACTGCCAGTTCCTTGAGCAGACTAACGATGTTTTGTTACTGTGTTAGAATTAAAAACAGACTCTTTGTAAGGACAAACCACAAGACTCGATGATGGTGCATGAAGGATTCAATAGCATGTCCCAAAGAATCTCCCTGATCATTCTAAGTCAGTGTCTAATTGAGGTTCCATATGGTAACCAGCAAATTACTAAAGGAACCTCTTGTGCTGTGTTTGTTCTCTTTCCTGCACGGGCCCTGTAGGAGATTACAAACGCTGCCTTCCGCCTTAAACTAAAAGGGGAAATTGTGGATGCGGAATGCGAGAGATCAGGCAGAAGTCATGGGAAATTGAGTCAAATAACTCTCTCACGCTTTCCTGAGAAGTGTGAGGAGGAATTAAAAAACAATCCTTGAAGGTGAAAAATAGTCCTTGCATGTGGTGTTTTTCTAACTTGTTGTTTACTTGTAAAAATGTTCAAGGGGTGTTGTTCTGAGTGTCCAGTCATGTCTCTTTTCTTGTAACAGTCTATAAAAGAATGTGTTTGTCTAATAAAGACAGAGATTTTTGCCTTCTGAGATGGTCTGTGTCATTACTTTTCCCTGCCATCCCAAAGCCTTGTAACGACAGGCAGCAAGTGGCAGGACCTACCTCACACACACACCAATGCTGCCACAGAGAGGGAGCAGGGAAACTGACACTGCAGGGCTGGAGCTGCCCCAGGCAGCCCCAGCACCCCCCATCCAGCACCAGAATCACTCTGTAAGCCCCTGCCATCCTGGTTTGGTTTTTTGGTGTTTTTTATTTTTTGCTCCGGGGGGAAGGGTTGAGCCCGGAGAGACTCTCCACAATCTTGTCTTTGTCCTCCTAGAGCCTCGTGGGCTGCCTGGGGGTCAGTCATCTTGATTTTTTTGTTCTGGGGAGTGGGCCACATGAGCTGCTTGGGCAAGAGGCAACCATTTTGTCTTTATTACAAGGAGACTACATAACACTTGGCGTTTTTTTGTCAGTTAAAACATTTCCTCTTTTTTTGGTACCATTTTCTTTCTATTGTGTGTGTCACATTTCAATGTTTTGGGGTTGTTTTTTTTTTTAATAAACTGTTACTCTAACTCATCATTTCTCATTTATTATTTCTCCCTTGCTGTCAGGGGGAAGGGAGGTGGCTTATTTGGAGTTTAGTTAACCATTGGTTGTCAAAACAAGCACAATAATAATTTCTGCACTATAAATCTGTTGATCTTTAATAAGATCCTAGATAAATCAATAGTGTGAGTTACACTCTAAGTCTGGTCTCATTCACAATCCCAGATTCACAAACAGTGTGGTTTACCATTTTCACTATGTTTGAGTTCAGTAAGAACTTTCTCAATCACAAATAGTACAGTTTATTGAAGCAACAGGTTCTAGAGTCTTCTTAGATTGCTGGTGGCAAATGCACTAGACCTAAAAAATATGTGTATAAAACTATGTACAAGTGTTCCTGGGTGAAAGGAATGAGAAGGAGGTGTCTTTACAAAGAAACTCTGGGCCTGATGGTAGATAAGGCCAGATATGGCAAGGTGGAAGAAACAATGGGAGGAAACATAAATTCCATAGGAATTCCACTAATTGACACAGACTGTTACTCACTCAAGACTGTGCTACATGTCTGGATTTAGAGAAAAAGAACAGAGACACAAAGAAAAACAGGCGGGAAGGTATACATTACAAGAGGGTCTTAGGTATTAGACGTTTTGGGAACTCTGTACCTCTCAAGAACCTCAGCCAATGGGGAAAGAGAGAGGGAAATGCGGCCGGGAAATTAGGATAAAAAGGAGGCTGCATCCTCTAAAATTTTGAGAGACCTCAGGGGAAATGCCCCATGGCTTCTCCCTTTATTTGAATAGAGTTACAGGAATCCTCTGTCTCCTTTTTGGACATAAAGCTCTGGTGTTTGTGGATTAATTTTCCTAACACTGGGTATACTCTAACGCGGTCGGAGGTGCAAATCTTATCAAAGAGGCATCCCTGCTTTGGGGAGCAGAGACGAGCAAGCCTGTTGACGTGTCTGCAAGGTGGGGTTTTATCCTCATCCTCTGCCATGGAGAATTTCAAATGCCAGTTTATACTTTTGGGAGAAGTGGAGGTGAGACTATAGTCAAATATCCTGTTACTACCATCATAAATGGTGGAAGGGGCAGCCACTTTATATGGTGTCTTGGTTTAAAAGACAAATGTCTGCCAAGGAAGGCCAGAACCTTCATGGAATAGAAAGACAACCCCTCCCTCCTAATTATTGCAACTTCAAAATTACAGGGCTTTCAGGCAAAATATAGGAAAAGAAATAACAGTTCTTTACTGGAGATTGTATATATAACAGAACAAACAACAACACATTAACAAAAGTTTCCCATCTACTAAGCACCACATTTCCCTTTTAGTGTAGTTATGACCACAACCAGCAGGCTGTGCTGTTGGCTAGGGTAAGGGGAAAGGGTGCAGTGGCTCACTCACAGCCAGAAGGAGGCGCTGATGGGCTCTGGTGAGACAAAAGCTGCAGTACCTGTCTTGTGGCCAGCAGGGGGAACTCCAATGCGAGCTTGGCAACCTCCTCAGGTGGTGGCGGAGGTTTGGGCGAAGGGGAAGAGAGAAAATTGCTCATTTAGTAAACTCACAGGCAGCAATCTGTTTAGGTACCACCCCTGACAGCAAGCAAGAGTGGTGAAGGCAGGCAGATCTGATTGGGCAGCAATCTGTCTCAGCAGCACCACCAGTAGCTGGCAGCAATGGTGAAGGCAGGCAGATCTAATCCTAGTGCCAAGTTACAACATAGCAGTGCCCCCGGCCAGATACATACACTCCCCCACCCACGTGGCTACTCTCCTTGATCCCTGAAATGGAAGGGAAGAAACAACCTAGCCTCGCCCCCATCCCCCCACAGGGTCCTGGCCAAGCTTACATCTCTTGCGATATCCCCCAAACTGTGAAGGGAGGGGACAGTGACAATTCCTGTCACAAATGATCAGGGGATACCCCATCCCATCACCGTGAGCAACCCCATGAAGATATTCCACCCCTGCTTTGGTTTGAAAGACAGGTGTCTGCTAGGGAGGGGCAGGGCCTTCCTTGGAATGGAGAATTCAAACCCTCCCCCTTCCAAATTGTTATAATTTAGAAAATTAAAGGGCTCTCAGGCAGAGGTATGGGGATAGGAATAACAGTTCTTTACTAGTATGTATAACAAAACAAAACAAACAGCAACTACAGCATTAATAATAAAACAGAACTAGGAACCTCAAGGGGCTTTGCTTCACAAAGCCTGGGGCAGTCTGATCTCAGTGCCCCTGCAGGACCCTGACAGCACCAAGCTGGAACGGTGGAAAATCCTGGGCTGTTGGGTAAGATAAATCAGAAGCTCTGCGGTGGTATCTGGAATGGTGGGATGTCCCGTCAGGGCAGGGGGGTGTGGGGCCACACCGTGGCAAAAAGAGCAGTGCTAAAGAAATGGCGGGGGTGGGACAGGGCTGGCCCGGCTCCAGCAGAACAGGAGGAGGCAAGTTCAGAATTCCTGGGCACATGGGCAGGTGGTGGTAGATTTCCCAGGACCGGACTTGGTAGTGATGGTGAACTCCTCTCTCAGCAAGCAAACAGCCTCACTGTCCTCACTCCGATGCTGACAGCAAGAGAAAGCCAAGCTGCCCCCAGCCCCTCCTTTTTTCCTCCCCCTAAAACTCGCATTGTCTTTCCCCTCCCAACTTTTTGGCTACCTCTTTGTTTTGGTCAAGCACCCAGAGGTACCCAGTAGTTTGTCTCCTAGCAACTTATGGGAAAAAATTCTATGAGTAAAAAAAACCCAAAACACCCCCAACAACCCCTGATCCCATGTAATTTGATTAATGTCCGAATTAATACATTTCAACTGCAAACACACATATCTATACATATAACTATATACAAATAAAACTTGGTCACTGGCCATCCCTAGGATATGGATAGAGTTCATTGGGTCCATGGCTGATACCACTGGAGCAATCCATTTTCATTGTTCATGGTAGTTAAAGCAACAGCAACAACATTTAGCAATCAGTGGTGTACAGAGGTTCCAATATTACAGGCTGTTCTTTCCCAAAATCAAATCCCCCTGAGATATATGTGTTTCCCCATCCCCCTGCATCACCCACCAAGTGCAACCAGGCCCCTGAGCAAAAACAACCCCACAGATGGGTTTGTCTTTACTTGAGGCAGAATTAATTCAAACAGACTTTCCTAACATACCTTTCATATGTACCACCGGAACCTTCTCTGTCTACTTTATGCAAGGATTCAGACTGGGCAAGACCAGGTCGATTGGTGGAACTTCTGGTGTTAGCTAACCAGGTGACCTTGGCTAAATTAATCTCCCAGTTCTTGAAAGTCCCCCCACCCAGTGCCTTCAAGGTGGTTTTAAGCAGGCCATTGCACTGTTCAGCTTTCCCAGCCACTGGTGCATGATAAGGAATGTGGTACACCCACTCAATGCCATGTTCCCTAGCCCGGGTGTTTATGAGGCTGTTCTTCGTGGGGGGTAAGAAAAGCCTTATAGAATAAGGGCCTTTTGTGAAATCATGTTCACTTCTGTTCACTCTTGCTCACCAGAAAGCACTCTGGGAAAGGTTCAGCTCACAGTGATGCAATACAGAGGTTATATAACCAGAGAATTGCATAACTGGTGTGGGACAGTGATTGGTTGGGGAGACACATGGACACTGCATGATCAAAAATGTGGTTGGGCAAAAGGACGTGAACAGTGACACTGCAGGGGCAGGCAGCCAATGCGTGCTTGTTTTGCTTAAGTTTAGAGCATAAAAAGGCCTGTTTTTTTGCAATAAATGATTTTCTTCAGAACAAGCAAGAAGGAGGTCCGTGCCTCAACTCTACAGTTCTTGAAATGAGTCCCATTGTTGGAATCAATTCTCTCAGGGGTATCATGCCTCCAAAGGAACTGCTTTTCAAGGCCCAGGATGTTATGGGTAGTGGTGTGAGGCACAGGGTAGGTCTCCAACCATCTAGTGGTGTCTTCTACCATTGTGAGCACGTAGCGCTTGCCTTGGCGGGTTCGAGGCAGCATGATGTAACCAGTCTGCCAGGCCTTTCCATACTTATATTTGGACCACTGCCCACCATAGCACAAGGGCTTCACCTGCTTGGCCTGCTTGATTGCAGCACACGTCTCACAATCATGGATAACCTGGGAGATACTGTCCATGGTTAGATCCACTCCTTGGTCTCGTGCCCACTTATAGGCGGCATCTCTGCCCTGATAGCCTGAGGCATCATGGGCCCATCAGGCTAGGAACAACTGTCCCTTGTGTTGCCAGTCCAAGTCTATCTGTGATACCTCTATTTCTGCAGCCTGATCTACCTGTTTGTTGTTTCGGTGCTTCTCATTAGCCCGATTCTTGGGGACATGGGCATCCATATGATGGACTTTTACAGATAGCTTTGCTACTCGAGCGGCAATGTCTTGCCATTCGTCAGCAGCCCAGATTGGTTTTCCCCTATGCACCCAGTTGGACTTTTTCCACCTGTTGGTCAGGGTGGTGGTTGCACTCCAATGAAATGGTGGCTGCAGTCCTGTTGAAGTGATAATCCTGTAGAAGGGTGTGGTCTTCCTCTGAAGGTCCGGTGCTAGTTATGTAGCTCTTGTCCTCTGGGAATCCAGTAGGTAAGGCTGCCCATGGTGTTCCAAACCTCAGATTATATCCAGGTAGGAATGCTTGGTTCCTCCCCCTAGGTGGAGCATCTCACAATGGGATGATGTAATTGTATGAGTCATGCTAGGAGACCTTGATTGCCCATTGGCAGAGAGAGCCCCTGGAGGGAGTTATCATAGAGAAGATAAAGAATACTGCCTCACTTATCTTAACAATTTACATAGATGGTAATAGAATACATACTTTTGGTTACATCTTACATTCTAACTGAAGACATGCTGGCAGTTAGTTGTACAGTAGAGCTTCCTCTGCACGTGTCACCTGTTCTTGCTCCTCTTCATCCCTTAGACCAAAGTTCTCACCTTCAGGCCAATTTGTGATTTTTTTCCAAAATACCAGGGCGATTCAGGTTTCCAGTAGGGGCACACTGTGTGATGAGGGCAATCCATTTGTTCCACGTGGCATAGATGGCGTGGTGGGTAGAGGGAGCCTTTCCTTTAAACATACTCCCCAGCACCAGTAGTCAGGGTACCAGGAGGAGTTGTGCTT
>WAAE01020222.1:0-62927 GCA_013400495.1 Nicator chloris | reverse complement strand
CCGGCGGCGCCGCCGGGGCCGGGGGCGCAGGGTCGGGATCGGCGCTGCCGCTCATGGTCCCCGGCGCCAGCCTCCCCTCCGCGCCTGCGCGCACCTAGCCACACTATTGGCCCTGCGGCCCCTTCACCCCGCCCCTCCCACCGGCCCATTGGCTCCGTCGGGCCCCCGCCCCGCCCCATTGGTCCCGCCCTCCGACGCTCGGCCCCGCGCGCCCCCTGGCGGAGGCGCGGACACAGACACAGGCGGTGGGCGGGGCTTCGAGTGTTTATTGGCCCTGGCCCCGCCTCCAGCCCCGCCTCCAGCCCCGCGGTGTTCGCGGCCCGGCCCCGCTCTCCGGTCCCGCTCTCCGGTCCCGCTCTCCGGTCCCGCTGCCCGGCCCCGCGGTCCTGGTCAGCGCGGCCCTAGCGCCCGCAGCAGGCGCGGGAAGTTGGGGGTGCCCCAGCCGGTGACCGGGTCCCAGGCGGGGGTGGCGCAGAAGCCCTGGCCCTGCACGGTGCCGTCCAGGCAGGACAGGTGGCAGCCCTGGATCACCTGCGGGGACCAGCTTCAGCACGGGGCCTCGGGGGCCCCTCCCAAGTCCCGGGACAGCGACCTCGGGGGCACAGGAGCCCCACACAGCCCGGGGCACAGGGACCACCCGGGACAGGGATACCATGGACACAGGGACCCTGCCCACAGTGCCCCAGAACCAGGGACAGCCACCCTGGCATCCCTGAGACAGGAATCCCGGGGCACAGGGGGCCCCAGGCATCTGACACGGAGACCCCCACAATGCCCCCCATAGCACAGGCCACCCCTGCCCAGGGTCCCCTCAGGGCACTGGCAATGTGGGACAGCATGCTCAGCTGGACCCTTGGCCTCCGCAGTCACTGGAAGCCTCTGCCCCAGCCACACAAGGGGACCTGCCCCACGAAGCTCACAGGAGTCCATTAGGGACCCCTCAGGACACCACCCCTGTGGAATGGCCAAGGGGAGGGAACCCCAGACACCCCTCCCATGGGAAGGCCATAGGGACTCTCTCCTGTCCCCCAGCAGGATACTGCTGGCCCTGTCCCAGGCACAGCTCTGAGCAGGAGCCCCAGGACAGCCCTCTCAGCCCCCAGCCCAACCTTTGGGGCACACATGACCCTCCCAGGCCCACAGACAGGCCCACCCCAGGCCTCAGCCCAACACTTCAGGACACCCAAAGTCCCCTCAGCCCCCAGGCCAGCCCTCATTCCCTGCCCCACTCACATCGTAGAATGCATCACCAAACCCTTGTTTCTGCAGCTGGTAGAGCGCAGGGTTGAGGAAGCCAAGGGGCGCCAGCCCTCGCTGCAGGCGCCGGTCATTGATCAGTGCCACCATGCCTGCCACCACCGGTGTGGATGCCTGTGTGGGCACAGCCCCTCAGCCCCAGAGCCCGGAATGCCGGAGGGCACCAGGGCATGAGCTCCTTACCGAGGTGCCCGATACCCAGGGCAGTGGGATGCGGTTTGTCACCACCCAGTAGTTGTCAGAGAGCGCAGCCAGGTCAGGGTACGCGCGGCCGCTGCTGTTGTAGTAGGAGCTGGGTGGCAGCTTCGAGGCCGAGCGCAGGAAACGCCCGACAGCAGCAGCCTGGGGATGGCACAGCCCATGGTCACCCCCAGAGTCCACTGTGCCCCCTGCCCCCAACCCTGCAGCCCCCAGCCCAGCAGGGCAGGTGTCCCTACCTGGTAGTCAGGCATGGGGAAGATGTTGCTGAAGCCACCCCCGCTGATGTAATCCGTCACCTCCTCTGTCACCAGGAGGGGGTTCTTGAAGGACGTGCCACCCACAGTGGTGACGTAGGGGCTGGGGAAACAGGGGGACACCGCAGGTGGGCACACACCTGCCTGGACCTCAGCAGCCACCAGCAGCTGTCTCTGCTACCACAGCCCTGCCCCACAAACCGAACAAACCCCCAGGAGCTGCACAGGCCGCAGCTCTGGGGTTTGTCAGCGTGCTGTGAGGACCCTCAGGTGACCCTTCAGGGGCTCAGACCCCAGCAGGGCCAGGCTGGCAGTGCTGGCCAGGTCTGTGCTGACCCCTGGCACCCAGCTGCCTCCCTCACCCACCTGGAGGCCGGGAAGCTGGGCCGGAACGTGTGGTTCCCGCTGCGCACCCGCCGGCACCCGGCGCCGTCGTCACCTGCCGACACCAGGGGAGGACAGGTGACCTCGGCACCCCAGCCACCCCCTCCGCAGCCCCGCCGGGGGCCCAGGCTCCGCCCTGCCCGGGCCCGGCCGCACCTGAGGCAAACAGGATGGTGAGGCCGCGGGCCGCCGCCTTCATGAACTCGGTGTTGACGCGCCCCATGTAGGCGGAGGACAGGCTGTCCTCGTCGTCCCCGTAGCTCACCGAGTGCACCCAGGGCAGCGCTGACATGTTGCTGAGCAGCAGCAGCCAGGCTAGGAAGGGCTCCTGGCTCTCGTGGCGCCCTGCAAGGGCACAGGGGAGGGGACATGAGGGATAGCTCCTCCAACACCAACAAGAGACAAGGAACAGTGCAGGGAGTCCTGCTTCATCGGCACCAGCACCTTCCTACACAGTACAGCCCCAGGTGCTCCTTCCTGTAGGCCACGGAGTCACAGCACATCTGGCCTGGAGCTCCGTGAGCTCATCCTGGGGCTCCACACGTGGCATGTCACCAAGCTTCAGCTCAGCCCACGGGGCTGGCAAGAGGGCCATCCTTACCCCAGAACAGGGGGCTACACCCACACCCCTCTCCAAGACTCTGCCCCCGGGCTGCAGCCACACGGGCACCTGTGGAGCCAGCAGGGCCTCAGCTCCCCCTCTGATAACAGGTCCCAGCAGAGTGGGGCATGTGCCACCTCCACACATTCCACCTGCACCTGCCCAGGTCTCTCCCTGCCCTGCAGCCCTCTCCATGGGGAGGGGAGCAGAGCCCCAGCCACCCCCGCTCACTCTCGGTGCCCATGTCACTGTCCCTGCACCCTTCCCACACCAGTAACTGTGTGGGGGTGGAGGGAAGGGCAGTGCTGGGCTGCTGTCACCATCAGGGACAGGGCCACTGTCCCTGTGGCACTCACCTGCTCAGCCAGTTCCCAGTCTGGGACAGGCACACTGCCCCTAGCACTGTAACCTGTTTGTGTTTGTGTAAGCTCTTTGGCAATATGTTTTCCCAAATTCCCTCACTCTCCCTCATCTGCTCCACTGGGAGATTGGTGGGTGGGAGCTCAGCTCCAGCAAGGCTGGAAAACCCCATGGGAGGAGAGCTGTGCCCTCCTTCCCGGGAGCTGAGCAGGGCAGCTGCTCCACAGGGTGCCAGCAATGAAACCCCTGCTTGAGGATACTCTGCAAGTTGAAGGCTCACACGGTTCAAAGTCACTACACAAAGCAGGAGTGATGTGCCCAGGAGCTGGGAATGTGGTGCCAGCTCTGCACTCTCAGAGCAGTTGGGACAGCACCTGGGGCTCTACCACAGCCAGTTGTCTGCACAGCCCTGCAAGCTCTCCCCTCACTCCTCCAAGCACTTCCCTCTCCTGTTCCAGCCCCTCCCCTCACACCTCTAAGTGTTCCCTTCCCTGCTCCGGGCACTCTCCTCATCCACCAAGGCACTCCCCTCACACACCCAGGCACTCCCCTCCTCGCTCTGTGTGCTCCCCTTTCCCCTCCAGGTGTTCCCCCTGCCCCTCGGGGCTCTTCCCCAGTACCTGCGTTGCTGAAGACCCATGTGGAGATGTTGGCGCCTGTGCTCATGATGTACTCCACGTCCAGGCTGGCCTCCAGCCCCGCTTTGCCACGGCCCTGGTGCCCCACCACCCGGTCCACCTGCGTGCGGTGGGCAAAGCCACTGCCAAAGAGCTGCATGAACTCGGCCAGGTCAGCTTGGTGGAAGTACTGCTCGAGAAACTGTGGGACAAAGAGGGACAGGCTGTGTTCTGCTGAAAAAGCAAGGTTAACATTTTGATCCTAACCTAGAGAATTGCCCAGCACGAGTCTGTGCTATACCAGGTACTCCCAGCAGCCACTGAGGGACACCCAGCTGCCCCAAGGTCCCCAGAACAGCACCAATGCCTAGGACTGTCACAGCACACAGGCTCTGACCCGGGCATCTGTTACCTGTGCACAGGCCTGGCTGTTGTTGGGCAGGAGCCCCACGTCCCCCCCTGTCATGTTGTATCTCTGGCGCAGGACGGCCGGTGTCACGCCCAGGTGGAACGACGCTCTTGCCAGCTGTGGGTCCCTCCTGGCCCCGGCTCTGCTGACGGCCTTGTGCTCCGTGGGGAACCGGTGCATGCCCCCCACTGCAGCAGAGCCCAGTGGGAGGGGAGAAGCCGTCAGGGCACAGAGCCCCGGGAAGGCAGGACAGAGCCCTTGGGCTCTCCATCACCAGCCTCATGTCTACACGGGCAGGCCAACAGCAGGGCTTGGAAAGCCCAGCCCTGCAGCCCCAGCCAAGGGAAGAGCCTCCTCAGCCTTCCCACAGCTGAGCCATGGCCTCAGCCTGGCACTCCCTGCACTTTTCGTGGGATGGTCACTGGATCCCACGTAACAGGAATCTGCAGGAGGGAGGTTTGCCCTCCCAGAAGCAGCTGCACCTGAGCTCCACAGCCTCATGTCCCCCACACGGACATACCGAAGTCCAGGTGCTCGGCGAGCTCTGCAGGGACAGTGTAGGGCAGTGGGGACCGCACCAGGCTGCGCTGGCCCTGCACATACCGGTGGAACTCGGCCCCGGGGAGCAGGCGCTCGGCCACGCTGCAACACAGGGACAGCCACCGTGGGATGGGACAGGACTAGGACATGGGGACAGCCACCAAAGGACAGGACAGGGCTGGGAGAGAGGGACAGCCACGAAGGAATGGGACTGGACTAGGACACAGGAACAGCCACCACAGGATGGGACAGTAGTGAGACACAGGGACAGCCACCACAGGGCCACCAGAACCAGTTCCGGCCCTTAGGGCTCACCTCGCAGGCAGGTAACACTCCAGAAAGTCAAGCGTGGTGACACTCCGGCACTCCTCTACACCATGGCCTTGCAGCCACTTCAGAACTGTCATCAGCGTGGCTGCAGAAGGCTGGACCAAGTCCCTCACCTGCTCCAGGGATAGGTACTGCCCTGGGAGGCACAGAGGGGTTAGATCCCCTCACAGGCCCGGGGCTCGTGGGGCCTCAGGGGTGCGGCTGTTACCGTATCGGGGGGACTGAGGGTCCGAGACGGCCTCGACGAGGCGGGCAAGGTGGGCAGTGCCGCGCTGCCGCAGGGCGAAGGTCAGCTGTACGGGGTGCCCAGGGTCCACACGGCCAGCATGGGCCCAGCCGGGGGGCACGCTGCAGGGTGGGCGGTGAGCGGGGCCAGCACCGGCCCCCCAGCCTGGCCCTGCCCGGCCCCCCGGCCCGGACCTACCGGAACGGCTGGTCCCGCTCCAGCTGCAGCGCCAGCCCCGGGGCGCAGCTCCAGGCGGCCGCACACAGCGCCAGCACGGCGGGGATCCCCCAACACCTGCAACGGGCTCAGGGGAGCACAGGCACCGGCACAGCCGTGGGGAAGCGGGACTGACCGGGGACCGATCCCCGAACCCCTGTCCCCAGGCAGCCCCGCCGGAATCCTCCGAGCTCCCGTGACGAGAGAACCCGTCTGACGACCCCTGACCCCGGGTCTGGGGAGCCGCGCCTGAATTCACCCAGTCCCGCCACCGGGGAGCCTGTCTGACCCCGTTACCCCGTCACTGCGGAACCCCACCTGGCCCGCGAGCCCTCATCACCGGGGAACCCCGCCCGAGCCTCCGCTCCCCGGTGCCACCACCGCCTGGGAACCCCAGCGGACACCCTGAGTCCCCGACACCCGGGGGCACCGTCGGACCCCTGCGGCCCCCATCGCCCCCGGGGCCGAAAAGTACCCCCGCCCCGCTAACCCCCCCCACCGGGGAGTGTCCCCGTGTCCCCGGGGCCGCGGCGCCGCTCCCTGCCCGTTACCCCCGCGCCATCGCGCCGCGCCGCCCGGTCACGTGTGCGGGCGCGTGACTCCCGCCACGTGGGGACACCAAAACAGCGGTGACGGGACCGCCATCACGGGGTGGGCGGGGCCGGAGCTCCGGGGTGNGTACAGGGTCCGGGGCGCGTGGTACGGGGGTGCGGGTCGCGGGGCGCGGGGCGCGGGGCGGGCTTCCAGCGGGCAGTTCCCGCTTGCCGACAGCCCCAAGAGGCGGCTCAGACACGGCACTGGCCGCCCCCGCCCCCGTTCCCGCCCCTCTCTCGGGCGTCTCCCGGCGCGGTGCGGACACGTTCCCGGCGGGATGGCTCGGACGGGGGATTCGGCCGGGCGTCCGTGTCGCGCTCCCGGGCTGGGAGGGGCCAAGGGCTCTGTGCAGGGCTGGGGGGCCTGGGTTAGAGGCAGGACAAGAGTCCGTACTGGGCTGATGGTCCCAGACTGCTGGGGGCAGGAGGAAGAGGCCCTTGTCGGGCTGGGGGTCCTGGTCGGGTCCCGGGCCGGGCGGGGGGTCAGCGGTCCCATGCGGGAGGGGCTACCGGGAGTAGCGCAGAAGGAACGCAAAAGATAACAACCGTTAACAAACATCAACTCCAGAGAGCAGCCCTTGCATAGGAAACCAAACACTGAGAACTGCACAACTTGGGACCAAGGAATATTGAACCAATGAATTTCTATGTGTTTTTACTGTATAAAATATATGAAAAATCTAGTAAAATTCATGTGTCATAATGTTCTCTGCACAACCCGGGACATGTGTGGATGAAACGATTTCTGTTGCACATCCTGGCCAGAATAAAGTAATGCCTTGATTCTCTATCACTAAAAATATTGTTGGAGAGTTTTTTTGTTTTTCCTGCCGTTTCGGTGACAAGCACACATTCCACAGTTCCAGCAGTTCCCAGCTGTTTTTCTGCTTCTGCAGAGTGGGGTCCAGGCCAGGAAGAGACAGGCAATAGGAAAACCACCTGCCTGGCCCTGGCTGCCGCAGCCCCCACACTGGAGCCATTCCAGAGGTGTCTGTTCCTGCTCCTCCTGCTCCAGCCCCAGCAGCTGCCCTGGCCTGGCAGCCCTGGCCCCCTCCCAGCCACAGACAGAGGGGGGAACCAGCCACCCCGGCCCTGGCCAGGGGCTGGGGTGCGGTCGGGGCTGCATGCCCCATGTCCAGTTCCAGGATGGACTCTTTAAGTGGGATGGGATTTGCAGGGGATGATGTCCGGGATCTGTCTGGACAGCCGGGATTAAGGCGGCTGGACAGAGCTAATCGTGTTAACGAGCATCTGCTGCTGGTCTGGTGCCCGGGAGGTCAGGGAGCCTGGGTGTCTCCCGGCTGGAGCCCCCTGGCCCAGGCACGCTGGCGTGCTGCTCCTGCGGACAGGGTGAGGCAAGGCCCTGCTGGGGGCCGTTGGATTTTCCTGAGGCCAGGAACACCAGGGGAGGACAAAGGCACTGAAGGCAGCCTGCTGCTCCCACTGTGCCCCAGCGGGGAGCTGGAAGGGCTCACGTTGGGGGATGAAGGAGCAGAGGGGACCCCAGGAATTCCACCAGGGAGGGGGGTGGCCCTTTTCGCCCTCTCTGCCCCGGCTGTGCTGGCTTATGCAGTGTGAGCAGCAGCCCTGTCAGAGCCGGGGGACGGGAGCTGCTCCCCTGGTCCCGCAGCGCTGCCAGCAGGGTTGGGCATGCCTTGGGGGGCTGTGCATGCCTTGGGGGGCTGTGCAGAATAGGCTGGGGCTGTGCAGGACTCACTATGGGGTGTTGGAATCTGAGGGCTCAGGACAGAGAGAAAACAGGTTGGTTTGGGGAGCAACAAAAAACAGTAAAGCAGAGAAGGCAGGATGGAAGTGGCTGATCATATGTAGGTGGTGATGGTCACTGCGTGGGTCTGGCCACATCCAACACCTGACAGCTGCACAGCTGCTCCTGGTTCTCAAACTCTGTTTCTGTGTGTGCTGGCGGCTGTGATGAGGCCATGGCCTGGGAAACTTGCATGTCCAGGTGTCCTCAGGAGGGATCCTGGGAATGGATGTGAGGTACCTGCCGGGCAGATGGCGTGTCCAGGTGTGGCTGCTGCAGCTCTGTGTCCCTGCACAGCCCTGCCCACAGCCCTCACCAGAGAAAGGGCAGCGGGATGGGATGGGATGGGATGGGATGGGATGGGATGGGATGGGATGGGATGGGGCTGCCTGTGGCATGTGGGACCAGCCGTGTGCACATGTGGAGACATGTCTTCCACAACTGTCTGCACACATGCCTGTATGGAAACAGGCTCACTGCTGGACAGCCCCAGGGCCATGGAGCAGCTCCGCTGGCCTCTCCTGGAAAGGACTTGGCAGGATGCAGCCACGGATGTGGGTGCCCGAGCCTGGCCAGGCCCACGTGAGCCCTCTGCGGTGCAGGTCCAGTATCCCCCTCCCCATCAGTCCCATGGGAACATGGTGCCAGCCTGGCATGAGCCCACGGCAGCAGGGATGGGGCTGTGTCTGTACAAACGTGTGGTTTATTAAGGCATTTTTTGAGACGTTGGCACTTGGGTTCAGGCTGCACCGGGTGGCCCTGGGCGGCCACGGGCAGCGCTGGTACATGCAGCTCCACGAGACACAATACAAAAGGTACAAACGAGTAAAAACAGCAATTGTAGTACAATGTGTAAAAATAAATAACTGGGGGCTCAGTGACCCCAGCCAAAAGCAGGGTGCACGTGTCTGACCCTTCCTGTGGCGTGCAGGGTGACCCATCTGTGTCCCCATCCCAGACGTGCAGGGGAGCTGGGCTGTGTGGGCAGCCCGGGCAGCACAGGCCCAGGGGGAATGGGGCACCCCAGCATGGGACTGCGGGGCACTGGGTAGCCCTGGAGTGCCCCCACAGGGCCTGGGGAGAACAATGTGGGAGAACCCCACAGTGCTTGTGAGTAGGGCAGATGGGGTGCCCATCCCAAGAGCCTCTGTGGGCTGTCCCTGTGCCAAGGCAGAACTGTCTCCCCTTCCCAGGGCACCTCAGGCCCCTGTGGGTCCCCAGCAGAGTGGGCATGGACCTGTGCCCCCTTGGTGCCCCTGTCACTGTTGCAGATCCCTGTCCCCGTCACTGCCCAGTTCCCAGGACAGCACCTGGGACCCACTGGCATGAGCTGGGACCCCACGGCACAAGAGGGATGAGGGGGTGACTGTGACAGCAGCCACAGATGGTTCTTCATGGGAAATGGGGGGACGGGCAGAAGTGATGCATTTGTCTGCTGTGACAACACTTTTGGGGCTGGGTCTGCAGGCACACCGCAGACGTGCTGGGTCTGGAGAAAGTGTGACAGTAGGGAGCTTCCCCCCGGCTCTGCTCAGGCATGGGGTGTCCTCTCTGACTCCCAAATACATTCATGACCAGACTGGGCATTCAGAGCTGCTGTGGGGCACCCCATGCTGTTCCAGCCTTGCTCTGCACCCACGGCCATGTGGGAATCACAGCCTCTGGGAGCCCCAGGGCTACAGTGGCAGAACCACAGGCCAGACTCCCCAGGCCTGCGATGCTCGGCTGCTCCGGGCTCGGGGAGGGCTCTGCCGGGGCTGAGCGTGGTGCGAGTGTGACACTGCCTGTGTGAGGGGCTGTGCACAGTGCTGGCAGGAGATGGGGACTGGCCCATTGCAGGGGCTCCGTCCGGGCTTACAACATGCATCATGGGCATGCAGAGCAGCCCTGCACAGGGGGATAGGAACACAGGCAGGGGGTTCTGGCACCTTGACCATGTTCTGGAGGGGGCCCAGACGGTCCTGGGAAGCAGTCATGTGACAGGGCCCCAGGGAAGCCCAGATCCCCACTGTGGCTGTAAGAGAACACGCTGGGCAATGTGGCTTTTTGGGGTACCACCTCCCACCTGTGCCCCTGCAGCTGCAGGCTGCCTGCTGGGCCAGAGGTGGGTGAGGTCACAGCAGCCATCACCACTGCTGCTGAGGCTGGGCTGTCCCTGTCAGCTCTTACACAGCTCTGCCAGCTGTGCTGCCCGTGCCTGGGCACCGTCCCTGCCTGGGACCCCTGCCCAGAGAGGTACCTGGTCCCAGGAACGGGGTTCCCATGCTGAGCATGGCAGATGCCTCCCTCCCAGGACCACAGGAACCATCCCGAAGCTCTGGGCAGGAGATTCCCTGGATGTGTCACCTGCAACAGTGCGTAGTGAAAGGGCTGGAGAGACCTCAAAGGCTCTCCTGTCCCTGCCCAGCCACGGACAGACAAGACGTGGGCATTGCTGCCTTCTGCTGCAGCCAGCCCGGTGAGTGTCCCCTCCCGGCCAGGGGGCAGGTTCATTCCCTGCAGGCAGCCTCTGTGCCCTGGGACGTCACCCCCAGCCATGGGGCATCGTCCCCCTGCCCTGGGAGCTCCCAGGGTCTCTGGGGAAGGCTCAGGGTCCTCCTGCACCCAGGCTGCTGCCTAGCCCCCGGAGCTGGGTAGGGCAGGGTCTGGGCCTGCAGCCCCCGGCCCAGCAGCCCTCAGCTCCCAGCCGCTCCCGGAGCACCAAGTACCGTGAAGCACCATCCTGCCCAGCGCCAACCTGAGCCACGGCAAGCAGCACATGGACCATCACCCCGGGGTGCCAGCACTGGGGTCAGCAGTCCATAGGGCGCCAGCCGGCACAGGGTCTGCCGGGCTGTGGGGGGGGACAGGGGCCATATTCCCCAAGGGCACCCGCAGTCCCTGGGGGCCCAGGCCAGGCACAGCACTGGGAGCAGGGTGAGCACCCATTTTAGCAGCCCTGGGCTGGGCCCCGCTCCAGCCCCATGGCTGTGGGCTGGGGCAGAGGAGTCCAGGGGCCCAGCTCTAAATCCTGAGCTCAGCCTCCTCAGGGGGCTCCAGCGAGTGCTCGGCGCTGATGGTGGAGGTGGAGGGCCCCTGGGAGATGCCGAAGGGCGAGACCACAGGGGAGCGGGCGGCCAGCGGGGACAGCGAGGGGGAGAAGCTGGGTGACATGGCGGAGGACGAAATGGAACCCTCGTGGCTGATGGGCGAGCGGCGCAGGGAGGATGGGTGCGGGAAGGTCCTGCCTGGTGGTGGCTTGGGGGGCACAGACTTGGCGCCTGGATGGGCCACCGAGGTGATGAGGGGTGGGGGGTCGATGCGGGGCTTGGGCTCTGCCTTGGGCTTGGCTGGGAAGGGCTTGCGCAGGGAACTCTCATCCTTGAGGCGGGCGATCTCCGTGAAGACGCTGGCCAGTGGCTGGAACTGGGGACACCAGTTCAGCAGGTAATCCCAGTTGTAGCTGCCGCGGAGCTCCTCATCACTGGCCACGATGGCCGTGAGCGAGCCCTCCACAGAGGGCTTGCCGTCCTCTGGGAAGGCGTAGTCCTGGGGCTGTGAGGAGACGCTGAGGCCACAGCGGACACCCAGGAAGGCGCTGCCCCCCCCGTCCTCACGGTACAGCTGCAGGGGTGGCCCCGGCAGCAGCAGCCCAGAGCCCTTCTTGCTCTTGAACCACTGGGCGCTCTCCAACGCAGCTGGCTCACAGGAGATGTCAGAGAGCTGGTCAGCATCCTGCTGGATGCCAGAGTCAGGGCCACGGGCAGCGATGTGCTCCTGCATGGAGGCTGTGATGCTGGCCACACGTGGGTACTCATTGATCATCCGGATCTCATCGTCCTCAGCGGCTTCAGCAGAGCCACGGCCGCTGGAGTGCGAGGGGTCCAGCGAGCCGCCCCGCGTGTAGGGCCCCGCCGGCTCTGTCCCATACCCTGGCAGTGCCTGGTGGTAGATGTGCTCAGCCCCGGGCAGTGCTGGCTCCTCACAGCCCAGCTTCTGCAGGGACCCGCTCTGTGCACGGGCCAGTGCCCCCTCCCCCTCTGCCTTCTTGTGGCCCCGGCGCTGCCGGGAGCGCACCAGGGCCAGCACAATGGCCACGGCGGCCAGCACCACCACGACGCCCAGCGAGGCGGCCACGGCCACCAGCAGGAGGTTGAGGTCAGGTGCCAGGCCGAAGGAGGTGTGCGTGATGTCAATGGTGACCTGCGCGGAGGCCACACGAGAAGCAGGCAGGGGGCTGCGTGCCTGCACCTCCAGGCTCATCTCCCGTGGCTCCCTCTTGGCGCGCCCAGCCCCGGCTTGGGGCTGGCTGTCCACACGCAGGTAGATGGAGCCCGTGGTCTGGTTGATGGCAAAGTACGGTGAGGGCTTTGCCAGGGTGTACAGCACAACACCATCAGCCCCCTCGTCCTCATCCGTGGCCAGCACCCGCCCAATGGTCTGCCCTTTGCGCGCACCCTCAGGCACCTCGAAGTTGAAGGAGGGGCTCAGGAAGATGGGATCATACTCGTCTTCCCCTGTCACCAGCACCCGCACAGTCACAGTGGCTGAGGCATTGCCAGCGTCGGTGGCCCGAACCAGGAGCTGGAAGGCTTTGGCTCGCTCATAGTCAAAGGTGAGGCGGGAGCGCAGCTCCCCAGAGCTCGCATTGACAGCAAAGGCATCCCGGCCGTCGCCCGTGGCAGGGTCCCCCGCTGCCTGCTCCAGCACCACGTACCGCAGCTCCCCAAAGGCGCCGGTGTCGGCATCGACGGCGCGCAGCGTGGTCACCAGTGTGCCGGGGGGCAGGTTCTCCCGGATGCTGGCGCTCAGCACCTCCACTGGGAAGTACGGCTTATTGTCGTTGATGTCCTTCACCTCAATGGCGACGGGGACCAGCGCAAAGTGCCCACCTGGCGCGTCCGTGGCCCGCACCACCAGCGTGTGCAGCGCCTGGGCCTCCCGATCCAGTGCCCGCACCAGGCTCAGGGCTCCCGTGCTCTCATGAAGCTGGAACAGCCCGTGCTGGTCACCTGAGCTGATGGTGTAGTGGACGCGGCCCCGCGGCCCCGAGTCGGCGTCGTGGGCTGCCACGCGCAGCAGCTCGGTGCCGGGCGGCGCGGCCTCGCTCACCGCCGCACGGTACTCGGCGCGCGCGAACACGGGCGGGTTGTCATTGACGTCCTGCACGGTGATGAGCACGGGCACCGTGGCGCTGCGCTGCGGCAGGCCCCGGTCTGAGGCCGCCACCGTCAAGTTGTATACTGGGATGGCCTCGAAGTCCAGGGCCTCCACGAGCACCAGGGCTCCCTGCGTGCGGAGCCGTCCCCCGGCCCGGGCAACCCGGCTCTCCACCTGGAAGGCGTTGCCGCCGTTCCCGCTGACGATGGTGTAGTCAAAGCCAGCGTTCTCCCGGGACAGGTCGGCGTCACCCGCCTCCAGCGTTAGCACCGTGGTGCCCGGGCGCAGGTCCTCGGGGACACTGGCATTGTAGCACGGCTCCTGGAAGCGGGGGCTGTGGTCATTAACATCCAGAACCTGGAGCTGCACTGTGGCCCAGGATGAGAGGCTGGGAGAGCCGTGGTCACGGGCCTCCACCACCAGGTCCAGGGTGGGCTGGCTGGCATTGAACTCCACCTGCCGCGTGGTGAAGAGGGTCCCTGTGGAGCACAAAGCCAGGGTCAGCGGGGCAACCAGCGGGAGCTGGGAAGGGTAACAGCTGGAGGAGCATTTGATGGTCACCCTGCTGTGTCTGCCTCACCAGCCACACCAGAAAGCAACCTCGTGAGGGTTTGAACAGGGCCAGCACGGGGGCACAGGCACCCTCAGAGACCCATGAGAGAGTCACACAGAGCACCAAGCCTACGCACCATTGCTGGGGTCGATGGCAACATCAGGGCTGGGCACAGCCAGGTGGAAGGTGATGTCCCCATTGCTCCCTGAGTCGAGGTCAGTTGCACTCACAGTGAGGATGGCACTGCCAGCAGGTGTGTGCTCTGGCAGCAGCACCTGGAAAAGGAGGAAACCTCAGTCAGCATCTGGTTCCCCCCTGCCCAGAGCCCCCAGTATCGCTGGGAGAGGGGTCTGGGGCTGGCCAGGCAGCCAAAGCCAAGGTCCTCCAGCCTCTCACTGGCCAGGGAAACCACAGGCAAGGGGTCTGTGCTTCAAGACCCTTCAAGCATTCCTGGGGGTCCCCAGCACCTTGCCTGAGCTCCAGCGCTGCAGCATGCACTGCCCAAGCCAGCTTTCAACAGGGACTTGCCCAGGTCCTGCCACAAACATTTGTCTGGGCTGTGGCCTGTCACCTTGTCTTTTTAAAGTTTATCTTTGCCTTCTGTTGTTTATAAATGGAATCAGAATTTTCTCATAGTGCTTTTATGTAAACAACCTTGTTCTCTGTAGATATCTACACTTGTTTTGAATTCCTCTCTAGGGGAGGAGGCACTTGATTGATGTGTGTCTTAACCAATGGGATTGGAGAAGTAGTCTCTTCATCCTCCAATCCTCAGTCATTTCTTAAATAGTATATGTGATGTAAAAATAAACTTTCATTCTCTTTTTCTCTACTCTGAACAACACAAGTGTAAGTGTCATTCTTGTGTCCTACAACGACAGTGGCCCATTTCCCACCTCCTCTGGCCTCCCCACTGCGCTCATCCATTTCTGCTGGACCCCCTGCATCCAGCTGTGCCCCTTGCAGGGGTTGGTCCCAGGGTCACCTGCCTGGTTTCAACTCCTTCTATGCCACAGTGACAGCACGAGGAATGCCAGGATGTAGATGTGGGTCAGAAAGTGGAACCAGAAGCGGCTCAGACCCATCTTCTGCTTTGTGAGGGCAGGTGGGCCAGGCTGGAGCTGCAGAGGGCTCGTGTGGGATGGCCCCGCTGGCTGGCACAGCTGGTGCACGTACCTGATAGAAAACCTGGGTGAAGGTGGGCACATTGTCGTTGACATCCTCCACAAGGACGGTGAGGTTGGCCTCGGTCTCGTGGCGTGTGTCCGAGGCACGCAGGGTGAGGGTGTAGCGGCTGCGCTGTTCGTGGTCCAGTGGCCCCGTCAGGGCAAGGTGGCCACCGTAGCGCAGCACCCCGAAGGTGTCTGCTGCATCCCCCTCCAGCAGCAGCGTGTAGGAGAGCGCAGGGCCCGAGTCCACGTCGTTCCCAGTCAGCTGGGCTATCTGGGTCCCCAGCAGTGTGTCTGTGGGGAGCAGACACCTGAGTCAGCAGACACATCCCTGCCCAGCACACCTGGCTCACCTGGGGAAACCAGTTCAATCCAGAGCCTGAGCACCAGGAAGGGGGGAAGATGCCACGGGAGAGGGAGATGCCAGGGGGAAGCCAAAGGTCTTGGGGGCTTGCGGGGCAGGTGGAGGTTGGCATGGGCACAGGGCATACTGGCTGAGGACTGATCAGGCAGGGCAGGTGCCTGCAGCCAGAGTCCCAGACGTGGGGCAGGGGCCAGGGCTGAGTTGGGAATTCAGGTTGCTCCCTCAGGACACAGCAGCAGCACAGGGGTCATGCTGGAGAGCTCAGTGGGCTTCAGCAGGTCAGTGTGACCCAGACCCTGACAAGGACTGGCCTGGCCTGTCTGGGGGCTCCTCCCCACCCCACGGTGCCCATCGTACCCCAGCTCTGGCCCTCAGTGCTATGGCACTCACTCTCAGGGACATGGATCTCCCAGGGGACCGGGATGGTAGGGCTATTGTCATTGATGTCCATCACCACCACGGTCAGCGTGGCCGAGCCCATGAGCGGTGGTGTTCCTCGGTCCATCGCTGTCACCACCAAGCTGTGGGCAGGCATGAGGGTCAGATGTGTGCCCACACACGTGAGGGAGCACCTCACCCGTGTACAGCTCCTGGGACATGCACCGCACACCTGAACTGCAGGTATGGAGCGTGTGCATGTGGGGGGGAAACTGCGCAGCAGCTCAGGGTCTGGGGTGATGGATCCGTGTGGCACATTCTCTGGAGACGTTTAAGAAAAGACTGGATGTGGTACTCAGTGCTCTAGTCTATTGACGAGATGGTGATCAGTCATAGGTTGGCCTCAATAATCTCAGATGTCTTTTCCAGCCTCAATGATCCCGTGATTTGGAAAGCATGTGTGGGGCAGTGGGTGTGGCAGCAGGTTTTTGCACACCTAAGGCACGTGTTGAAGTCTGGAAGGTGTGTGGGTGAAGGCAGAGCACCTTGCGGGGTGCAGAGAGGTGTCTGGGGCTCTCTGGCTGCTGGGGAACACTTGGAGCCTATCTGGAATGGCAAGGGGTGTGTGGATGGAAAGAAGATCCCAGACCCCCTCAGCGGGGAAGACGGCAGAGCCATGGGGGCACATGTGGAGGGGGAGAACATGAACTGGGGGACCTCACCTGAGCAAGGTGTGTGGGAGGGCAGGAGAAGCCTCTGATTCATGGTGGGGTGTTTGCCAGCATTTCACACACGTGTGGCTAGAGTGGATGGACACATCCAGAGCATGCACACATGGGGAGGGGCCCAGAGGGCCTGTCTGGATGCAAGGGGACATCTGGGGGAGCTCAGGCTAGTGCAGAAGTCTGGAGCCACATGGCAGAACACAAGGGTCCTGTGCTTGGAGGTGGAAGAAATTGAGCAGATGCAGTGTGGATTAAGGAGTCAGGAAGGGGAATGGATGAACCTAGGGCCCTCTCACAATCTCCTCAGCTCTGCAGAGACCCGACTGAGCTGTGCATGGGCTCATCTTGGCCATCTGGCTCCTGTGTCCTTCATTCCCACTGACCCTCAGCTGTGCTGCTTGATAGAGCCACCTCACAGCCAGGCTGGGACAGCTTTGGGGGCACCAAGAACAGTGTTCCCCGTGTCCCGGGGCTGTGCTCCACAGGTCTGCTCCTGTCCTGGCACCCCAAGCGTGGCCACACTCACCGGGTCTGTGACCAGATCTCTCTGTCCAGGATGGCAGCAGTGGTAATGGTGCCAGTCTGAGGGTCAATGTGGTACAAGCCTGGCATTGGCAGGGACTGGTTGATGGCATAAGTCACCTGCCCGTTCGCTCCCTGGTCCAGGTCATCTGCTAGCACCTGCAAAGCCACATGAGAGTCAGCTGTGGAGCCCCTGGGGCAGGACTTGTGTGCTGGTGCCAACCCCAGGCCCACGCAGCCCCCATCCCATAACTCCAGCCAGGCCAGGGCTCAGGTACCTCTTTTTGTGCCCCGCCATACCTGGATGACAGGTGAGTCGTAGCTCTGTGACTCCCAGATGAACGCCACGTAGTTCTGCAGCTGGAAGCGGGGCAGGTTGTCGTTCACATCCTGGAGGTTGAGGTTTATGGCCATAAAGCCAAAGGAAGCTGCAGTCTCTGCCTGGATCACCAGGCGCAGCCGGGGGTTGGCCTCGAAGTCCAAGCTACTGGAGTCCTGCACTGAGATGGCACCTGGGAGGGGGAATGGTGGGAAGGGGAGAGTGATGTACCAGCACATCCCTCCCTCCCTCCCTCCATCCATCCATCCATCCATCCATCCATCCATCCATCCATCCATCCATCCCTCCATCCATCCATCCATCCATCCCTCCACCTGTTCACCCATTCTCAGCTGGACAGGACAGACACACGGAGCTTTTCCAAGCCCTTCCCACACTGTCAGGTCTCAAGAGCTGCCCTGAGTGATAACACCCACACCTTGCTGGGGACAGGGAGTTCCTGCTGACATCACAGCATGTGAGAGTCCTCCCATCTGGAGACTCCCTGAAGTCAAAAGAGAGCAGCAGAAAGAGCTGCTCCTACCATGACATAAGCTCATCCAGCTCCATGCCAGAGACACCTCACTGCAGCTGAGTCCAGTCAGAGCCCTACAAGGTGCTCTAAGCACAGACACCCACAGCCACCAACCTGAGCCATGGGCAGCTAGGCTGCTGGAGCAACAAGGTGCTGCTGTCCCACCCAACAAGGAGGAGGGCAGCCAGCAGGATGTACTGAACTAATTGACAACATTCCTCTGGGCACGCAGGGACACCTTCCATTGCTCCAAGCCCTGTCCAACATGGCCTTGGACACTTCCAGGGATGGGGCAGCCACAGCTTCTCTGGGCAACCTGTGCCAGAGCCTCACCACCCTCACAGGAAAGAATGTCTTCCCAGAATCCCATCTAACCCTGCTCTCTGATATTTTGGGAAAAGGTCTAATTATGGGGGACCACAACTGCACCAGGAGCAGTGCTAACAGCCGCTGGTTAGTGACAGTGTCCACATTCCAGTACTGACATCTCTCAACTGACTGGTACAGAGTGTGGATGGTGTTCCTGTGCCCTCCAGAATCCAGGCACCTGAGCAGGCCTGAGCAGAGCTCCCCAAGTGTTCCTGAAGCTGTACCTGAGCTGGGCTGGATCAGGAAGGCGTTCCTCTCATTGCCACTGATGATGCTGTAGGTGATGTGCCCCGAGGAGCCCCCCGTGTGCACGGCCTGGACACTCGCCACCTCAGTGCCTGGGAGAAAGAAAGGGTATGAAGGGACAGCGGAGCCTTGGGGCACGTGGCAAAGGGTCAGGGCAGCATGTGCTGTACCACAGGAGCACTGCTCTGCCTGAAGATCTAAGGTTAATGTTGGGCTGGGAGCCTGGTGTCATGCTGCCTATCCATGGCTCCTCAGTCGCCTCACTGTGACCCTGGAGACCTTCAGGAGCACTTGGACACCTGTGGCTGCCTGCAGTGACCTGAACACACTGAGGCCAGCCCACAGGGACACCAGCCTGGACACCAGGCAGACCCTGCAGTTCCTTGAGTCTGCCCAAAGCACAACAGGACTTCCCCAGACCCCACCACGCTCTCTGCTCTGAACTCCCCACAGCGCTGCTCCCACCTCCCCTCGTGCCCTATCCCCTTCCACCACGGCACTTTCTGGGCACTGCCAGTGGGTACCTGGGGCGGCGTTTTCAGCCAGGGCCACGTCGCTGGTGCTGCGGGGAAAGCGCAGCCCGCGGTAGGGCTCCTCCTGCACGTGGATCACCACCACGCCCGTGGAGGAGAGCGCCGGCTGCCCCAGGTCCATGGCCAGCACGAAGAGCGTCCGCTGGCGCTGGCTGAGGGAGCCCAGGGGCTGCAGCAGCTGGATGTCCCCCGTGTAGGAGTCGATGGCGAAGGCGGAGCTGGGGGTGGCGAAGCGGTACAGGACGGAGGCGTTGGCCCCCGCGTCCCTGTCCTCGGCCCTCATGGTGGCCACCACCTGCTTGAGCGGCGTGTGGCGGGGCAGGCTGACGGTCAGCGGGCTGTGCGGGAAGGCCGGCACGTGGTCGTTGACGTCCCGCACCACGACGGTGACGCGCACGGCCGCGCTCCTGGGCTCCCATGGCGCCGAGTCCACCGCCCTGGCCAGGAAGCTGTAGCTGGGCTGGCGCTCCCGGTCCAGCGCCTGGGCGCTCCGGATGCGCCCGCTCTGCGGCTCCACCTGGAACATGCCCAGCGACTCATTGCCCAGGTAGTAGGAGATCTGCCCATTGGTGCCCTCATCTGGGTCTTCGGCCGCCAGCTGCAGCACCAGGGCACCGACTGGCAAGTCCTCCGGCACCTCCACCGTGTAGCTGGCCTGAGCAAAACTGGGCGCATTGTCATTGAGGTCCAGCACCCGCACGGTCACTGACATGGTGGCGCTGCGTGGAGGGGAGCCGTGGTCCTGTGCCACTACCGTGAGGCTGTAGGAAGCAGTTTGCTCTCGGTCGAGGGCGTGTGCAGTGGAGAGGACACCGGAGACGGGGTCTAGGCTGAAATCCTGCCCAGGGTCTCCGCCTAAAAGAGAAGAGGGGGAGTAACCACACAGCCTGTAAATGCCTGTCACTGGAATGAGAAAGGGCCTGGCTAGAGCATGAAGCCCACCACCATGGGGTCTGGCAGGGTGGGTGGAGTGAGCCCCAGTAGGAGCAAACCTCGTTGGGCCAGCTCCGTATGAAGAACTCACTCTAACCACTCACAGGCCAGTGCTGCTGCCACGGGGAGTCGCCAGACAGCCTGAGACAGGATACAGCAAAAATCTGACTTTGCAACCTGTGAATTAACAGGTCAGTGCAGCCAGGAGAGGTGTGGGACTGGTCTGAGCCTCGGGAACTAGACATGAGCCTGGGGAATGAGCAGTGCAGCCTGTCCAGATCTTAGGGTGCTCTTTACTGGGGGCAGAGAGCTGAGAGATGGCAGCAATGCCATGCAGTTTGGAGCAGGAGAGAACTGACGTGGAATGGGACTGCTGCAGTTGATGTCCCCAGACCCAGGGAAGCCCAGGGAGAAGTCCTTGCCCAGTCCCACACTCCAGTGCACCTCACCTGCCACCCGGTACTCCAAGCGTCCGTTCTCCCCACCGTCAGGATCAGTGGCCCGCAGGGTGTAGAGTGCCACACGACTCTGGTTCTCAGGAACCTCCACGGAGCAGGACTCACTCTCCCAGTGGGGGGCATGGTCATTCTCATCCCCCACTATGATCCACACCGTGGCCTTGGAGAGGCTGGGCGGCAGGCCGGCGTCCCGCGCGTAGACTGCGGGACACAGTGAGAGCACCACAGGCTGCCTTCACTGGGAGCTACGGCCACAGTGGTTGTCTGCCAACGCCCAGGCACCCACAGGGGCAGCCAGGCATGAGAGCATCAGCATTCCTGCAGCCCCAAACCACCCCACATCCCTGCTGTGCCCCACAGCCCCTCCTCTGTCCCCATGGCCTGCCCCCTCCGCAACACTGCCCACCTCAGCAGCAGGAAGCCCCCGTCTACCCCCAGTGACCTCCCCTTGCTGCCTCCCCTTGCCCACCTGTCAGCACATGCTGCTCCTGCTCCTCCCGGTCCAGGGGACGCGTGGTGACAATGAGCCCCGTCTGTGGGTGGATGGAGAACGGCCCCCCAGAGAGACCCCCATAAGACACCTGCCCGTTGGCACCTGCAGGGACAAAGGTGGTCTGAAGGCAGCCTAGAGCAGCCCTAGAGCCTCATTTGGCTCCCGGTCCTGCACCTCCCTGCTCCCAGCTCTCACGCTGGGCTCACGGGCCGGCTGAGAGGGTGGGCTCGCTCCCTGGGGGGCAGAGGTGTGTATGGGGGCCCCAGCCTAACCCAGCTGGTGGGAGGCCAGATGGGCCAAGGAGAACCCACAGAACAAAGGCCACAGGCCAGGGGACCAGAGGGAACCACAGTCCTTGTTCCATTCCCACCCTCTCCCAGGATTCAGCCCATCTCCCACCTCCAGGCAAAGTGCTGATCCTTCCCTCTGGTCAGCCAGGCTCTCCAGGCTGGCAGAAGGGAGCAGGGTGTGCCCAGGCCTGGGGCTGCATCTCCAGACGGGCCCTGACTGAACTGGGCAGCTCACCCTCGCCTGCATCCTCACCCAGATCCCGGTCTGTGGCCAGCACCTGCAGCACTGAGCTGCCGGCCGGCAGGTTCTCCATGATGTGTGCTTCATACTCGGGTTTCTCAAAGGCAGGAGCCTCATCGTTGACGTCCAGCACCAGCACGGACAGCAGCTGTGTGGCGGAGAGGCGTGGGAAGCCGTGGTCCGTGGCCACCACCGTCAGGTTGTGCTGCGCCACCTCCTCCCGGTTCAGGGCCCGCACGATGGACAGCGCACCTGAGGACACAGCAGAGGGGCAAGCTGGCACCAGTGCCACTGGGGCTGATGTCTTGGGACTGCTGTGTGGCTGCAGATACTGGGCTGTGCCAGGACAGACGGGTGTCAGGAGACAGCAGCACTGCGCCAAACAGATGCCGTGCTTGAGACTCCCTGCACCCCCAGTCTCGCTCCAGGCTCCCCCCGCCTCCCAGGCACCGTGCAACATCCTCGCATACTCCTGCGCCCTCCTCAGCCCCCGTGTTCCCAGTATCCCTGCCGCCAGCCCGGCACCCTCCCAGCCCTCACCAGTGCTGGGGTTGAGGTGGAAGCGGCCATCGCCGTTGCCTTCTCGCAGGGAGTAGCTCACGCGTCCATTCTCCCCCAGGTCTCTGTCCTGGGCCACCACGTGCAGTGCCACGAAGCCGGTGGGCTGGTCCTCCATGACGCTGACGGTGGCCGGGGACAGGAAGACGGGCACGTTGTCGTTCTCGTCGGTGACGAAGACGCGGGCGGTGACGGCAGCCGAGCGGCGCTGGCTGACGTTGCGGGCCTGGTCCGTGGCCTCCACCACCAGCAGGAAGGAGGCAGCAGCCTCGCGGTCGAGGCGCTGGCGCAGGCTCAGCTGCCCCGAGCGGCCGTCGAGCTGGAAGGGGGCCCCGGGCGGCTCCAGGTGCAGCAGAGCATAGCGCACCTGGCTGTTGGGGCCCACGCCATCCCCATCCAGCGCCTGGAAGGTGAAGATGGAGGAGCCAGCCTGGGCATTCTCAGGCACCACAATGGTAATGGGGTCTTCGGGGAAGGTGGGCGCCTGGTCATTGCAGTCCTGCACGTGGATCTGGACCAGCACCAGCCTGCTGGAGGGATAGCCGTGCTGCGTGTCCTCAGCGCTCACCTGGAGCACGTGCCGTGCCCCGGCTTCATAGTCCAGCTCACGGGCAGCATAAATCTCCCCTGTCATACTATCCACCGCAAAGGTGCCATCCCCACCACCTCCTACCACCGTGTAGGTCAGTTGTCCTCGGGCAGGGGCATCCAGGGGAGCCACTGAGCCGATCACAGACCCCGGCTTGACCCCCTCGAGAGGATGCAGGGTCAACACGGTGGCATCAGGCCGCGGCAGCACCCGGGAGGACGGCAACACCTGGGAGGAGAGGAAGGAGTGAGGGGCACGCACAGGGCGCTGTGTGCCAGGGCACACACTGGAACACAGGAGGGTCCCTCTTGTCCTCAGAATACACTTTTCCTGTGAGGGTGCCTGAGCCCTGGCACAACTCGCCCACAGGTGGTGAAGTCTCCAGCCTTGGAGACAGCCAAAAGTCACCCAGACAACCCCCATTTGAGCAGGGGGCTGGAGAAGGTGACCTTCACAGGTGCCTTCCCTCAGCCACTCCTCGGCTCTGTGATTGGGTCCAACACTGCAAAGCCAACAGACGCAGCAGAAACAATTCCACAAACACAAGCAAGAGTGAGCAGCAAGAGAGGTCACGCTCATCCTGATGGGAGGCACAGAAAGAGAACCCAGTATGACCCCAAGATAAATAAATACTATCCCTAGTCTTATTAAACACATTGGAGTTAATCCGGGGATGAGGTGCACTCGCAGACGGGAGACAGGATGCTGTAAAGGCCACCACAGTATGATCTGAAGGGAAAACCCACTGAAGGAGCACATTCCTGTCAAGGAGCTGAGGAAAATGGGAGTAACAACAAACCTGTCAGCCCAGAGGAGATCAAACCCAGTGACTGTCAAGCAATTATCTACTACAGGGATGCAAACCAGTGTGACGGGGATGGCCAGCCTGGCCTCCAGTGCACTGGAGGCTGCAGAACTGCTCTGATGACAAGAATAGTTACAGACATAGTGTAAAAAGGAAATGGTATAAAACATGTTATTGGTGGCTGAAGGCAGATGTGGCAGACTAACACCAGGCTCCACTCCTCAAGGGAACGTGCTGTGTCACACCCACCTGGGCTAGAACTCAGCTCTGGAGCTCCCACACTGGCAGGGAAAAGGCACCGAGTGGGGACAGCTGTGTGACAGACAGGCAGGACTGAGAGACCAGCTGGCTCAAGGGACCAGTGGGCAGGGCTGGTGGAGATGGCACAGCAGGGACAGTCAAATGTCCTTGGAAACTGCAAGGACGTGGATGAGAAGATGTGAAACAGTGTTTGGTGATAGTGCCTTGATGGGGGGAACCAGAGCCTCTGCTGTAAAGGGAAGCTCATTACTAACAGCAAAGAAGGGATGTAGCTGTCTGGGCAGTACCAGGCAGGGAGTACGAAGGTGACACAGACATGAGGGACATCCTGCAGGTCAGAATAAACACCCTGCAGGTCAGAACATTGGTTTTAGTAGACACTGGGAAGAGTGGAAGTCTCTGTGCAGGGAACCTCTGACATCTTTCTTGCACCAGGGTATCTAGGACAGGGTCGGCTGTCCAAGGCCTGGAGAAGGCAGAAATGCAATGGACAGTTCTTTGGAAATGAGAACAGGCACAGAGGCATCCCTTCCCATCCCAGATTCCCCATGTGGATTTTAGGGCTGGATCAACAGCTGCAGGAGCAGAGGGTGCCCAGGGATGAAGGTGGCAGAGGATGAGGAGGTGGGAGAAAGGCTGGATGGTGTCTTCCAAGAGGCCAGTGAGGGTAGATGGTAGAGGGCCAGGAGCAGCTGGAGGAGCTGGGGTACCTGGACACGAAGGATGGCTGCCGTGCTGCGGGGCGCCGCGCCGCGGTCGCTGGCGGTCACGGTGAAGATGTACTCGGCACGCTCGGCCCGGCGCAGCACCGCGGCTGTCCGCAGCTCCCCGCTGGCCACGTGCAGACTGAAACGCTCTGCCCAGGCTCCTGCAGAGACACGGAAACACAGCTGGGAGAACGTGGCCGAGGGAGGACAGGGAGGGTGTGGAAGAGGGGGAGCGTGGTGTGGGGCTCCCGGGCAGTCTGCCCCGGGGAGGGCTGCAAGGCAGAGCAGCACGGGTGTGCCGGCTCTGGAGCTCGTACCTATCAGCGAGTAGATGATGGTCCCATTCTCCCCCTCGTCAGGATCCTTGGCCTGCAGGGAGGCAACCAGGAGTCCCGATGGCTTCTCTTCCAGCACCTGCAGTATGGCCCAGGGAGCGAATGAGTGGCAGCTCTCAGGCCGAGGGAACCCTCCATCTCTCCCTCAGGGGAGGGAACCTCTCAGATCACCCCACAGCCCCATAAGAGATCTGCACCATCTCACACCAGTCCTGCACCTTGCCCACAGCCCAGACCCCTGCAGAACCCACAAGCTGTGCCTGAGGCTGTGAACGTGGAGGAGCCCACAGCAGTTGGCCAGGGGAGGTTGTGCCTCACCAGCCCTCCTCCCCTTCTGTCCCATCTAACAACACACTCGGCAGGGTGGGGGCACACTGGGGAGGGGATTGCTTCACCTGTGTTACACCCACAGCCTCTGCAGGTGAGTGCAGGGCTCCACTATGGTCCTGGTTCTCCCGGCCCCAAGAGACCTCTTCAGCTGCAAATGCCAATGTGTGAGCCCTGACAGCCCAGTGCCAGCCTCCCTGGCCACAGCCAGGCATCTTCTCAGTTCCCACAGTTAGCCAGGGAGGTTTCCCATCTCTGGAAGTGCAGCTGGCAGGTCTTCTGGGGCTCAGGTTTCTCAGCTTGGGGCTTTTCCCTTTTCTCCTTTGTTCCTGGGCAGCATTATCTGTCTGTAGGTACTTTAGACCCCCATTTTCTGCCAGTGCAGCACAAGACCACTGAGACATCAATTACATGTGCATAGGTAATCTCATGTCCTGAGGGGAGCCAGCTCCTTTGCCACAGAGACCACCCAGGACAGCATTGCACACCTACTCTGGATAGCTATGGAACTGGATGCACCCCCATCACTGTCCCTCAGCACCTGTCAGGTTTTGGAATCATCCTCAGCACACATCCCCTTCCTGCTGCAGATCTGCCCCCTCCGGCACATACTCTTCAGTGGAGCAGGATTCCCACCTGGCACAGGCTCTGCTGTTCCCTCCACCCCAGCAGACACCAAGTTCCCACCTCCAGGGGACAGACCTCACATCCCCATCCCACCAGCACAGCCTGTGGCAGAGAGCACCCTCCCAGACCCAGCTGTGTAGTGACGTGTGCCACTTCATGCATTTAGGAAAGGGACAAGTGGAATCCAAGCAGGACTCTGGAGAAGAGGATGCAGGTTTCTGGGGGGAGCTGAGGGCCAGAGCTGCTGTCCAAGCTGCTGGCACTCTGCTAAAGCCCTGGGAGAGGAGACCAGAGGAGCTGGCGTGGTTCGGCCAGGCTAAGGCAGTGCTGGGATTGTGCTCTGTAAACACTGGGAGAGGGAGGGAAATTCCAGGGAGAGAGGACAGCTTTTTAAGCAAAAACACAATATTGGCACAAGAACAAATGAGTATAAAACGGTCAGAAATTAGTTTAGGCTGGAAATGAAGAGATGTTTTCTAGTACCAGATCAAGGAATCTGGAACAGCCTTTTACAGCAGTGATGGAGGCACAGACCTAAATATAGCCTGGCCCTTGATGAAAGGAGGGTCTGCACGGACACCTCTACATGGGGCCACGCTTCAGAGGCCCCTTCCAACCTCTCCCCACCAAAGGCCAGGGCAGCATCTGCCCCCACTGCCCTCAGCCCAGGCTTGAGTGGCTCCTGCTCCGCAGGCAGGGACACTCTCCCCTTCCATGAGGAATCAGAGCCCTTTGAGAAAAGCAGACATGTCAGAGGAGTTACATGAGCAACACGCACACAGCCCCCTGTGCAAACGCCGGTCCAGTCACACAAACAGCAACAAACAGCAATAGCAGTGGCCTTGCCCGTGTAAACTGGTGAGACAGCAGCCACGTGGACATATCTGTGTCTGCCCACCCTCCCCGAAGGTTGCTGCAAGCACCAGCCTGGTCCCAAGCTTACAGAGCCATTCTGGCCACAAGCACAGCTCTGGCAGGGGCTGGCAGTGGATATACAGAAATGTGAGAAACATGGTACATACGGAACAATCCTCCTGTGAACCTCCCCGGCTCCCAGCCCTCTGTGGCTCAGACACTTCCTGAGCCACAGATCATATTTGTGTTCATCAGCCTTTGATGGACTTTTTTCTTTCCATGAATTCATCTAGTTTTGAACCCATGTAACTCTGGGCAATGATTTCACAATTTAATTACATTCTGCATGAAGAACTGCTGCCTGTGTTTATTTTAAACCTGCTGCCTGGTCAGTTCTTATGGAGCTGCCCAGTCTTGTGTTACACAAAAAGCAACTTCTCATTTCCCCACGACTCTGTGCACACCTTTTGATATTCACCTTTTGATATTCACCTTTGTGATATTCCTGCAGCTTTGTCCATGCCAAAGAATGTTTTATTTCTCCTTGGAACCATGATCTGCCAGAGATCCTGTTAACATCCTTTTCTGAACAGTTTCTAGCACTTCTGCTCACTTAGGGAATGGAACCAGGCAGAGAGTGTGGGCAGAATCTGAGCTGTGGGTTATGATACTTTCTTTCATTCTCTGTTTCTTTTCTAATTAAACTCAGCATTTTATTAGTTTTTTTGCCGGTGCTGAGCCTGGTGTGGCACAGTCACAAAGCTCCGGGCTTCTCCCCAAACTGAAGCAGCCAGTTCAGAGCCCATCACTACCTGCCATCCGTGTTGCTCTCCAGCAACCTGCTTAGCAGCAGTGATTTCATGTCGCATCATCTTCCCTGACAACAGTGAAACAGGCTCCTTCTACAGTTCTTCACAGGGAACCCTCACCTCGAGTGCTGTAAACAGACCAGTGACATCAACCCTCACATCTTTGAGGGGATACAGCAAAACAGCAGCACCAGGGGCAGTCCCTCTGTGAAAACAGGCACCCTCTTCTTTCCCTTTGCTCTCTCTCCCCTCTCCTGGCAATCATTCCCTGGGAGGATGCACTACTGCAGACCCTTTGTAAACAGCCCATGTCCTGCCAGGGTATCACCAACGTGTTTCACCTCAGCACCCCACAGCTGATGCTGGAAGGTGCTGGCACAGAACCCTCCTCTGCTTTGCCTGATGAACACTGACATGAATGCTGCACTGAGCATGTCTGCAAGAAACCATGGAGCTTTGTGTTGTCATCCAGTTTTCACTTCTTCCTCCAAGTCTGCCTCCTACATCCAAAACATGGCTAACAGCAGGTTGCTATGGGGCTTCACCCTTCTGTATCTCTGTCTCCAGTACCTGCAAACCAAAGTGCCCAAACCAAAGTGCCCAAACAGGTGTTTGCTCAGAGCTGCTGCAGCATTACCTGCCCTCAGACCTCGGAACCCATCCCAGCCTTGCCCTGTTCCCTGAAGGACACATCTGCTTTCATGGTCCCTTTGTAAGAGCAGAGCCCAGCCACGCTCTAGCACGGCCCTTGCAGCACGTGGTGTCCCCAAACACTGGGATCAGCTGCAGATCCTGCCGTGCCGTGTGTCACAGGTGTCCCCTCACAGGAGCAGGGCTCACAACAGATGCCAGGTGTGAGCAATGCCATACTGCAGAGCCCATCCAGTGCTCCCTCAGCCATGGCATGGCTGGCTGGCCCCTGGCCTGCTCTGGTCCCAGAGCCTTGCTCAGAGAGAGGGAAAGACTAACTGTGCCCCCTTTGCCTCCTCTAGGCTCTGGGAGCTGTGCTCACCCAGGCCAAGCCCTGCCAGCAGCTTTGACAGCAGAACAGGGCACACAAGGAGATGGCTGGGCAAGGGATGACTGCACCCTAGAATGGGAAAGGAGGCAGCAATGAGCAGGGAAGGCCTGGCTGGAGCTGCAGAGTGTCTCTTGATTTTGTGTCACCCAGGTGGCTGCCAACACAGTCCTGTCTGCTCTGACCTGTCTGGGGTGTGTGGCTCAGGTAGGACGTGTGACAGAGGGCAGCTGTCATCATCGTGGTGTTTCTGAACCAACTCAGAGCAAGGGCCTTTGAGCACACAGCCTGATGTGCAGCAATGGATGTGCAGAGTGGGCATGGCTGTCCAGCTGCAGGCTGTCCCTGCTCTGTGCTGAGCAGACCAGGCCAGGGCCCTGGCTGCCCATCCTGTTCTGCTGCTGCCAGTGCCCCTCAGCTGGCTCCCACGAGCCCTCACCACTCATGACACTCTCAGGGAGAGCAGACACACCAGAGCAGAGGCAGTGGGGTGTGGGCAGGTCCCCACCCCGTGAAGCTGGGTCTGCAGCACCTGCAGTGCCTGGTGACAGCTGCCACCAGAGTGCAGAGGGAAAGCTTGGCTGGCAGACACAGTGGATTCACAGAAAGCTCTCGTGCATGCCAAGCCCAGCTGGACAGTGCTTTCTTGACCTTCCAGAAAGACAAGTGGCTGTACCCAAAATCCCCAGACCTAGAGGGTGACAGCCTCCTGTATCTCCCTGCTCACCACTGTTTACCATGGCTCTTCCCTGAACCTCTGTCAGATTCAGGGCTCCTTTTGCTGTCCCTCCCTACAGGCATGTGTGAGCCAAGAGCTTCTGCCTGCTGGCCAGTCCTGATTGTGCCAGAGCCCTCCAGAGGCCCTGCCTGCCCTGTGCACCAGGATATGTGCACTGCCCAAGGACATGTCCCTCTTGCCACATCTCAGATTTACCAAACTGCATGGATCCAACTCGTGCCGGCTCATCTCCCACCCTGAAATTCCCCTGGGTCCCCCTACCTACCCCCTTCTCCCCAGCAATCCCACCTGCCCCCACATCCAGAGGCCACCAGCCCCTGCCTCATTGGTGCTCCAGGCCACCCCCCTACCTGCACAGTTAGCTCCTGACCACTGCCCACGTGGAGGAAAGCAGGAGCGTTGTCATTCTCATCCAGCACGGTGACATAGATGGTTCCGGTGGCACTGCGGGGTGGTGCTCCCCCATCCTGCACAATCACCAGGAGCTGGAAGCTGGACTGCTGCTCCCGATCCAAGCTGTGCTTGGTGCTGACCTCTCCTGTGAGGGAGAATCCCAGAAGGATTTGGCTTGGAAGGGACCTTCAAGCCCATCCTGTTCCACCCTGCTGCCACAAGCAGGGACCCCTTCCACTATCCCAGGTTGCTCCAAGCCCTATCCAACGTGGCCTTGAATACTTCTAGGAATGAGGCAGGGACAAGAAGTGAGAACACTGGTAAGTGGGGACACAGCTCAGCCCACAAGCTGCATTAGAGCAGAGCCTGTGCTCAGCTGTGTTACTCAGGTGTGTTGCTGGAGCCCAGCACTGCGGGGGCAGTAAGGTGAATATTCTGCGGCTGCATTGGCCTGGCTGCCATCACCGCTGCCCTCACCTGGGCTTTCTCACCAGCGGGCCCCACCTGGGAAGGCAGGAGTCCCTCACCTGTCTGTGTGTGGATCAGGAAGTGGGGATCGTGCTGCAGCAGGCGGTAGGTGAGCCGGCTGTTCTGCCCAGCATCCCGGTCGCTCGCCATCACCCGTCCCACACTGCTGCCGGGAGCCTGGTTCTCAGACACGGTGAAGAAGTACCGCTCCTCGCTCAGCCGCGGGCTGTTGTCGTTCTCATCGGTGACGCTGACGCGCACGGTGCTGGTGCCGGTTTTCCGCGTGTCCGCCGCCGTCCCGGTGCCCCCCGCCGAGGCCAGCACCGTCAGCACGTACAAGTCCCGCGTCTCGCGGTCCAGGGCGCTCTTGACGTACAGCCAGCCGCTCTCGGGCACAATGCCAAAGCTGGCGGCGTCCCCGTCCGCACGCAGGTGGTAGGTGAGGGCCGCGGGCTCCACGTCGTGCGCCAGGGCCCTCACCTGGAGGAAGCGGGTGGAGACGGGAACACCCTCCTGCACCTCCACACGGTAGGTGAGAGTGTCAAAGATGGGTCCGTTGTCATCCTCGGCTTGCACGTGCACCAGCAGCGTGAAGGTGGAGCTGAGCTGTGGAACACCGCTGTCCCGGGCCACGATGGCCAGGCTGTAGGCCGAGGTGGCCTCGTACTGCAGGGCCGCGAGGAGCCGCACTGCCCCCGAGGCACGCTCCACGACGAAAGTGCCCTCACCCCCCGACAGCAGCTCGAAGGTCACCTGCCCGTTGGCACCGCTGTCACGGTCCTCGGCCTGCACGGTGTAGACTGTAGTCCCAGGCTCCGTGGCCTCCGGCAGCAAGATGGAGTCGGAGGGAGCGGGGAATGCCGGCACGTTGTCGTTGACGTCTGACACGGAGATCTTCACGCGCGTGTTGCTGTAGGCAGGGGGTGACCCGCTCCGGGCCTGGACGTCCAGGATCAGAACCGACTGCGACTCGTGATCCAGAGGCAGGCTGGTGCGGAGCTGCCCCGAAGCCGAGTCGATGGAGAAATAGCCATGAGGGTCCCCCGAGGAGATGGAATAGAAGATGTCATCAGCATGACCTGTGGGTAAGAGGACAGAGACAGAAGGAATGAGTTGCCATCCAGCTCAGTCTCAGCCCCATGGTCAGGAGGCTGCGGCCCAAGGTGTGCAGCAGCACTGTGCCTGTGTGCACAGATGCACAGGTGTGCATACAACACTTGTGTGAGCACAGGTGCTGAGCTGAGTGCACACTCAGATGTGAGTGTGTGGAGCTCTCAGAGCAGGGCCACTCCATGAGGAAGTGGTGGATGCTGGACCTCAAGGATGGCGTGGGGACAGGGAAAGTGGTAACATGCAAAAGGGACAAAAAGGCCCATACCTGGTGGGTTCTGGGCCTGCACAGCCCCCACACTGGCACCCTGTGGCACGTCCTCAGGCACACTGAAGAAGTACTGAGCTTGCTCAAAGACAGGGGGTGAGACTGTGCCCTCCACGATGCTGATGTTTACCCGGGCATTTGGCTGTGCCTGCAGGCCCCCCCCATCCTGAGCAGAGATCACCAGCTGCACCAGGGTGTTGGCTTTGCCACTCAGAGACCATGACAGAGAGATGACACCTGAGGAAGAAAGTCATTGATGTGGCATTGTGCTGCACCCCTGTCACCTGGCACCAGGGGACAGGTCAAACCATAAGCTGGAAAAGACAGACAGGGGCAGGAAACAATGAGCATCACAGTGGGAGCCCACCACAGAGGAGCTGGAGTGAATGAGTGGAGCTCTCCCAGGAATGCCTCTCCAAACCCTCCACACTTAATCTGACACCCAGCTCTGAGTTAAGCAGTGGTACAGGCTGTGGGACATGATCCAGAAGGCAGGTCTTGGGAGAGGGAAAGGAAGGGAGAGGGCTTCCAGTCTGGGGCACAGGGTGAGTGTCACAACACAGCAAGTGAGCTCTGAGCTGGCAGGGAGGCTCTGGGAGGGGATGTAGAAGTGAAGGACCATAATTGATAGGCCCTACAAAGGAGGTGGCCCTGCATTAGGAGGGCTGGTAGGGCTTGTCTTATTCCAGTCATCTGCTGGGAACTTGAGGATCAGTGTGCAGATCCCCCAGTGCACCTTTCTGTCCTGCTGAGAGCCCCTGCCACCACACACCCATGCACCCACTTCCCCAGCAGAAGCTGCTCTGGCTTCGAGCAGATGCAGCCAATGAGAACGGTGGGGTCAAGAGTGACAGAGTTATAGAGGAGAGTTCACTGAGCTGGGGAAGAGGGGACTGGCAGGGACAAGAAAGGAAGCAGGATACAGCCTGATAGGGCAAAGCATCAGCACACAAGAGGAAGGGCACAGTGAGTCAGGGATGGGGAATGGGGAGAAGAAGAAAGACAGGACAAATGAAGAACAGAACAGGGAGCAGAAACAAAAAGTCAGGGACTGACTCTGGGAAGGAGTTACCAGAGGCTAAGGAAGTTTAGCAGGGAAAGATGTGGCGGGGAGAGGAACAGACGTACTCTGGAGACAGACTGCACTGCTGAGGTGACCAAGCAGTGACACTCAGGCTGGTTTGGACACCTCCCACATCACAGTGCTCCAACTGCTGCCTGCTGCGGACGCCTGCCCGTTCTCACCTGTGTCCTTGTTGAGGGAGAAGAGCGGGGGCGAGTTTCCCAGGACGATGCGGTACGTCACCCTCCCGTTCAGCCCCTCGTCCTTGTCGTGGGCGGTGACGCGCAGCACGGCTGTCCCGGGCATGCTCTGCGTGCTGATGCTGGCCGCGTACTCCAGCGGGTAAAACACGGGCCGGTTGTCATTCGTGTCCTCCAGGAACACCTTCACATACACCATGGAGTTCAGGCCGCCCTGAGGAGGCAGCAGGTCAGAGGCAGCGCAAGGACAGCAGCGTGTCCTGCAGTGCTGGGTCAGCAGCACTGCGTAGGCAGCCCCGCCAGCACTCACCCCATCCACTGCAGTGATGGTGAAGTCGTAGGCAGACGTGCCCTCGTCACGGTCCAGGGGCTGCACCGTGCACAGCTGCCCCGAGTGCTTGTCAATGCTGAACTGTGTGGGGACAACGCTGCCGATGCCGGAGCCAATGGAGTAGGAAAGGGAGCCGAATGCACCGCTGTCTGCGTCTGTGGCTGTCACCTGTGTGAGGGAAGGCACCACCTGAGCAGAACAGACCACCAGCACCACCACCACACCCCAGTGCCACCTTCTGCTCCGTGGCCACAGCCACCACACCATCCTGGCCATCACGGTGCAGTGTGACAGCAACTGTGGCTCTTGTCCCACTCAGTGACCAGCCACTGCTCCTTCTGCAGGACATGCAGCTCTGCAGCAGCAGCAGCCCCTGCACCTCTGTTCCTTCTTTTCTGCAAAGACACTCAGGGTGGGACAGGAAGAAAGTCAACCCCGTGTCGCTATGGCCCTGGCTCTGTCCTGCTCTCAGAGCTCTGTGTCTAGCAGCCCCAGACACTGGGCATAAGGATGGAGGGTGGCACTGCCCACCTGGACTGACAGTCCAGTCTCACATTGCCTGTAGCACAAGAACTGCACCCCCTATGACAGACATAGCAGGAGGATGAATGCTGCTCCCTGCTTGCCCTCCCCAGTTCCTCCTTGGGCTCCTACAGAGCTCAGGTCAGCAGAAACCAACTCCTGAATCCACATCCCTGCCCACAGCTCCTCGACCAGCTGGGAGCTCCGTGGAGAACAAAGCTGGGGGACAGAGCCGGGGAAGGCAGCTGGGCCAGGCCCGGGTGAAGTGGAGTTCAGGCCTCGTCAGCCACAGCTCCTCCCCGCAGCAGCCATGGGGCCTCGGCTCCCGCACGAGCAGCGCAGGAACGCCGCACGCGCGCCAAGGAGAGGGCCTGGCTGGGGGCTGCAAGCCCCGTCACCAGGGAGAGCAACACGGGTGAGGGGACACAGGGCAGCCGGGCCCGGAGGGAACAGCCAGCTGGGCAGGGCTGGGACCACCCTGTCCTGACCAGGACGGGGAAGCAGCACCTGTGAGACCCCCACCAGCCCTGCTGCCTGTGGTCTGAGGGGCTGCCTGCAGGGAGAAACTGAGACTACATCTCCGGTGAGCACTAAGCTCCTGTGCAGAGGATCTGCTCCCAACCCTGCAGCAGCTGCCAGAAGAAGCGCCATGGAATAGGATCCCCACTCCAGCTGCAGAGCACTTGGAAACACAGGTGCTGTGACAGAACTGGGTCAGGAAGCACCTTGGGAAACTGAACCCAGCTAGAGCTTACCGCCCCACGCCCTGCTGCCCCAGCCCATCTTCCTGGGGAGCTGCTCAGCAGAGAGTACAAATCTGACCCCACTGACATCACTGGAGCTCGTATGCAGGTTACCAGCACCAGTACACTGGCCCCATGCTGGCTGTCATTACTGGGGTACAGCTTGGACCCACACCCCACAGTGCCTCTGCCATGCCTGGGACACAGCCCTGTACACACACCCCACAGTGCCTCTGCCATGCCTGGGACACAGCCCTGTACCCACACCCCCTGTGCCTCTGCCATGCCTGGGACACAGCCCTGTACCCACACCCCCCTGTGCCTCTGCCATGCCTGGGACACAGCCCTGTACCCACACCCCCTGTGCCTCTGCCATGCCTGGGACACAGCCCTGTACCCACAGCCCCCTGTGCCTCTGCCATGCCTTGGGTCAGCTGCCAGCCTTCTCCACCCCTGCAGATGGAAATGCATAAGAAACTGACCACTTGCCACGGTGACTGGAATAGGTACTATATGGTAAACCAAGACTTTTCCTTCCTTCAAAATGAACTCCTTCTCACTCTGGAGGTTATCCAAAATGCACGTCAGCTGCTTTAATCACTGAACAGCAACACACTCTGCTGCAGAGTGAGATGGTAGCTTCAGGCTCCTTAGGCCAGGGGCTCTGATGCTTCCAGAAGAGCCTCGCTTCCCCATCATAACCATCTTCTGCTGGGTGCCATGCTTAGGAATACCCAAAGGGGGAATATCCAGCTTCCTGCCACAAGAGCTGGGTCAGGTTTCAGGAACAGGGGAGCAATAGATGAGCTCTCACTATTGTGTAGTGCAGCACCATTTCCCTGGTGGCTTCCTGGTACCCAGAGCCATCTTCCAGCACAATAACTGATGGAGCCAGCAGTCTGGTATCAGAAGCAGCCCTGGCTGTGTAGCCAGGACAAGGTATCCCATGTATCCAGTGCTTCATTGCCCCATCCTGTGGTGGGACCACCTGTGGACCACTGGTCCAACATAAAACTCTGCCCAGTATGAGCCCACACAGGGTCTAAGAGAGGTCACATCACTGGTGCAACCACAACTGGAGCCCTGCACCTGGTTCTTGTCTCTCCTGGATGGGTGATGCTAAACTGCCTAGAGAAAAGCCACAGGAATGGGAAACACCTGCTGGACCAGGTAACGGTGTTGGCTGAGTTTGGGGCCACTGGACCCTTTGGTCTGTGCTCTGCCACTGTGTGCAGAGGGAGAGGGGCTGTGGCTGGGGCACCCCAGCCTCGGCTGCCTGCCTGCAGACCGCTTATATTCCATGTGTGAATCCCATGGGATGGGGCTGGCTGGCTGCCTGTGGGCAATCCCTGCTCAGCAGGGCCTGGCGTGAGACCCAGGGACAGCAGGAGCGCCGCTGCAGCCTCCCAGGGGCTCCTGAGACACATCCCAGGCCACCAGCCACCAGGTACAGCACCCACCTCACTTCAGCTGGCACGAGCTGCTGCTGGCCCAGAGCACGCACAGTCTGGGACTGGGACACATTTTGAGCTGTGAGGGCAATTAGCCACCAAAAGGGCTCATTAAGGCCTGTGGTGAGTTCACCACTTCTGGAAATTTTTAAACCAAGCATGGACATTTTTCCAGGAACTTTGCTAGAATCTAATGCAGGGCAGCCCCAGGCTCTGTATTTAGCATACGCCCCAAGTCTTGGATCCACAGCTGGTTTTACTGCAGCTCATTCATGAGACTCCTGATGTTTGCCTGAAAAGTGGAGGGAAAGGGGGTCGAGCTGCCTGTGGAACTGCCCAGGAAACTCTACCGGGGCTGTGCCAGTCCTGCTGCACGAACATGTGGGAGCAGGAGCCAGGGCTCTGAGCCCGAATTGCAGCCTCACTGCCCTCTCACCCCTGACTTCTGAATGGAGCCTGCACAGCCACTAAAGGCTTTAAGCACAAGGACATCAATGCTCTGCCAGGAGATTCCTGACCTGAAGCTGCCACGGAGGCAGCAGTACCTGAGGTAGCCAGGATCACAGACCCCTGGTCTCACAAAGAGTCCAGTGTCCCTGCCATGCAGGGGTGGCACACAGCTGGATCTGCTGTTCCCTAGGAGGGAGTACTAACTGGGGTTGTGGCAGTTGGCCATAGCTGTGACTGCAGTGGCCACAAAGCAGCAGATTCAGGATCCTAAAGGGAGTGAGGAAGAAGAGAAGCAGAGTACAGACCCTGGACTGCAAGACAGACTTCAGCTTTTACAGGGAACTGGTGGATGGAAGCGATCTCATGGGAGGCAGCACTGAAGGCCAAGGCAGCTGAGGAAAGCTGGCAAGCCTTCAGGACAGCACACTCCAGAACAGCCCATCCCAGTGCTCAGGAAAGCACAGAGACGTCAGCAGATGGCCTGGGCTAAGCAGGGGCCTCAGGGCTGAGCTGCCATGCAAAAGGTGGTGTATGCTCAGAGAACTGGGATTGTTCAGCCTGGACAGGAGAAGGCACTGGAGTGACCTCATTGTGGCCTTGCAGTACCTGAAAGGAGACAATGAGGAAGATGGAGAGAGGCTATTTGAAAGGGCCTGGAAAGACAGGACAGGGGACTACAGCTTCACACTGACAGAGAATAGGTTTAGATTGGATATGGGGAAGAAATTCTTCCCTGTGAGAGTGGTCAGGCCCTGGGAGAGGGTCCCAGAGAAGCTGTGGCTGCCCATCCCTAGAAGTGTCCAAGGCCATGCTGGATAACCTGGTTCCAGGGCTTGGAACAACCTGGTCTAGTGGAAGGTGTCCCTGCTCATGGCAGGGGGATGGAACGAGATAATATTTAAGGTCCCTTCCAACCCAAACCATTCCACAATTCTTTGAGACCAGCATGGAGGCATGATACCCAGTAGGAATCTGTAAACATTGCCAGGCACGTCAGGAGTGTGTCAGCAAAGTCAAAGTTCAAGCCTGAGCGTGCCAAGAAGAGCCTCTGCCCCTGTGCTGGTAGTGAGGGCCTGAAGAGGGGCCCTGAGCGTGGTCAGTGATTCAGCAGCAGCTGCAGGCCCAGGTGAGACTGGAACACTCAGTGCCTCCTCCAGCAGCCTCCCAGGCCTCCACGCTGTCCAAAAGGGTTCAGAGAGCTCCCAGGGAGGGGTGAAGATAGAGCCAGTGTTTCTTTAAAAAGATTGATCCACGTGAATCCATGGCACTCAGCAGGCTGCATCAATGGATGCTGACAGAAATGCATTTGTAGGGCTGCTCTTCACATGTGGTGCAGACCAGGGGAGACGCCTGACAACTGGAGGAATGCAAGTATCACATCCCACCTTCAACAAAGGCCAGAAGGATCATCTGAGGGTCTGTGTTCTTGTCAGACACACTTTGGGCCCTGGGAGAATCACAGAATGTGTCTCCTTGCAGCATGTTTTAGGCCACATGAAAGATCCTGGAAGGGAAGAGCCATCATGGATTGACCATCCTGTTTGCTGTCTGTGGTGGAGTGATGGGATCTGGGGTCAAAGGGCTGACAGCTGTGGGTGACAGCTGCCTTGACTTTAGGAAGGATTTTGACACTTTATCCCGCATATTCAAGGCAGGGTGTTACAGTTTGGAGAGCTGGGCAACAGAGTGGGTGAAAGACAGGTTGGAAGACAGGCTCTGGGAGAGAGATTCATGAGCAGTGCTGGGGGCTGTAATGAGGGAAAGGATGTGGGTGAAAGTGACAGAGGAAAGACATCTTTTCTGTCAGATAATGGATGCAAACAAAAAGGCATATGCCCTTGAGACCAGTGGATATGTTAAGGAACCCAGGGGATGACCCTGATGCTGTGTTTTGGAGATTTCATTGATAGGTGTAGAAGAGGCTGCTACCATGGCAGGGTTTGAGGAACACATCTGGGGCACCTTCTGCTGAATTCACTCACTGATCAGTGTCATTACATGGGGACACAGCTGTTGGCATCCAGTTCCCAGGTGGATTTGAAACTGGCAAGGGATGTCAAAGCCAACAAGAAGGGCTTCCATAAGTACTTTGGTGACAAAAGGAAGGCTGGGTAAAATGTAGGCCTGCAGTTGAAGGAGATTAGGGACCTGGTGACACAGGACATGGAAAGGACTGGGGTACTCAATGCCCTCTCTCCCTTACTCTTCACTAGTACGATGGCTCTGCAGGAATCTCAGGTCTCGGAGACCAGGACAAGGGACATCACTGCCCCTCACAATAATCTTTGCTCAACCACAGTGTTTGGGAGGAGCCTGAGGACTGTAGGAAGGTAAATCCCTCTCCTATCTTCAAGAGTAAGCAGCAGGACCCAGGTAACTAAAAAACAATCAGCGTCACCTTGATCCCCAGAAAACTGATGGAGCAGATAAACCTGGAAACCATTTTTGTGCATGGGAAGGACAAGAAAATCATCAGGAGTGGTGAGCACAGCTTCCCATAAGGACAAATCATGCTTGATCCACATAATAAATTACTGCCCTGGTGGATGACAGAAAAGGAGTGGATATTGTCAACCTGAAATGCACTAAATTCTTTGACACTCTCCTCTGTAAGATCCTCATTCAGCTGATGGGCTCCTGTCCAGAGAGTGGTGATCGGGGGCACAACACTCACCTGGAGGCCAGTACCTAGCAGTGTAACCCCAGGGGTCAATCCTGCATCCAGTCCTGTTTGGCACCTTCATTACTGAAGGACCTGTTTGATGGTGCAGTGTGTGCCCTGAGCACGTTTGCTGATGACCCCAAATTGGGAGGAGTGCCTTATTTGCCAGAGGGTCATGCTGCATCTAGAGCCACCTTGAGAGGCTGCAGGGATGGACGAGAGGCCTCCTGAAGTTCAGCAAGGGACAGTGCAAAGTTCTGCCCCAGGGAAGAAACGATCCCCTGCACCAGGATATGCTGGGGGCTGCACCACTGAGAGCAGCTTAGCAGAAGAGGCCCTCCGGGTCCTCATGGGTGCCCAGCTGAAGATGACACAGCAATGTGCCCTTGCTGCAAGGAAGGAGAATGGTGTCCTGGGCAGCACCAGGATGAGTGTGGCCAGCAGGTCAGGGAGACGATCTTGCCCCTCTCCTCAGAAGTGGTGAGGCCACAGCTGGAATGCTGGCTCCCCAGCACAGAAGAGAAATGGCCATACTGGAGAGGGTCCAGTGAAGGGCCACAAAGATGATGAAGGGACTGGAGCACCTCTCCTGTGACAAAGGACTGAAGGAACTGGGATGGTTCAGCCTGGAGAAGGGGTATCATTCATCCAGGAAAGAGGGCAACAAGAGGATGGATCCAGGCTCTTTGCAGTTGTGCCCAGTGTCAGGACCAGAGGGCATGGGCACACACTGGAACACAGGAGAGCCCCTCGGAAGACCAGGAAGCACTTTTCCTTTATGAAGTTGCCCAGGAAACTGGAGATGTCCTGGGCAACCAACTCTGGATGGTGCTTCTTATGCATGGAGGGGTTGTACTAGATTATCTCAAGAGATCCTTTCCAAACTTGAACATTCTGTGATCCACAGGTAAAGACCTTCCTGAACACGCCAGCTCCCCACTGAGCTCAAATTGTTCCAAGAGAGCTGATTTGCTTCCCCGTCCCTGCACACAGCCTTGACCACACTGGGCAGCAGCACCTGCCACCTGCCCCTCCTTCCCCAAGGTGTGGTGAGAAGGCCTTGCTGGAGTGCCTTGCAGCTGGGCAGAAGAGCATGTGGTGCCAGTGCGGTGGCCACCACGGAGCAGAAGAGGACAACAAAGGAGAACAGCAAGATGACTCAGGGTTAGGCAGCAAGAAACCAGAGCACCAGACTTTGAAAAGGAAGCAGGGTTCTGGCCAAGCGTGCCTCTCCCCACTGCATGGAGAGCTGGGAGGGCAGTGACGGGTACCAAGACCTTGTTATTTTACACCCTCCTCCCAGTTCCCCAGCAAGACAGGAGGGACAAGAGGAGCCAAGGCACAACAAACTTCTTATTTCCCAGAGATGGGGGTGGAGGAAGCACAGCCCCACACCAAGGTCCTCAGCTGCATTGCCTGTGGGAGTCGAAGCTGCCCCTTCCCATAGGCCCATCTCAAGAGTATCACCAGACCCCTGGCACACACCTCCCACCTTTACAGCCCTCCTGCTGCCCTGAGCACCCCCGCCCAGCCCACAGCGCTGTGAAGGGATGGAGCACTGTTCAGCAGCTTGGGCCTCCACTCCTCAGCCACCCTCCCCGCTCCAGCCAGCGCAGTCAGCAGGCAGGGAACTCATCTGGAGCGTAGCCACGGCTGGGGCTCTGCTGCACACATGTTATGCTGTGGCTTTGGCAAACATCTGGCTCTGGGGCTCCCGCCCCTCTGAGTGACGGCTCTTGGTGGGAGAGGAGGGGAGGCTGGCGCCAGTGTGGTCAGCGATCCCACGCACGGCTCCCTGCGCCTGAGAGCGTGCCAGGCGTCCTGCCCTCCCAGCCCTGGCACAGCCACTGACCAGCTAAAAGCAGCCAGGGAGTGGCCACGTGGCTGTTTCAGGAGCCATTCCTGGCTCCAGGGCTTTGTCTCAGCCTCCAGCACACTTGGGCCTCAGGGGAGGGTGCAGGGTCAGGGTTCGGCCCAGCGACGGTCCAGCACACGTGGCCAGGGTGAGGGTCAGAGCCCATGGCTACCAGAGCCCCTGTCCAGGGAGCCCGGGCACAGCTGCCGGCACTGTGGGCTCGCACCGCTGCACCCCGAGGCCCCAGGCACGAGCAGGAGTCTGGCTGGTGGTCCCACAGCCAAAGCCTCCACACTGCCCAGGGCAGCTGTGGCTGCCCCAGCCCTGGCATTCAAGGCCGGGCTGGACGGGGCTTGGAGCAGCCTGGGACAGTGGAAGGGGTCATTGCCCACAGCAGGGCTTGGAACACGATGGGCTTTAAGGTCCCTTCCCACCCCTCTCTGTGACAGACACAGGGCTGCCAGACACACACAGGAGCTGGGCATGGGAAGCAGGGGCTGCTGATGGCCTCCAGCACTGCTCTGAAACGGGTAAAGCCTTTGGTTCAGAGGATGAGGGGCACTGGGTTAACCACAGACACTGGCAGAGAGGCAGGATGTGAATGCTGGGGCTGGGCAAGAGGTAAGGGAGCCTGGGAGTGCACAGCACCCTTCTGGGACCCCAGGGGCCTCCAAGCACAGGGACAGACCAAGGCAAAGAAGGACAAGGAGTGAGGTTCTGCACCTGGGTTCCTGGGCGTCCTTGCTGGTGAAATGGCATCTGCAGCCAGGAGCTACCGGGCATAGGGAACCCCATGAAAGGTGCAGGAGCTGAACAGGACTCGGAAGCTGGGGAGCAGAAAGGGGCAGGGAATCCTGGAGCAGAGCAGGGCTGGTACACTGGGCTATGCAGGGAAGAGTGCTCCAGGTAGGGGACTTGAATGGGGCAGCCACAGCACAGGGTGGAAATGGCAGGGCCCTGGGGGGCACTGAAGCCAGAATGACCCCAAACCAGCGTGTGGGGCTAGGTTTCAGCCATGTGGAGCTCAGGCAGGGAGTGTGCAGAGAAAGTCTATGCAAAAAGATGGGACACAGATCAGCAAGATGTGCAGGAGAGACTGGGCTGGGGTCAGCACAAGACTGAGCATACCAGGCAGGGTGAGCCTAGGGAGCATGGCAGGGATGGGGCCCCCAACATCAGGAGGACATGGCACATGCTCTGGAGATAGACTGGGCGAGATGGGGGTGTTCAAAAAGGCTCCAGGGAAACCTTAGAGTCCCTTCCAGTGCCTAAAGGGGCTCCAAGAGAGCTGGAGAGGGACGGGGACAAGGGCCTGGAGTGACAGGGCAAGGGAGAATGGCTTCCCAATGACAGAGGACTAGGTTAGATGGCATATTGGGAAGAAATTCATCCCTATGAGTGTGGTGAGGCCCTGGCATAGGCTGCCCAGAGCAGCTGTGGCTGCTCCATCCCTGCAAGTGGAAGGTGTCCCTGCCCATGGCAGGGGGTTGGAACTGGATGATCTTTAAGGTCCCTTCCCACCTAAACCATTCTGGGATTCCACAGGGAGCGGCTGGCATGCCCCAAGGGGTATGCAGGTGGAGGAGAGCTGCCCTGGGCCACAGTGGCAAGGGTCCTGAGGGAGAAGACAACTGCAGCTGGCACTGCCCAAGGGGTGTGGAGGGAACAAGGAGCAGAACCTGGGAGGGGCTTGGGGCATGCTGGTGACCAGGGCCATGGGAGGGGGCAGGAGGACTGGCCCTTTGGAAGGCAGCAGGCGTGGGTGGGGCTGTGGGTGGACAGGACGAGGGAGCTGTATGAGCAAGGGCAGTGGTAGAGAGGAGTTCTGAGGGGCCTAGAGCTGAAGCAGAGGTAAGGGAAAAGGGGCAGCTGTGAGGGGGCTGGGGATTGCATGGAGGAAGGAGGGAGCTGTTCGAGGGGGTTGGGAGGAGGAGCAGAGGATGGGGGAGAGGAGCGCGAGGGGCTGGGGCCTCTCAGCTGCAGTGGAAAAGCTGCTGCAGCTCCAGGGGAAATGCTACTTGAATTAATCATGGCGCTGGCTGCTGTGCCAAGCCCAGGAGGAGGCTGCTGGCAGCGCAAGGAAATAACTTTCACAGGAATTTGGAACAAATGCAGCTCTTCTGGCGGTAACAACAGCACTCGCCTCCCCCCACAACCTCCCCATGTACCAACATCTCCCCCATGCCCACACTCCTGTGTACCCCCAGACCCTCCTACATGGCAGCCTGCTCCTCAGGACCGTGATGCTCTCCCTCCCCTTGTTCTGCTCCCCAGCACGCTCCCAGGCAGCTCCCCATCTCACTTTGGAAAGCTTGCCTTCTTGTTTCTAAGGGGCAGGAGGGGCCTGTTCTATGTTGTGCAAAGGTCTGAAAATAGGTTGATGCTAAATCCCTTGCCCTAAGAACACAAATGCAGGCAGCAATGCCCTGCTTCCTCCTACCACTTGCCTTGACTGCAGGAGAGCATTAGTGCTTGTGCTGCTCCGGTGTCCATGCATGACCACGCTCCGTTTCCCCACACAGCTGCCCCCTCAGCAGCACAACCAAGGCATCAGGATCAGCCCTCCAGACTCTCTTTTGGTACTATAGTGTATGTGGCCTGGTGCAGCCTACTCTTCATCCAAATCTTCCTCCCTGGGGCACAGCCCATAGGGTTGTCCCAGTGCTATGCATGCAGCACTGCCCATGAATGTCCCATGGAACCACAAATCAGAACCAACAACTCATCAGACTTGTCCTCAAAACCACTGAGACTACATTAGGTGCACTGCTGGTCAGCTTTTGATTTCTAATGTTCCCCAACATTTANGGGAAGAAATTCATCCCTATGAGTGTGGTGAGGCCCTGGCATAGGCTGCCCAGAGCAGCTGTGGCTGCTCCATCCCTGCAAGTGGAAGGTGTCCCTGCCCATGGCAGGGGGTTGGAACTGGATAATCTTTAAGGTCCCTTCCCACCTAAACCATTCTGGGATTCCACAGGGAGCGGCTGGCATGCCCCAAGGGGTATGCAGGTGGAGGAGAGCTGCCCTGGGCCACAGTGGCAAGGGTCCTGGGGGAGAAGACAACTGCAGCTGGCACTGCCCAAGGGGTGTGGAGGGAACAAGGAGCAGAACCTGGGAGGGGCTTGGGGCATGCTGGTGACCAGGGCCATGGGAGGGGGCAGGAGGACTGGCCCTTTGGAAGGCAGCAGGCGTGGGTGGGGCTGTGGGTGGACAGGACGAGGGAGCTGTATGAGCAAGGGCAGTGGTAGAGAGGAGTTCTGAGGGGCCTAGAGCTGAAGCAGAGGTAAGGGAAAAGGGGCAGCTGTGAGGGGGCTGGGGATTGCATGGAGGAAGGAGGGAGCTGTTCGAGGGGGTTGGGAGGAGGAGCAGAGGATGGGGGAGAGGAGCGCGAGGGGCTGGGGCCTCTCAGCTGCAGTGGAAAAGCTGCTGCAGCTCCAGGGGAAATGCTACTTGAATTAATCATGGCGCTGGCTGCTGTGCCAAGCCCAGGAGGAGGCTGCTGGCAGCGCAAGGAAATAACTTTCACAGGAATTTGGAACAAATGCAGCTCTTCTGGCGGTAACAACAGCACTCGCCTCCCCCCACAACCTCCCCATGTACCAACATCTCCCCCATGCCCACACTCCTGTGTACCCCCAGACCCTCCTACATGGCAGCCTGCTCCTCAGGACCGTGATGCTCTCCCTCCCCTTGTTCTGCTCCCCAGCACGCTCCCAGGCAGCTCCCCATCTCACTTTGGAAAGCTTGCCTTCTTGTTTCTAAGGGGCAGGAGGGGCCTGTTCTATGTTGTGCAAAGGTCTGAAAATAGGTTGATGCTAAATCCCTTGCCCTAAGAACACAAATGCAGGCAGCAATGCCCTGCTTCCTCCTACCACTTGCCTTGACTGCAGGAGAGCATTAGTGCTTGTGCTGCTCCGGTGTCCATGCATGACCACGCTCCGTTTCCCCACACAGCTGCCCCCTCAGCAGCACAACCAAGGCATCAGGATCAGCCCTCCAGACTCTCTTTTGGTAGTGCAGTGTATGTGGCCTGGTGCAGCCTACTCTTCATCCAAATCTTCCTCCCTGGGGCACAGCCCATAGGGTTGTCCCAGTGCTATGCATGCAGCACTGCCCATGAATGTCCCATGGAACCACAAATCAGAACCAACAACTCATCAGACTTGTCCTCAAAACCACTGAGACTACATTAGGTGCACTGCTGGTCAGCTTTTGATTTCTAATGTTCCCCAACATTTACGTGTNAGTGTATGTGGCCTGGTGCAGCCTACTCTTCATCCAAATCTTCCTCCCTGGGGCACAGCCCATAGGGTTGTCCCAGTGCTATGCATGCAGCACTGCCCATGAATGTCCCATGGAACCACAAATCAGAACCAACAACTCATCAGACTTGTCCTCAAAACCACTGAGACTACATTAGGTGCACTGCTGGTCAGCTTTTGATTTCTAATGTTCCCCAACATTTACGTGTATGAGTGCAAAGGGAGTATGTAATCCCTGGTTCCAAAATCATCAATACTGGATACATGCAAGAATCAATAATCCACCATACCATGTCTTTCAGGTTGCTGTCCAATCAGCCCATGCTCACCACATGGGGCTCACAGTGCTCTCTGCCAGAGCACAGACAATACTTGATTTAGCACGAAAAGTCAGAAAGTCCCAGAAAAACACTATCTGACCATGCATGCAGTGTGCTGGTACACAGTCCAATGTTTAGAACAAATTTAAACCAGCAGGGTGAATTTATACCAGAGCAGTGCTTCACATCATGGACCATAGCATTGGAACGTGGTCCAGTGCCCTAAAACTCCTGCATCATCAGTTCCTGGTGGCACAGAGGAGCAAGGCAGCCAGCTGGTGACTGTCTTCTGCTCCATTTTCTGCTGGTCTCCTGTTCACTGCTACCCTGGGCTCTGTCTCCACTGGTGTTTCTTTCTCATCTCAGATTTGAACAGCGAGTTTGCTACTTCCTTTGCTTCACACTCAGTCTGCTCCTGTGGGACCTGGCCCATAGTAAACACAAGTAATAAACAGAGATGTTATGAGTTCCTTTTTCTTTCTCAGAAGCTCAGGCCAGCAACCTGCTCTGCTCATCCGTGTTCATACCCAGACACAAAGACTGACCCGGCAGACAGAATGGAGTCTGGAAGGGAGCAGATCATCTGCAGTGATTCTTCAGGTCTCTCCTGCTCACTCACAGGGACTCCTTCCTTCCCCACCTTTCTGTCCTGTCCATGGAGAGCAAATATCACTGTCTAAAAACAGACCTGGTCCTCCCAGCGTTTTCTGCTTAAAAATGTGACAGACCGACAGAAGCAAACCCGCTGAGTTCTGTGCTGACCTGGGTGACTGTCCTGGGTCCTGCAGCTCATCTGGCAGGGCCTGCCCGTGACCTGAGCACTCATGACCCTTGTGTGGGTCTGGACAAAACTCAGACCTTGACAGAGATACTTTACTGTCCCAAGGCAGGGAGAGCCCCAATGCCTGGAAGCCGTAGAGAGATGGAGTCAAGCAGCAGCAACGGCACAAAAGGGCTGTGGGGGCAGCACAGCTGACATGGGCAACTTTGTGGGGAACAGTGCTGGGCACTGGCCACCGTGAGCCCTGGCAGCACCTCTGAAGCCTTCCTGTTTGAGGCAACAGGGGTGGTCATGCCAGGCAGCTGTGCTCCAAGCCCAGGGCTCCCTGACCTGGCTTTGCCCAGCTCCCAGACTTTGCTGGCTCCTGCTGCACCCTCGATGAAGCCATCGGCCTGGCCAGCCTCCTTTCCCATCCTCTCACATTTCCTGGCTCAGAGGAAGCAGCAGCAGATGTGTGAGCTGTTTGCTTTGTGCCGAGGCCGCACGGGAGTTACCTGCACTCAGCCCAGACGCTCCGTTTCCAAACGAAACACAAGGACTAAGCCAAGACCATCGAAACGCAGCCAAGCCTTGGTCACTGCCAGCTGCCAGGCCAGCCCTGTCCCTGCACAGCAGAGCCAGGCAGCCGGGCACGGGACACTCCTCTCTTGTGCCCGCAGCCCCGCAGCCCCGGCTCCTCTGCAGGGCGCGCTCTCCCTGCAGCCTGGCCCCGCACTCACAGCCAGGAGCCCAGCCGCCATCTCCGATTGCATTTCCAGAACGCCTTCCCACACGGAGCAGCGCTGAGCAGGAAGGCACGGACAAGGAAAGAGGGGGGCCTCCCTTCGGGGGCTGCACATGCCTGGGGCTGCCGTGCTCACGCAAGGACACCCAGCATCTCTGCTCTGACCCTGAACCCAGCCCTGACCCCTTCCCCACCTCTGTCCCCAGCCCTACCCCATCCCCACCCACCCCAGACTGGGACAGTGTGTAGTGTTGTTCTGTGTACACCAAACCCAAATCTCCCCTGACCTACATCTTCCTCCTCATCTCTTCTGCCCAGACTTCCTCCTAATCCTACCCTGACCTGTCCCCAAACCCCCTGATCTGTGCCATCCTACACTTGACCCTGCCCCACATGCCTTCTCTATTCCACACCTGGCCCCTGCTCCCACCCAGTTCCTCCTTCCCACCACACTCTTACCCCATCCCCTGTACTCAGCCCCCAACAAGCCCCTCTCTAGCACTCCCACCCCACACCATCAGCCACCTGCATGCCCACACACACCCCCCAACAGCCCATCCTCCCCAGCTGACCCTCACACCCCCCATGCCCCTGCAGAGCACCCACAGGACACACATAGACCATCCTTTCTTGCCAGCTCCAAATTTTCCTCCAGGGTGACCTAGAGACCCTTTTTCCTGGCCAAGTCACAGGACCTCCTCCAGCCTTGTCTTATAGACCCCAGAATTCCTGCTCATCCCATCTCCTTGGTCACCTCTCACCAACCTGGTGCCAGAGCTTCTCATGGTCCCAGCCAGACACCCCTGTGCCCCACAGCTCCAGCAAAGAAGTGGCCCCATTGCCATTGGTGCTTGTCCCAATGGACAGCCTGGATGGTGGCATGGCTGGCAGTGCCTCGCTGCACCCCCACACCTGCCCTCACCCCAACTCAGGCAAGTGGCATCACCTGTCCCCAGGAACCAGGGCTCCAGGGCCTGAGCTGCAACAGAAACACCAAACACAGGGAACACAGAACACACAGAATCCAAATGGCATTGCTAGCTCATCATAGGGTCACAGAGCTTTTGGAGGCCCAGCAAGTCTCCAGCTCCAGCTGTGACCTCTTCCCACATAAAGGCTGGTGCAGCAGCACGTGCCTCAGCTCATTAGCTCATTAGCATAATTAATGCTAATGCTCACAACCAGCCTTACCAACACTGATGAACTTGGGCTAATGACCTCACAGGGGAAGAGGGAAGTTCGAAGCCTGGCTACAAGCAGTTTCCCAGAGGCAGTATCATGTTCCTTAGCCCCGTTTTGTGTCCTGGCTGCAAGGTAGCTCCACACCGATGCAAGCAAGGCCTGGCACAGCAGGACCCACCTCAAGAGAGGCCCTCACCACACTCTGCATGATGGGCAGCCTTGTGGTGGGCCTGATGTCAGTGGCATTGCCCACAGAAAGGATGTCTGTGACTTGGCCCCACTGCAGGCTCACACCAAGTGTGGGGATCTCTGCTCCAGCATTCCTGCTGCACACGCTGCCCGTCAAAGCCGTGACACCAAACATCCTGCAGTGGCAGGTCTCCCACCCCAAGCTGCTCACAGCCCTGGCTGTGCCCTGCCAAGCTCAGGCCTCAATACCTGTACCTACCTGCAAGAAGCAGGTCCCAACAGGGGTGCTCTCCTTCAGGGACACATTGTAGAAGTTACTCCTGAACACTGGCTCATTGTCATTGACATCCTGCAAGGCCACGTGCACCACAGCTGAGGAGGAGAGGGCAGGGGTGCCCCGGTCTGTGGCCAGCACGGTGAGCTGAGGCTGAGGGTCCTTCTCATAATCCAGTGGGGCAGCAGTGGTGATGATGCCAGTGGCAGGGTCAATGGTAAACCAGCTGGAGTGGGTGTCACGGCCATGCAGAATGCTGTACCGCACCTCCCCGTTGGGACCCTGGTCCTTGTCACGAGCTGTCACCTGCAGGACAAAGCTGCCTGGGTACACCACCTCAGGGATGCTCTGCTTGTACTCCTGCTGGTCAAAGAGCGGTGGGTTGTCATTAACATCCATCACCTGCAGCACAAAGGCTGATTCTGCCCGGAGCGGGGGTGTTCCTGAGTCCGTAGCTGTCACCCGCAGATCATAGGAGTCTCTTTCTTCCCGATCCAGAAGTTGGTCCACACAGATCAGATAGATGATGTTGTCCTTGGTAGTGAGGGCAAACTTGCCATCTCCTCCCTCCAGTGTGACATTGACATTGGAGTACTCTCCATAGTCTGGATCGGACACAGAAATGCGTGCCACGTACTGTCCGGGCTGGGCGCCCTCGGAGATCTGTGGGGAGCCATCCTCACTCAGAAAGATGATGGTCATGGTGGGCTGGTTGTCATTGTAGTCACGCACGTGGATTGTGACAAAGGCTGTGGTGACCTCAGGATGGACAGCCTTATCCCTGGCCTGCACCACCAGCTCATGCACCTTCCTCACTTCATAGTCCAGACCCTTGTTGAGCTTGATGACTCCAGTCCGGGCATCGATGGTGAAGTACTGGTCAGGATCGCTCTGACGTCGGTTGATCTCGTAAATGACATCCCCGTTGTCACCTTCGTCTGCGTCAGAGGCAAAGACCTGCAGGATGCTGCTGCCAGGTTTCAGATTCTCTGAAATGAGGGTATGATAGCGGCTCTGGTTGAAGCTGGGGGCATTGTCGTTGATGTCCTGAATGGACACATCCAGTGTCATCTGGGTGCTCCGGGGAGGAGAACCACCATCGTAGGCTTCCAACAGCAGCGAGTATGATGAACGGTTCTCCCGATCCAGAACGTTGCTGACCACCAGGTCCAAATACAGGACCCCGTTGGGTCCTCGACGCGTTTCCAGGCGGAAGGCCTGCCCCACGTTCCCTCCCTTAATCATATAGCCTTGTGTGTTCAGGAGGCCACTGTCAGCATCAAAGGCTGGGTCCAAGGGAAACCTGCTGCCAATGGGTGTGTGCTCTGGGATCTGAAAGGTGCTGTGCTGTTTGGGAAATGCTGGGGCATGGTCATTGATGTCATTCACTTGGATGTTCACTTCTACCGTGATGCCCTCCGGGGTGACAGCAATGAAGCTGTAGCGGTCCCGAGTCTCCCGGTCCAGGACTCGAGCTGTTTTGATGATCCCAGTATTCTCATCTATCCCCAAGTCAGTGGAGACACCGCTGCCCTCCTGTGCTGAGATGAAATACATGTAGGCACTAGTTTCAGGGGGTAGGCCAGCACTGATGTCCCCAATGATGGTGCCAGCCGGCTGCTCCTCATCTATTTGTAGATCCAGGGTGCCCAGGACAGCAGAGCCCATCCCTGCTCTCAGGCCCCCAAGAATAAGCAGCTCCAGCAGAAGCATTGTTGACCTCTTCATTTGCTCCATGGCTGGCAACCAGCAGAGCAGAGGGTGGCTTGATCCCCTTTACAGAGTTTGCTTTAATCCTGCCTGGAATGCAGACCAGAGGATACTGGTTAAGAGGGAGCAAAGGAAGGACAGAAAACAGCCTGGAGAGGGAAAGCCTGCCAGGTACCTGCTGCCCCATCACTATGTATTGCCTGTCCCTCACAACAAGCAGATGTGACAATATGTCAGACTGCCCAGAACAAAGGCCTGGGACAGCACCTGAAGGCAGCCCAGCAGGTCACACCTGACAGTGCACCGAGGTGAGCAGCTAGGACCGTGTCACATAGGTGCTTCCTCATCCTCAAGTGCTCTTTCCCAGCACTGCCCGCCTGGCAGCACTGGCATCAGCTGCCCCAGAGCAGCATGCCCCCGTGTCCTTAACAGCTGAATGCTTCCTGTGAGGTTCAGAGCCTGTCTGCCAAAGGACAGAGGTTTTTAGGCAAACAGCAGCCTTGCATCTCTCCACCCTGAAAAAAGCTGGTCTCAAATTACGAGATAGCTCAGCGAGTCACTGGTTGAGACCCTAGCCCCCACCCCCTCTCTCTCCAGCAGTGTGCCTTTTAGGACCTCAGGGACGTAGGTGCCAAAAACCCATGAAATGCAAATCTGGTGTCCCTGGGAAGGAGCACAGAACTGGAGCGGGCTTCCATCCAGTGAACAATAAATCAATAAGGATGTATTGCAAAGGATGTGCCCACAGCTGGGAATGCCCGGGATAAAATCAGACCACGCTCATTGCTTGGGCTGGCACGGAGATGTGTGGGTGCCCCAAGCCGGTACCATGGAGGGCGGTGGCAGCGCGGCAGGAACGCAGCGACTCCCTCGGAGCTGCCAGCTGCTCCGTCCCACACCCTCCGCTGCTCACTCCCCTCCTTTGTCTCCTCGCTGCTCCTTGCTGGCTCCGACTCCTTCCCTCCCTTTCCCCGGTAACTGCATTTGACTGCAGCGGTGGGGGAGGGCCGCAGAGCCCGGCGCAGCCCCTGCAGCACCGCAGCCGGACAGGGCAGGACACACCGCCCGTGCCCACGGCTGCCAGCCCCCCGCACAGCCCCCGCCCGCCAACAGCCACAACCACCCCGCGGCCGCGGAGCTGCCGAACAACACCAAGCCCAGCACTCGCTCGGCCCCAGCGAACGAGGCTTCGTGGTCTGCAGGGATGGCGGCAGCATGAGCTCACACTTGGACTCTCTTGAAAGCGTTTGCTGCTGGTCCCATAACCGCACTCAGGAGCCGCTCATGTCAGATGCGGGAGCAAGAACCTCCCTGTCTTTGGGGATAGAGGTGGCTGGCAATGCCTTCTCTGGGGACTAAGAATATCAGCCCTTGACCAAAGAACCCCATGGCAGTGTTAACCCTTTCCAGGGAACATATGATGGTACTCTTGGGTCCTCTTTCCCACCTCGGATCAGCCTAGATTATTTTTTTCCTGTGGAAATCCTGTGTTTGTGACAGAAACAAAATAATTTAAAAGTACTTTCTACTCATAAAGAAATGTTTACTTCAGTGGGCATCCAGTCTGAGGCCTATCCACACATTCTGAGGTAAATCCACATGCTCTTCTTGCAGCCAGCAGGTGAGAACCCTGACAATGTCTGAGGATCTGAAGTCAAAAGAAGATACTTTTGTGGGCTGCGATTTGGGAATCTGCATTAACTCAGTGGTCCTAGGCAGGTCTGCCTCTCTGTTGGAGCTAGTTACAATTCCTCAGATAGAGGGGTAACTGCCTCCCAGAACATGCAGTGCTGGGGGAATGGGGTCTGAGGTGGCTTCTGTGATGAGACTGCACCATTCCCATGGTGCTCCAGATGCTCAGGCCATGGAAAGGCTCAGGACAGAGGATTTAAAGCCTTGGCAGGAGCTTAGACCAAAAGAAAAAAAAAAAATGTGTAGAAAAGCAGGTAGAGGGCCAAGATTCCCTGGGGCAACCTCAGTGACTAAGGACAGGATGACAGGATGGAGCTAACAGTTCTTGGGTAGTGTCTGGAAGAAATCAGAGCATAGACATGGGGAAAAGCCCACCTGGTTCGATTAGTAATGATGCTCTTGAGGAGCCAGTGAGGCTTTGTGGGCTGCTGGAGGGGAGGAAAGAAACTTGAAAAGCAAATCTGGGGAGTGTGAAGAGCAGCTGAGAGCACTAGCACAACCAGGGAACAAAAATTAGGGCCCCTGGGCTGGAAAATTGGTGATGGAAGCCTGTATCAGCTTCTTCAGTTCTATCCTCCCTGGATGTAATGGAGTAGTTTCACAGCAAGCCTATCGTTCAGCAAAAGGTGCAACTGAACAGTTACTAGACAGCACCAGCCAGAGGTGGGCAGAAGCCATCCTTGGCACCAGCACACCCCTGTTACAATGAGGTCTGCAGGCTTGGGTCAGAGGGAAACTGCAGTGACCTCAGTGGATGCAGAGTCACAAAATGTGAACAGCTGCTTTCAGTTAGCTGAGAGCTCGGTGCAGGGGCTGTCTTGGCCGGTCCGTGTAACGTGAGCCGCACTGCCCTGCTCCCTTTCTGTCCCTCCCACCACCGGGCACCGACATCCCTTGTGAAGAACGGCAGCAGCAGTCTCTGAACAAAACTGCCAGGATGAGAATATCTTCACAAAGGTCTTTGAGGTCCAGAGCCATAGTGAGAAGGTTGACAGGAAGGGCAGCTAAAATGGAGCGAGCTGCAACATCCATCTAAGCCTGGGGCTGACAGGTTGAGGCACCAGGGGAGCCCAGCCTACACTGAGCTGATGCGTGACATTTTGAAAGAAAAAATATATGGAATTACATTGGGACCACTGTGTGGACCCTTGCCAGTGGCAGCTTGTGCCTTGTGTCAGCCACGAGAAAGGGGAAGTGGGCTCACAGCAGCCCCAGCAGAGGAGCTGGAAAGATGGCAACCACTGTGCATGCCACAAACAGATGTCAGAGTGCTTGCTGTGCAAAGGCTCCCTCAGATGCTGCTGATGCCATACCCTAGGTCTGACATGAGCGGCCATGACTCCTGTAATGATGTTTTTGAGACTTCAGAAGAGGAAGCCCGTTTAATCTTTGGTGAGCACTGGTCACTGACCTGGAATATGCTTTCCTCGCGTACATTCACACAGATTCTCTCTCTCAGTTTCAGATGATCTGCCCTGGGAACCACGCACAGCCCTGACTTGCCTGCAGTGTAGCCTTGGGCTAACAACTCGCTCCCAGCCCCTACTCAGCCTCCCACTACCTCCAGCCACCTCCGCGCCTCCTGGCTCTCCTACCATCTCTCACCTGGGCCTTCAGGACCGGCACCCTTCTGCCTGCTGCCAGCCGGGCCACACAGCCTCATGACCCTCTGATACGGGCCCCGAGCAGTCAGAGTGGCGGTGGCCGTCCTTTCCTACGGGTGCAGTTAAGCCCCTACTGCATCCCTGTGAATCCCATTTTTGTGCCACACTGGGGCTCCCCGCGGGCTCTCCGGTCTCTCAGAACGCATCCCCCACAAAGGAAAGTCTAATGAAATATTTCCGCGCCGGAGCCAATTCCCACAGTTCCAGTCTCGGGACATCCCCGCGCTGCATCGGCCCCTGCCAGATGGTGCCCATGGCCAAAGTCGCCGCGGGGCCTCGCCTGCACCCCGTACATGGGAGCCCCCGGCTGTCGGGGCTCGCTCTCCCCTGGAGCTCCGGGCTCCCGGGACTCCCCAGCCGCCGGGCCCAGCGTCCGCTGCCGCTCCCTGTCCCCGTCCCTGGCGCTCCCGGACGTCCCGCACCGGGCGGCCTCGGTGCCGGCGTTCTGCCAGCCCCGCTCCCCGCTCCGCCTGGGCTCGCAGCCCCCGCCCGGCGCCCTCACGGTTCCGCTGAGCGCCCTCCCGTCGGCGGGTCTGCCCTGCAGCGGCACCGGGAGCGCCCCGTCGCGCACTGTCCCGTCCGGTCCCGTCCCGCCCGGCAGCTGCCAGCGCCGGGGCCGCCAGCCAGCCCGGTCCGGCCGCGGGTCCGCGGTGTTGCGCCGCCTCGGGCGCGTCCCCCCGTCGCCCCCCCGCCCTCCCCAGCTCCATTGTCTCCGCGGCGGAGGCAGAACAAAGCGCCTGGTGCCGGTCCCGGTCCGGTCCCACCGTGCGACGATGCCATCGCGAGGGGCAGCGGGCGGGGGACGAGCTAGAGCCGGTCCCCGGCGCTAGGACTTACACTGCGCGTCCCGTGCCGGCGGCATTCACATCCCGCAGCGTCCGGCCCCGCCACGACGTCCCGCAGCCCCCCCGCTGCTCCGGCGCCACGGTCGTTCCGGTACCGCCGGCCGCTCCAGCGCCCCGAGCGCTCCGGTGCTCCCCCGGTGCCGCGGCCGCCCCGGTGCGGCTGTGGCCCTGCGGAGCGCTCGGCGGCGGGTCGGCGTTGGCTCGGAGCTGGCTCGGCGCGAAGGCTCCTGCTGAAACCCGACCCAGCGCCGCCCTCAGCCCCCCGCTCCCTCCGCCGCCCCCTCCCCGCCCCGCACCGGAGCGCGCCGGCGGAGCGCGGCCTCGGGGCGGCCCCGGGCGGGCCAGCGGGGGTGCGGGCGGTGGGCCGGTATGGCCGGGCACCAAGGGCTCGGAGAGCAGGATCAGCACGGACAGGGAGAAAGGGCTGGACCTGGGGTACAGAAAGATGGAAGGAAAAGGTAGGCGCCGGGAGCCCGAGAAAATGGGAAGGGGTTGGCAGGAACAGGAATGGGACGGGACCGGGCAGGGAGAGGGCTGGGTAGGATATGAAATGAGGCTGTGGGCGACGCTGGGGGCATGTGGGGACATGATCACAGGCCATTCTTTCTACCGCAGTTGCTTCTTCAGGACATAACCCAGAGCTCAAGTACCTGTGACCTGTCAACACCTTGACTCAGGTCAGGCGCTCCTAAGGTCCAGACTGGGAGATGCTCACCCAATGTGCCTGTGCTACAAAGGACTGGGGCTACACCAGTCTGTGCCAGGGAAAAAACCAAGACTGATGACTGTCCAGGCATCTCCACCAGGAACTGGGTCCTCAGCTCGGCTTGGCCACTCAGGCAGCTTTTCCCTGCTCCAGACAGGTCTCAGCGGTGTCTGTGTGTCTGTTGCAGCCACAAAGCCTCTAGGGCCAATGACCACTGCTGGACCTTCTTTGATTTCTTGGTGGAGAAACTGCTGTTGGCTAGGGTCTGTTGCTAAGATCATCTGCTAAAGGCCATGGCTAAGTGTGCTCAGAGATGGTCAGATGGTCCTTACACTTGTGCCTGTTCCAGTTTCAACAACTCAGCCTTGACTTAGCTATCATGTCTCTTATTCCTCTGACAGACCTTTAATGACATTTTGTGTAGAGTACAACAGCTCTCAATCTCCCTGTGTGAGAAATCGGGCAAGGAAGGTGAGAGGCTGGCCCGGCTGAGTCAGGACCTGCTGGTCAAACTGAAGAGCAAGATGGAAATGCACAGGCAGTGGAAACAGGAACAGGTATCCCAAGAGGAGTATAGGGACCTTGCCCAGCTGTGTAGGGAAATTGTGAGGAAGGCTAAGGCACAACTGGAGCTGACCTTGGTGAGAAATGCAAAGAATTATAAAAAGTTTCCACAGGTATGGCAGCCAGAAAAGAAATGTCAAAGACAGTGTACCCTGCCAATAAACATGACTGGCAAACTGGTAACAAGGGACAAGGAGAAGGCTGATGGGTTCAGCCGTGTTGGGCAGGATCATTGATCTGCTGGGAGTGTAGGAATGCTCAGCAGAGGGATCTGGACAGGCTGGATTGATGGGCTGATCAGCTCATGTATGACATTCAACAAGGCCAAGTGCTGGGTCCTGGACTTGAATCACCACAACCTCAGGCAGCACTCCAGGCTGGGAACAGAGTGGCTGGAAAGCTGGAAAAGGACCTGGGGGTGCTGGTTGACAGTGGCTAAACATGAGATAGCACGTGCCCAGGTGGGCAAGAAGGCTAAGGGCACCTGGCTTCTGCCAGCAATAGTGTGGCCAGCAGGACCAGAGCAATAATTCCTGCCCTCCACTCCACTCTGAACAGACTCCACCTGGAGCACTGCTCCCAACTCTGGAGTCCTTAGTACAGGACAGACCTGTTGGACTGATCCAGAGAAGAGCCCCAAAAATGATGAGAGATCTGGAGCACCTTTCCTTTGAAGGTACACTGAAAGAATTGGGGTTGTTCAGCCTGGAGAGAGTGGGCTCTGGGGAGATCTTAGAGCCCCTTCCAGAACTTAAAGGGAGATTATGACAAAGGTGGGGACAGACTTTTTAGCATGTCCTGTAATGACAGGACATGATGGTTTTAAAAAAAAACAGCAGTAGATTCAGATGAGGTATAAGGAAGAAATGTTTATGGTGAGGGTGGGGAAACACTCAGGGTCAGGTTGGATGGGGCTCTGAGTCACCTGGTGCAGTAGAAGATGTCCCTGCTCATTGCAGGGGGGTTGGAGTAGGTGACCCTTAAAGGTTCTTTCCAACCCATCCCATGCTATGATTCCACTATTCNGGTGACCCTTAAAGGTTCTTTCCATGCTATGATTCCATTATTCAAACATTACACTCACCTTTAAGAAAGGGAATAAGGAACTTGGAGAACCACCAGTTTGTCAAGGTCATCACCACACCTGGACAACTCATGGACCACATTGTCTCAGAATAATTTCTGACCATACGGAGAACAAAGAGGCAGTCAGGCATAGTCAGCATAGACTTAGCAAGCACAAATCATGCCTGAGAAGCCCAATTAACTTCTCTGACAAAATGATTGGCTGTATGGATGAAGGGAAAGCAGTAGATACAAAGCAGCATTGACAGCTGCTCCCACTGAATTTTAGTTTATGACATTTGGTCTGAGTGAATGGAGCACTAGGTGGGCTGAAGATTGGTTGCACCTCTGGGCTGGAAGTGATCAGTGGCTCAATACAGGGTTGGTGCCTAGCAGCCAACAAAATATACCAAGGATTGATTTGGGAGCCAGTATTGTTCAGTGTCTTTGTTGATACTCTGGGATGACATGGAGTACAAATCTGGAGATGACACTAGGAGGGGTCACTGATATGTGGCACCTCAGTCCACAGAGGTGTCTGGAAACTCACAGAAAGTAATTAGCAGAAACCTCATGAAGTTCAATGAGGAGAAGTACAAAGTTCTGCATCTGAGTAAGAATATCCCCAGAACTGCTACAGGTTGGGAACCATCTGGCTAAGTCGCAGTCCTGCTGAAAGGAACATGAAGGTAGGGACGAGCCTGGAATGAAGTCAATAGGATGCTCTCATTGCAAATCAGGCAAACAACTTCCTGCACTACAGTAGGAGAATTGTCAGCAGCAGATCAAGGGAAATAATCATCCCCCTTGAACTGGGATATAGTGAAGCCACATCTGGAATCCTCTGTACAATTTTGTCTCTCCCTGTTCATGAGGGATATTGAAAAACTGTAGGAGGTAGGTAGTGGTCTGGGACATCTGATCAATTTATAACAAGACTCTGAAGAAGCTGGGCTCTCTTGGTCTGGTGATGTTAAACAGTAGGGCTGTTCAACAGCATCCTGCTGCTGTCTCAAGGACAGGTTACAAAGATGATGGAACCAAATGCAGACAGTAGCACAATAACAATGACCACATTTACACCTTGAGAGATTCAGAGTGAAGTTCTGAGAAAGTTTTTTCACTGGGAGAGTAGTGTACCACTGGAAAAAGCTACTCATAGAGTAGTGAATCTCATCCCCTTGCAAGTTTCCAAGGCTGATCTGATCTGGTATTGTTGATTCTCTTCACATAAAAGGTTGGATTATTCAATTCTGGACACCTCTGTTAACCACAGGACTGTCTACTATGAACTGATGAATTTCATTCCATTTCTGTTACGCTACTCCTTAATAATAGCTTTTTGCTTTTATGATGTCCCAGTCACCCTCTATGCTCACATTGCCTCTTGACTTTGTGTCAGAGCTATCTTATCCACGTACTTTGTTTTTCTGAGATCTTTATTGAAAAAAATTGAAACAGATGAGCTATAAACTGGCCTTGAAAAGACTGTGCATTTCTTCGAGCATAAAACTCATAATTTATTGTTCTTTTTTTTTTTACCAGTCTTCAACATTTCAGAGTTTTCATATTAATGTCTGTATTCTTCAGTTGAGTAAATAATTTCTCATGTGTTACTATAGCTCTGCAGTTCAGATAGTCTGCTCAACCAAAAGGTTGATCCTGGCCCCAAAAAAGCCACTTATCAAGGTGTCTAATGTGCTATTCTGGCATAATTTGGCAAAATCACAGAATCACAGAATATGCTGTGTTGGAAAGCATCCACAAAGATCATCAAGACCAAGTGCTGACCAACTGCTGGGCTTGCACAGCACCATCCCCCAGAGTCACACCACGTGCCTGAGTATTACCCAAATGTCCTTGAAGCCTCTGTTAGGCTTGGTGCTACGACCACTGCCCTGGGTTCCAGTGCCCAACCACGCTCTGGCTGAAGGACCTTTTCCCAATCTCCAGCCTAAACCTCCCCTGACACAACCTCAGGGCATTCCCTCGGGTCCTGTCACTGGTCACCACGGGGATCAGTGTCTGCCCCTCCTCCTCCCTCCATCAGGAAATTGTAGACAGCTTTGAGGTCTCCTCCAGCTGAACAGACCAAGAGCCCTTAGCTGCTCCTCACACGGCTTCTCTCCTTCACCATCTCTTACCCTCCTTTGGAGGTTCTCTAATAGTTTAATATCTTTCTTACATTGCAGTGACCCAAACTGCCCACAATATTCAAGGTGAGGCCGCCCCAGTGCAGAGCAGAGTGGGATAATCCCTTCCCTGGCCTGGCCAGCCACGCTGTGCCTGATGCCCCCAGGAAAGGCTTGGCCCTCCAGGCTGCCAGGGCACTGCTGACTCTCATTCAGCTTTCTGCTGACCAGGACCCTCAGGTCTCCTTCCACAGCTCTGCTTTCCAGCATCTCATTTCCCAGTCTGTATGGACATCCAGGATGCCCCATCCCAGGTGCAGAACCAGGCACTTTCCCTTGTTGAACTTCATCTGGTTGGTGATTGTCCTGTCCTCCAACTTGTCCAAGTCTCTCTGCAAGGCCTCCCTGCCTTCGAGTGAGTCAACAGCTCCTTCCCGTTTTATATCAACAGCAAACTTGCTTAGCATCTGTTCCATTCCTGCCTCCAAGTAATTTATGAAGATGTTGAAGAGCACAGGGCCTATCACATTACTGCCATGTTTTCAAATTATCATTTCCCTTTAAAATCTGCTTTGAATCCTTTATATTACTGCAAGCAATCTGCATTTTCCTAGGTCATTCCCTTCAGTCCTTCCTTCAGTACCAATGGTTTTGTTAGTCCTCCACCCCGTGGCATTACCCCAGATCATCAAACAACCTTCCTCTCAGACTTGCAATTGGTTCTCAAGTGCTCCCTCTACTCAAAGATAGAAATCAGTGGGTTCCTTTTGGTCTTCTAGTAAATTCTAGTTTACTAGATATTCTGGGAGCAACTTTGCAAGAGAAGGGAGAACAGACCCACATTATGTGCTTGGACATTCAGAGAGGCCTTCCACAGCCATTCAGAGTGGTAGAAAGAGGTTAAGTCCAGCTGTGCTTTGTGAGAGCAGCTATGACACAGATGCAAGAGCAGAAATACGCTCTTCACCTACTCAGGGCAGACCATTGCTGGTACTTGTATTTAATCAGTGCTTTGGTGAATGCCCCAAACTGAAATAATGTAGGAGGTGATAAAATATGGCAAACTGAGCCCAAGCTCAGCTGAGATGGGCACAGAAAATACTCTCTTCATGCTGCCAGAGCTGCAGGGAAGCACAGCAGGATGCTGTGATACCACCCCTCACGATGCACTTCTGCCACACCACACCAGTGCTGCACCCAGAGTCAGGGACATCCCTATCCAGACTGGACTGCATGTTCCTGTCCCCATCCCTGTCAGGCAGGAGGTAGCTGGGCAGTTTGGCACCTTCCTGCTAGATGGCAACTTGCTCCCGAAGCAGACAGGAGTCACCTGGCCCATAGCACAACAGGACTGAGCTTGCTGCTCAGAGGCTTCTGCTTGTGCAGGCTGAAGTCTGGCTCCAAGTCCCAAACAGGAAATCCTTCTAGGATGTGCTTGGGCTCCGATTCCCGGATGTTTGCAGCAAGCAAAGGCTTCCTCCATGCAGAATGGAGGTTAAAAATAAAATAAGGCACCTGCTAGGAACATACATGGCTGGGGCTGGAGGGAAAGTGAGGGGACACCTCTCCCTGAGACAGGTCAAAGATCTTCATGTGAGATCCCAAGTTTGCCTCTGCCGTTTAGAACTCCCTTGAAGACCATGAAAGAGAATCCATTAAATTAATGAATAGAGAAGGAGCTGCAGGATCATTTCACCTACAAATGGAGCTGGTACCTCAGCTGTGCAGCTCTGCATTCACAGCCAGGACAAGAGGAAATGCTTCTGTGAGATGCTTCTTGCTCTAACCCAACTAGAGAGCTGTGAACCTCACAGTGGAAGAGTTCTCCTCCACTCCCTGCTTGTTTGGATGGACACAGAGCTCCTGTCACACAAAGTTCTCGCAATAGGCAAATTTCTGTGCCACAGGGGCTGTTCTTGAAGCCCTGAGTGTGAGGTCCTCTCCCTGGGCTGCATGATGGATGCTTTTAAGGTAAAGCAGGTAGAATTCAATTTGTTGATGAGAATGTTTACACTCTTGGAAATTTGGTGAAGCTCTGGCAGGTATTTTCTAAACAGCATAGTAGAGGCAGGTTTTAAACAGAAGAAGAAAGATCTAGGGCTGTCAGGTGATTAATTCCCTCACCTCAAAGAGGCTTCAGTTGAACCCAGGAGCACCTGCCATACTTCACAGATGTGCACCTAGACAGTTCTAAAAGTCCACCCATAATGAAGATTTCATAAACCTGCCAGTCAATCTATTCAGTGCTAAATTTTCTTTACTATTATTGAAACATTATTTCGTGTACTGCCTGTCATGAACACTGGAATTAGATTGTTCTCTTTGAAACTGTCCTTTACAAATCACGGTAGTCATCGTATCTTTTCACTCTTCTCTAAGCTAAATTGCCCAGAGCATTTGATCTTTCCATATTGCATTTTCTGAACCTCTAATTGTCTCCTCTGGACGCTCACAAATTTTTCTACATTCTCTGGGGTGCCCTGCCCAGTACTGGACACAGTCTGTGGCTGTGGGGCTGATCACAGCAAAGCACAGCCAGAAATGTTAGTTCATGCATCCTGCAAGTCATATTCCCGTTTATACCACCTCATATGATGTTATTTTGTTTTTACAATATGCCCTCAGCTGATTCATATTCAACCTACAGGTCCCTATAAACAAAACCATATAGATTATTTTTCTCAGTCTATCTGTACAGTATATTATACCTATTAAGCAGATAAACTTCCTACCAAGGAAGAATAATAATATTTTTTAAATTTCTGTCAACATTTTTAGTATATTGACTAATGATATTTGAGGAAGTATACACTGGCTAAACAGAAGGACACAACAACAGGGAAATTCTGTTACTGCAGCTTTAGTGATGCAAACTTAATGTTCAATATTTATAAAGACTTTAGAAAACTCAAAATGGCCAGAGAAGGGTCATAAGAATGAGCTGTGATCCAATGAACAAGGTTCCATGTGAAGACCTTTAGTAAGATTTTAAAAAGTAATGATTTCTAAGGATCTTTAAGAATTAAAATCTTTATTTTTTTCAATAATAATAGTGTTTCAATCTAGCAAATAAAGGTGTAACAGGGGCAATACTGTGGAACTGAAGTTGTACAAACTGAAAGAGCAGTAGTTGAGGGGAAGGAGGAATTAATCACTAGAATAACGATGAAAAAGACATAACAGATTCCTAGCAGTCAAAGTTGTACATCTTGGCTAATAAGGGTGCTCATATGGACCACGCTTTTGCCCAGGAAACTTGCACCACATGACCCCTGAGATCACTTCCAACCAGGTATTCTCCAGTTCTACACATCTATGGCCTCTCTCAAGAGGCAGAATCTGTCCCAGAGCTTCTGTGAGCTTTGGGATTCCCAAAGGACATGGGCAGTGTCATCCAGCTCTGGTGTCTCAGCTGCCCTCTGAACCTGTGTGCTGCCTGCCCCATGAAACCCTTCCGAAAGAGAGGGCTGAACTGTGTCAAACCAAGGAATCGCTGTATGAGAAAAGGGAATGAATAATGATAAGAAGGAAACCGTCTAATTTATGTTCATCTGTGAGCCAAGAGAAAACTGAAATCAACATTTCCAGAGGGTGAGTTGACTGAGCCGAGCCCTGTGCTCCTGACTGCTCCACTTCCTGGACTGGCTTCTTCCCTTCTCCTCCTCTGAAATGTCTGCATCCCGGTTTGCAGCAGGGTGACCTCATTTGGCAGCAGTGCTGCCAGCGAACGCTGACCGAAGCGCACCGCTCTCACCGCTGCCTCTTAGAAAGCTGCTTGCTAAGGCCTGGACTTCCTCCCTGGTAGCAAACAAGTCTCCTTCTGTTCCCCTGGAAATCAGCTGGGAGGAAGCAAGATGGGGGGGTGGTTTCCGAAACGCTGTGGGTTGTGATTACAGGCACAGCCTCGGAACCCGCGGGCGGGGGCAGGGGCCGGGGGCTGCGGGGGAAATCCAGGTTATTCTTGCAGGAGGTACCACGTGCCTTTGGGCAGCAGCGTTCACAAACGGGCACAAGCCGGGCAGCAAAGGACCTGCTGATCCTGGTGGAAGGAAGAAAACCATTGGAGAATGATCCCTTCCTAAAGAACGTGGCTTTTGCTTTGGAGGAGTTTTCTATATATAGTGAGGTGATTATTTCAGACTGGAAAATGTTTGTTCAGGAAGGAAAGGCTCTGAGATCAGTGGAGTCAAATCTCACCCCCATGCTGCCGACTCCACTGGACCCTTCTGCCCAGCAGCCGGGACTCAGGAGAATTCTGCAGGGATGAGGGCACTGTGCAGGAACTGCCCACTTGCACCAAATTTCTCTGTGCTTAAGCTTTGGTTCAAGCTCTGGTCTGCCATGGAGCGGCAGGTCTGAAGGAAGATCTGAGGATTTCTCCAGGGAAAGAAATGCAGATGGCGTGACCTTCTTTTTCCCTCTGACAAACCATGTTTATCATCCACAACTGTTGAGCACTGGGATGCAATGACGTCCCACAAATACTCTGGAGTGCAGATGCCAGCGGCAAACGGGAGCAGGGCCACACTGCCCAGAGAGTCTGTGCAGAACAGGCCGTGTGCACACAGCAGATACCACAAACGGGCACGGGGAGAGGATCACACACACAGACACAGACAGACATATAGACACACAGACATATATACAGACA